>BPTQ01000008.1:272430348-272453635 GCA_019973895.1 Chrysanthemum seticuspe | reverse complement strand
ACTTCCACTACTATTTAACGGACAGTAATAACGAGCTCTAAACTCATTTCTACTTTTCTGACGAGAGTATTTCTAGAACTTCAGTGTGTTCGTTCGTTAACGAACCTTTGAGAGGCTGTAATTCCCATAGTTGGGACTTAAAACATGAGTGTTTTAGAACTACCTCCTACTGAAGTTTGGTCGTCAAGTTGTAGTCTCTTCCCACTTAGGTTTTTAGGTACTACAATAGTTTGTCCTCCAATAGTTTGAAGAACTACGTCCTAACTAAATGGGTTAGAGTCTATCAGGAACCCAATCGGGTTAAGTGACACAAGGTTTTTTCCCACCGTATTGACAACAGTGTTTACTTCTTTTGCTCAATTAAGGTTGAGCCGACCAATGCCCTACCGCACACACATAACTGATAGCATTCAACTTACTGCGGTGGTGAGAGCAGTCTTTTCATCTTTACTCAAATCTCGAGCAATAATGACAGGCAATTTATCATCACCTTCAAGAAATGCATACTCAAGATGAGGTGGTAAGTCCTTAAGTTCGACTTCAGGAAATTCTTCAGTTTTCTCAACTGACTTGACTTCCTTGTTATGAAGCTCGACGGGAGGGAGTGGAGGAGAAGTGTCCTGATTTAACAGCTTCTGAAGAATAAGAATATCTCCCTCCGAATTAATCTCATGGTGATTAATCTCTTCTGGAATTGCATCACTAGTATGAGGGGTTGATGAGTGATCATCTTTAAGCAATTTCTCAATGAGAAGTATGTCCCCCTCGATGTCAATTGGAGCGTGATCAATTTCCCATGGAACAGAATCACTAGCCAAGTATGCTTCAATCTCTTCCAAGATGAAGTCGCTTCCCTCAAACGGAGTGAGAGAAGGAGTAGAATTGGCTATGATAGGTTGAGAAGATGTGGTGGGATCTCCACTCACAGAATTATGAGAATAACCAAGAACTTCTTGAGAGTACTCTTCAGAAGCAACATCAATGATATCTATTCGGTTAACCGACTCAGAATCATAGTTTGCGGAGTACCTCGAAGTTTGATCAAGGTTAAAGGTGACAGCTTCATTACCAACACGTAATGTGATTTCTTGCTCAAATACATCAATGAGAGCACGGCCCGTTCTCAGGAATCCTCTTCCAACAATGAGAGGAACCCGTGGATCAGCATCGAAATCAACAACCACAAAGTCAACTGGAAAATGGAACTTTCCTACTTTCACAAATACGTCCTCGGCAATTCCAAGAGGACGGGATATTGTACGATCTGCAAGCTCGAGAGTCATGCATGTAGGAGTAAGATCCGGAAGAGAAAGTTTCTTCCATACTGAATGAGGCATCAGGTTTATGCTTGCACCAAGATCGGCTAAGGCAAAGCATTCAACCATTCCTGGAAATACACAAGGTAAGAGGAACTTTCCAGGATCTCCAAGCTTCTCGGGAAGCTTCTTCAAGATAACTGCAGAGCAGTTCTCGTTCAGAGGAGTTTTAGCCATTTCAAACAGCTTTTCCTTGTTGCTTAACATGTGTTTGAGAGTTGATGCAAACTTGGGCATCAACATGATAGCATCCGCAAAGCTTATGTCAAAATGTAATTCTTGGAAAATTTGAAAAAATTTGTCCATTTGATGACTGGCTTTTTCGCGGAGCTTTTGCTCATCTAAACGTGATGGGTAAGGAATAGAAGTTTTGGATTTAGTATTTTCAATGGGAGCTACAGGAGGTTCAAAAACAACTCCTGGATTGGATTTGGGTTTCGGGACAACCTGAGGATGGACATTGCTGGTACTTCCGTTATTAGTAGGAAGTTCCTTGTCCTTTGTCGCCTCAGGTTCACTTTCCACTACCTTCGGGAGAGAAGAAGAAGAGGTAGTAGGAATAGCGGGTCCATCATATGAAGTACCACTTCTGGTTGTGATCGCCTTTGCATCGCCCCTCGGATTAGCGATCGTGTTGCTAGGTAAAGTACCTGAGCCCGAGGGTCGATCATTTAAAGACTTCTTTAATTCAGCGATCTGACTGACCAACAACCTGTTTGTCTCCTCTCGAGTCTTCATGAATTGCTTTAAAAGCTCATCAGATGTTGATACAGGAGGAGGTGGAGGGATAATTTGAGGCCGTATGTTCTGATTATAGCCAGAATTCCCTTGATTAGGATTCATATTTCCCTGAAATTGATTCCCTCGATTGAAAGTGTTGTGATCAAGGTTTCCTTGATGTTGGAAACCTTGATTGGGTCCGGAATAGAAATTACCTTGGTTTTGATAACCTTGGTTCATTCTTGGTTGGTTCTGATTCCGGTTAGGATTCTGGTTAAAACCGGGTGGTGCCTGATAAGTATTAGCTCGATAGTTTGGTTCATTTTGAGGACGGTATTGATTACCTCCTTGATTTGAAGTACCGGCTATAGCATTGGCTTCAAAAGGACTACCATCGGTGGCAGTACAGTTGTAGTATGCATGAGGACCACCACAAGTAACACAAACTTCAACTTTCTTCACTTCACCATATGATGGTGTCTGTGTGAAAGTGACTTTCTTTTGGTTAGCAAGAACCAAAGCCTGAACAATATCCGTGAGTTTGTCAATCTTAGCATCGGTGCTAGATGTACTCACGGGAGATGAAGTAGAAGGTCCAGCATTAGACTGAGTCTGATATGTCTTTGTGCGGAAAGGACGGACCTGGGACTTGTTTTCAATGATTTGCAAGGCTTCTTTTGTGGTCTTGCTCAAGAAATTACCTCCCGCGGAGGCATTTAGAGAGTCTTGGTTAGTCTGGTTCAGACCATTGTAGAAAGTATCCATTTGCATTAACTCGGTAAAACCATGATGCGGACACTTACGGAGCAATTCTTTGTAACGATCCCATGCCTCCCCGAATGATTCATCAAATCTTTGAGAGAATTTCATTATCTCATTCTTAAGACTTGTAGTTCGGGATGGAGGATAGAATTCGTTAACAAACTTTGTGACTAGATCTTCCCATGTCTCAATGGAACGAGGGGGTTGTTTCTCAAGCCAATTCCGGGCTTGCCCCTCTAGAGAAAATGGGAACAGAAGAAGCTTGATGGCTTCATGTGGGACATTCTTGTACTTGATGGTAGATGCAATCTTGTTAAACCATCGAATGTGTGCATGAGGATCATCCCGCTCAAAACCATAGAATTGGCTTTGGGTTACTAGATTAAGTAACCCGGTTTTGAGCTCAAAAGTATCAGCCACGATGGCTGGGACAACAATAGCATCTCCGTAACCCTCGATGGGTGCTTGGAGAAGCTCATTCATCGGCTTGTCTTCTGCCATTATGGCAGGTGGTGGTGGTGGTAAACGTTCCTCAGTCACGGCTGAAGGAGCAGAACGTCCTCTACGTCTACGAGGAATCTTTCCAAGTTCAGAAAGTGGACTTGTAGAACTGGAAGAACGAGTGCGCATGCACTAAGTATAAAAATCAGTTTTCAAAACAAATGCGAGGCAAAACGACAAGTGAACTTAACAAATAATCACAAATGAAATGGCTTCTTTGAAAAAGGTACACCAAATCACAAGGACACAAAGGCAAGTTTTAAATCTGTTGTTCGGGAACTTATTATGGTCACACCCCCAGTTAGTAGGTGTACTGCCTTGATTTGCGGTGGTTGATTTTTATGTATATATTAAGTACCACTGAAAAGACGTAGGTATGGATATGTGCTGATGGTTTAAAAACTTTTGGACAATATTTTTGGTATCGTCTCGTTTAACCAAATCGTATTTCTTTATGAATCACCTTAAAAGAAACACAAGCTAGAAAACGTTACGATTGTTTTGTTGTTTTATATTTTGTTTGGTGTTTTTAACACTTTAGGAAAAGTGTTAATGAACTTTTTGATTTTGATTAACTTTACAAAAAACTGTTTACAAAAGGTGGTATATGTGCAAGTACGGGTCTGAAAAATGTTTAGAACACGCTTACAGCCTCCCCGGCAGCGGCGCCAAAATTTGATTGGTACAAAACCGTCAAGTTTTCTCACGCAAGCTAGCCACTTGTGAATGGCTAACCGTAAGGAACTTAAAACAGCTCACACACCAAATGCAATTTAGATCAGGAGAATACAGTGGATTCCCGGGTCGTTAAGTCCCACGGAGGATGACTGGTGTTTAACACAATCAGATGTCGAATAACCACTAAGGATAGTGATTAGTAAGGATTTTGAGTTATTTTATAACTTACAGGGGCTTAAATGCAAATTAAAGGAAATTAAAATCTAAATTATATTAAATAAACGCTATCACTAATTTTATACTGATGTTTTTGATTTTTCTGTTTTTAAAACTTAAATTAAAATTACGTGACGTACAAAGGAAAATGTAAAACTGAAGCAGTATTAATCCTAAAAATATGAAAATGATATTTTTACAAACCTAATGATATGAGAAACTTTTTAGAAAAGGAAAATTATTTTTATAACTATTAAATTAATTATTATTAATTAAAAACTAATTTTAACTATTTAATAATAACCTAAAATACAAGAAAATAGGAAATAAAGCTAGAAAAATAAAATTATGACTTGGAAAAATATAAAATATCAAAATAGAATTTTCAAAACTATTTTTGTATTTTTCTGATTATTTTTCTATTTTTTATGAATTTTAAACTATTTAAAACTAATTAAATTACTAAAAATTACAAATTAAACTATGAAAAATCTGGAAAATTAATTTTTTTACTTTTTATATTTATCTTAACCTAAGAAAAATGAAAAATTATTTTTTTGAACTTTTTCTTAATTAATTGTATTAAAAGCTAATTAAATAATCCTAAAAACTGTTTTAAATTAAGAAAAATAGCAAACTGTTATGGAAAATTATGAAAATTTCAGGAAAAGTCTAATTTAATATGTTGAATCTAAGAAAAATAGAGAAACAGTTGCTTATGTGGAAGAAAATGAAACTGCCATGCAAGTGCTTATGTAATAAGCACTTTGAATAAGCCAAATGAAAACCAAAGACCACCAAACTGTTACAGAAGCTTTAATAAGCTATAAGTACTCTAAAACAACAAATTACAACTACTCTTAACTTATAATTTACACACTGCTATTGATTTGATGATTTGAACTTTTATGCTAAAAACAGATTTGAGTACCACTTTTAAGCTAGAAAACAAGCATTTAAATAAGCTGGAAAATGAAAAACAGATGTTGGGGACTAAAGATGACCTGGTTAGCTACTTGTAAACCAAGGCACAGACCAAGACAAGCTCTGAGGAGCTTGGGACAAGCCCTGCAATAAGCTGAGAAAAACTCAGCTCTGACTGAGTTGTGTGAGCAGGGCAAATAAGCCCTGCTTGATGAGCTTTTTTGAAGCTTTTAGAAAAATTCTAAAAATCAGTAAAAATCATAACAAGTATCTTGACCAACTGAAGTTTTATAACCCAGAGTTTCACTTGATATGGCCCAGAGATGACTTAGTTAAAAATCAACTTAGGTAGGTGAAAAACTGGTATTTTGCCTTTTTTGACTTTTGACAAAAATGAGAGATTTGACTTTTATGAACCTTGAGACTGATTTAAGGACTGATTATGTTGTATTATGATGGAATGAAACTATATTAGGCTAATCTACTGAATTCTAAACACATAACAAGATTTTGATATCACAAACTTCCAACAGTTAAGAAATTAAGACAAGTTTAATATGAGTTTGACTTTTGATGTTATGCAGAAGCAAATGACTGACCAAAATAACTCAATAAACCTATATTGAGACTAAGTAAACTGATATTGAACACAAACAACAACTTAAACTTAGACAAACCCACTGATCCAAACAGTCTTTTTGAAACTGATTTGCATTTGTAAACTAGACTCCCTACTAATTTAGTATATATTATCACTTTTACTGATTATACTTATCCTAATCACAACTAGTTAACAGGTTTAAAAGATTTAATGATCACAAATACAAATACAAGCACAAACTGCATAAAAAAATGAAAAGGAGAAAATAAGCTCACAAGTGTCCCAGCTTGTTTTGCAGCCTACACCAAACCCATAACCACTATTCTATATCAAATCAACCCAATCCAGCCTCTGCATCAACCATAGACCATTTCCTTTGCTGTTTGAACCAAAATGCTGCACAGTTGACTTTTGTTGACTTTTGTCCAACTTTGCTTAGAACTGTTTCTAAAGCTTACCAAAAGCTATATTGAGCTTAGATAAGCTTGTTTGAGCTTAAATAAAGCTTATTGAAGCTTGGATGTTTAGCAAAGAAAACTGAAATTGTAGACAATGACTATGAGATTTGAAAACATGATAACACTTTTAATTAAAACTGGAAACTAAGTTACAATGACTAAATGTCTTAGTCTTAGTACAAATAAGCTTAAGATTACAGATTTTAAAAACTAATTAAGACATTTTAAGAAAATCGACATACAAGAATTTTAAAAAACTAAGTACTGGCTTCTCTTTGCTTCTCTTCCTCTCTTTAATACTCCAATAAGCTCCACGTGTCCTTCTGAGAGTATCCCACCACTTTTGTGAGCCAATGGGTGAGTTTTGAGTCATAATAGTTGTCCACGTGTTTTAGCGGGAAAACCTTGTTTGACTTGTAGCTCTGTATTTTATCAACTAGGGGGGGGTGGCATTTATTGTGGAGGGTTTGTGATGATGAGGGGGGTGGTGGAAAGGAGAAAAGGTGATGGGAGAGGGGCTGAAAGTTGCAGTCAAGTTGGGGAAGACAGGTGTACAGTGGTGGGCGGGGTGTTTGTTTGACTGTGTTTGACCAAAGGGTTCAAAAAGGGTATTGACAGGGGGGTCATAATGTGTGTATGGCAGGGGTCAAAATTAGTTTTGACAAGGCTTAGATTAGGCTTATAATACAAGGACTAAACTTGTAACTCTGATTTTTGAAGGACCAATCCTGCCAATTTCCCAAAGTTAATACAAGGACTAAAACTGACAAACTTCAATAGTACAAGGACCAATTTTGACATTTTCAATTTTCCAAGGACTATTTGTGACAATTTCAAAACTTGATGGACCTTTTCTGCCATTTGACAAAAGATTTATTCAAGGACCATTTTTGACAACTTAGAATATTTCAGGGACCTTGAATAACATTTTTCTTTATTTTGTTTTACCAGGGACTGTTTTTGACAACTTTTGAAACTTGGGGGACTAAAACTGCCAATTATGCAAACTTGATACGTTTTTCACCAGATTTTGATATTTTTGCATTTAAAACACATAAAACACTTATTTGTGATATTTTTATCATTTTGATGCATTTCTGAGTGTTTTCAGATGTTTTTGCAGTCTAATTTGTACAAAAATGATGAGTATTTAGACACTCATCATAAATCCTCCTCCTCAACATGTGCATTGTGTATTTGAAATCGTTTGGCACATGGAGGCAGGAGTGCCTTTAAAGGACTAAAACCAATTCCATTTGAAACAGATTTGAGATTTAAATCACGATCTCTCCCTTGATCAAAAATTTCAAACCAATTAGGGTTTTGGATCCCGATTGATTTAAATCATTTAGAAAGTTTTAGGGAAAGACGTGGCAAGATTTAATTTTGAAAAATGACAGATAAGGACCAGATTTAGACATTAAAGATTGTTAGTGTCAGGTATGATAGTTTTTAAGAGATCTTTAAGTAAAATAAAACAATTTCACAATCAAACAAGAACAGAAAAAATTTCACTTTGACAGATCTTTGAGTTTTAAAGAAAATCATACCATGACATAACATTAAATCTTTAGATCACCACATTTTAACGTACACACAGACTTTTATGAAGAAATATCGTTTGAAAATATATAATTTGAAATCACTCTCCCCCTCAATCCATGACAGAAGTCAATAATTGAGTGACTTTGGTTTTGATAAAAAGAAGTCCGGTGATTTTCAAAATTTAGTTCAATTAATTTTCAAAAACAATATTTTTTTAGAAAATTGTTTAAAAATGGTATCCTGCACAAAGATACGTTAGGTGGTTGAGAAGCTTCTGTTGATGCTGTAGGGTTTGGAAGAAAAACCGTCTGCTGAACCAGTGAGACTTCTTACGTTGCATTTTAATGCCAACTGAGGTCAAATTAAGCTCCGTTTCTTCAATCAATTAGAAGAAAACCATCTGCTGATGCAGTGAGACCTCTTACGTTGCATTTATGCCAACTCTCCATAGAAGTCCAATTAAGCTCCGTTTCTTCATTTGTCAACCCAAGATATAGTTACCCTTTCCTTTCGGCATCCAATCATCTTCAATTGTGGGATCCGGATCGGGAACATTCTTTTATACCAAAATACCTGCATACGTTAGTGAACACACATACAAATATATGGTGGTCGACATCACCCAAACAACAATCGACTAATAAAAGTCAATTCAACATGTCAATCAGATCATATAAAGCATGGGAATTATGTGTTCATCAAACTTTAATCATCTAAACCTAACAATCATATCCTAGAAACCTAGTCCTTCAACATAGGCAATTATATTTTTACAGATAAACACGTAGGATAATTAAGAAAGTCCGTTAGAAGATGTAAATTTGAAAAATATTCTTCCCCTCAATCAATGACTCTTTTTCTTGAAAAGTTTTAAAAGTGCTGAAGTCATCGATTGAGTTTTTGCGAATTAATACGAAAAATCTGATCCTGATTGATTTTCAAGCAACTCATTTACCACCATTAAGTTAAAACAAACATTTTTCTGAAGAATTTTAGACGGAAAAATATTTGAGTAGGAACAACAGCCCTTCGACATACTTTCCTCATTTTGTTTTTAGGATAAGTGCACGAATTTTGTGAAAATCGTTTAAGCGTAGCACTTTCCTTTCTTGAAAAACGGGTTGCTATCAGAAATAATAGCAAGCCATAGTTTTAAGCACGGGTTGCAGTCTGAAATAACTGCAAGCCATATTTAGAGACATGTTTTGGAAAAAAATATTTACACCTCCTGCTCGAACTTCATCTAAAGTCCCATGCCATTATTGAATGACATTTCTAAGACCGTAGATGTTATCGATACCAGAAGACATGTCTTTAGAAAACATATTTTATGTATTTTTGAAATTTTGTGATTTTTATGGATTTTTGATGATTTTATATTTTTCTATTTTCTTTTTGTTGGTTTTATATTTTTGTATTTTGATTTTTGATAAATATTTACAAATAGAATAGATGATATAGTTTAAGAAGATGATGATACGAGTACCGAGATAAGGATATCGAACAGCACGTTGTAAAAGATAGAAATCGTCATCTCTTAAACTTCCACCACCAAAGCTTTCGAGGCTCCAGAATAGAAGATAGAACCTGAGCCTTTGAGAAAGAGAGACTTTGGTAGCTTCCCGTCATACTGTCAATCTTCGAATAAAGACCATTTTCCCAAGAAGAAGAATGAGAAGAGAAACAGTCTCATTGAATGAAGCTCAGCACCACGAAGAACATGAGAACACCGAGGTAACAAGTTAAGACATTGATCGACTTAGCGGTTATCAAATCCGGAATAACTGATGAAGACCGATCACATGAACCTGTTGTGCGTCCCCGATGTACACATTACTCTTCGAGATTGACCAGTTGTCTTATGCAGGGGAACAATACATCAACATCTTCATATTACCAAATACATTCCAGTTAACTTCCATATAACCAATCAGCCCATAATGTACACAAGTACCCAACCAGAGTAGAAACAACAACATCACACTAACTGGTTGAATCACTGATCTCCTCTGCGGATGTCAACTCTAGAATAACTGATTAAGCTCGATCATGTGAATATGTTGTCCGACCCTGATATACACATATATCTCCTCTGATCGTTGCGATCTCATCAGAATCATCATTACATTGTGTACATGAAGCACTAACCGGAAGCACTATATCAAAAATCATAAAGAAGATGTCGATATGCAATATCATCTCACGAACCAAATATTCTTTTCACATTTCTTCTAACTGAACGCTGACGTAACACATACCAAAAGTCTCCAGAGACCATTTCCTCCAATTAGTTGGAATAATACACCAAAGGCTACGAGTTAAACACTGAGTTTCTCTACGGTTATGACCATTGTCTTTCCGGGATAACTTCAATCAGGTAGAAGTGTTAAGTTCATCACGTGTACTCGTTGTGCTTTTAGATATATGTCTCCTTCCCCCTTGCTGGTTTTGATACCTCAGATTCAGCAAAACATAATATACCCAAAAACTCGAAATCTTGTGAGAAGAACTCAAATAGCCCAAATGAATCCTGTGAGAATCAACTGCAACGGAAACTCTCTCTGACTATCTTTATCAACCCATATGTAGACAATTTGAAGTGACCACTGATGAAGAATACCCGATATACCAAACTTGAAACTGAAGTCAAGTTCCCACATTTGTATCTTAAGCTTGCACTTAATAATGGAAGAACGATGTCGAGAATTTATGCTTCAAGCAAATTTCTAAGTACTCACTACTCAAGCAAAGTATGAGACATTAACACCTCTTGCGATTATCCACACCGACATATGCGTGTGACACTGAGTAAAACAAAGTAACTCCTAATAGTGATAGTTAACCAGGTCTTCAACCATCCACCTCGACTGCTGGTAACTAGATAACCCAAGACTTCAACTCAAATTCTTAAGCCCGAGCAAGTTATCAAATAAGAATACACCTTTGTGAATGTCAACTTCAACCTCAAATAAGTGATAAAAGAGTAACTTCGAAGTAATCAACTTGTGTCAAATGTCCAACACTTGAATAAACATTCAATCGGATGAACATTGACCCAATGAATGAACCGAAGCAAATGATTCCTCAACATCAATGCATTCTTCCTCAAGGTATACATGTAGAAGCTGATCTGGAAGATTTACTAAAAATTTCTTTTAGCGGATGAGGAAGTCATTTTTCCTTAATGTTTATGTGGTTGATTTATAGCGTGCACAATGAGAGGAACAATAATCCGTGAAGATTTGGCAAAGGAATACAAAAGAGCGGATCATTATTCATGAACAATAATCCGTGAAGATTTGGTAAGGGAATACCAAAGAGCGGATCATTATTCAGTAGTGCAACTACAATATCATGATAGTCATTATCAACGCCTTTTGAAGTAACTGGAGATAATGTTTCTTGAGAGTTCTGAGAAGTACTTCTTAGATGGTGAACTAGTTGAGTCAGTAGAAACCGGAGCATGAGCTTCAGAAGCTGGATGATCAACATTCGTTAGAGGTTGGAAGTACTCATCAAACATATCTTTGAAACACAATGAATCCCAAACAATGAATCCCATTTATCCTTAGTAATTGAAGCATTAGGCGTTGGAGGAGTGTCATCAAAAATCAAGCAATGAATCATTGCTAAATAATCTGAGCAAGTCTAATTGGGGATTAAATTTTGGCTTTTCAATCTCCCCCAATTAGTGCTCTCCCCTAAACTGACGAAGATTTTCAAGTGTTCTTCTCAGCCCGGATTAAGAAGAAGTCTTTAGATCATCAAATGCAATTCGTCTTTAGTCTTCTAATCATGTAGCTTTCAAATGTAGATTAGACTGTAGACTCGACCTTCTTCAAGATTATCCGAATGGGGAAATAGACAGTTAACATCCTCTTCACACCAAAGGCATTCCCGTTAACTTGTAAATAGCAAATCCCCTTAATTAAAGTCCCTCCCAATCAAACAAGAACAGAAAGATGTTCATCAAAGAAATCAGCCCAGCAACTAGAAGCACTTTGTCATTTAATCATATCAGCCCGTGTGAAGATGTCAACCCAACGGCTCTTAGAAGAAACTACATGTGAAGATGATCCGATAAGAAGAATCTCGGTTCTTACATGGGTTAGGAGCTGTTTGACCATATATTCTCAAATATCAGTCAACCATGCAAAAAATTCACACTTCTTCTCCCCCTCAAGAATTGCATACAGAGATGCCATTCTTGATTAACCAAGTGATTATCATCCAAATGTATTCTATTCACACTTCTCCCCCGCAAAATTAGCACATGATGTTGCCATCTTCATTATATTGAGCAAGAGGAATAAGAGTAATTATCAGTAGTCCGGTTCACTTAATGACTGAAGCGCATGGAAAAAGCATGAAGCATGTTGATGAAGAATGTCGATGAGAATGGTCATAAACATGAAGATTTCTCTTCTTAAGAAGATAAAGCGCACTGAAGCGTACACCTTTCTTTTCTTTGAGGAACGGGGCCTGCAGTGTTATCTGCAGACGCCATAATGATGAAGTACGAGGCCTGAACTGATGTGAGCAGACGTCATAGCCGATTGAATATCAATGTTGAGTAACTTGAACCCGTGAGTTATGAGATATCAATCCTTCTGTTATCCATACTTTAAGCCAGTCCATGTATTGAAGGATTGAAGTATCTGCAACTGAGTAAGGACTACCTGCACTAATATTACAAACTTGATTGCATATATTTTGGTTAGTGACATCAGTATCCAAACCCTTTGGGGTTTCACGGTCAACATTGAGATTGCCAATGGTAAACATCTTTCCTGTAGGTATCCACCTAAGTCCAGCATCCTTAAAAATTTTACCAGATGGTATCCACTTATGGAAAGGTCTAGGATTGTTAGGCTTCTTATGCATAGTGGGAGACTTATCCTTATTCCTTGTTTCCAAAGATTTAGCAGTTGGTAACCATCTAGGCGAGGCTTTTGGTTTCATTTGCTTCATATGCACTGTGGATGACTTAGTGTAAATCCTAGACTTAACAGGTTTTACCATTGCATGAGCATTTACTTTCTTCAGGGATTTTGTGAAGCATTTATCATGATTAGCATTAAAGATACATTTCAGACACTTTGAGCAAACAGCTTGTTTGGATTCAGAAATAGGTCTAGATTTCTTAGCGTGATCTGTTATGGGAATAGCTTTAATCAAAACGAAACTACTCTTAGAAGTAAGCCAATCCCTAGTATTTAGATTAGTGTTCCTAGGTAATGGTTTAGAATTACTAGCAGTGCCTTGAAATCTTGAAAAATTCATCACCCTAGGTCTTGCACCTAAAATTCCGTCTTTGCGATTCTGTGCCTTCTTTCTAGCCATTTCTAGATAAGAGTTCTTACACAAGTCATTCATATCAATTTTCCTAGGCAAGTGAGGTGAAGTGACTGGTTTTGTCAAAACTTGTTTCGCATCAACTTGGGAGGCAAACCGTGTTTTTGAAAATTTTGGTCGTTCAGATCTAAACGCATTCGGTTGTCTAATAACTGGTTTCCCCAAGATTGATGGTTTTGCAAACTTAGTGTTCACACTATTCCCTGTTGTTTTTCTAAGCTCATTTTTTAAAGCAACAATAGTGAAACTCTTTTCCTGAAGTTGAGCTTTGAGATCATCAATTTTTGCTATCAAAGAGTTTGTTTGTTCTATTGACTTAGTTCTAGCTTCTTTGACAGATTCACTTAGTTGTATGTGATGCTTTCTCAAAGACTCATTTTCCTTTAGTAATTTAGCCACATAAATTGACAATTCATTATTTCTTGTTACAGTAGCATCAATGTCTTGTGTATTCATGACTAAATTACTTTTCACATTCAAGACAGAAATATGTTTCTTAAGATTGTAAATGGTTGAGTCTTTGTCTTGAAGCTGAGCTTTCAAAGTGTTAATTTCAAAAAGTTCACGGAATTCAGGAAGTTCCGGATTTTTACATGGTTTGTTAAGTTGAAAACTTTCTTCTTTACTCTGTATCGCAATTTCAAGTGAAATGCAATGTTTTTCAAGAATTGAGAATTTGTTTGAAAGTTCATCAAAAGCCTTTTTATCAACCATATCTTTTGTTTTGAAACACTTAATCTCAGACTCAGCCTCAGTTACAGAAGATTTATCAAAGTCATGTTCAGCATAATGATCAGTTTGTTTAAGTACTTTAGCAGATGCATTGTGTTGAACAGTAAAGGGTACCTCATTACATGACTCCTGTTCAATTTCTGGTCTGATATCTGCATCCACATCATGTGTAACAAGAGTCACTGAACCGCTGGCTGTTTCAAGCTTATTTGTCTCTGAGCCTCTGTATTCAGTGTCAACTGATCCAACATCTGGTGCCATACAGGTCTCAACACAACAATTTATTGATTGTGCCCGAGATTTATTCGCCTTTCTGATCACAACATCCACTTCTTGTGTGACAGGAGTTACTGAGCAGCTGGTTACATCATTCTTTGTTGTTTCTGATATTCTGCATTCAGCAACACCCGACCTTTCTGATACATTACCCGACTTATCACAAATATCTCTCAACTGTACCAGTCTCTCATCTACTTTTGCATCTTTCTGAGTAACTTCCTCAATATACTTCTCCACATTATCCATGAGATGGATAAGTGTCTCCGTGAACACGCTAATTTCCATTCCAGTGTGTCTCTTGAAGGACATTTCAGTCATGTCTTGATCATAATCAGATGTGAATTCCCTTCTAATGAATGACTGAAAGTGTTTGTAGATCACTTGAAGTGCAGCGCTGGAACTATCCTTATGAACCTTCTCTTTGTCAAGTTGTCGCTCCAATTTCTCTAGGTATAACAGCAGAGTTCCTGTTAGTGTGGATAAGTCATGACGAAAGAGGGAAATACATGTTCGTTCCATTGATGTGGGTAGAAGTAACATGAGGTGAGAGTGAAGTTGTTGATAAGGTTCAATGCTACTTTCCTTTTGCATGGCATTCCGTAGCCTGAATAGGTGCAAATCTTTCTCATTGGACTCCGAGCATGAAGAACTCAAATCATCATTGATTGATTCCATCATCAGTAACCGTTCAGTGTAGCAAACATTATCATTGTTGTCCACAGCATCATACAACTTAAGTACTTCTGAAATTACTGGGTCAGTAGAGTAAGACATGATGTGGTAGAATGCACGGGATTTTACAAGTCTATGATTTAAACCGAGAAATAGAATCTTTCGCGGGATTTTACTAAAATCAAGACCAAACCGTTAAGCAATGATCAATGGAATGTGTTAAGATGACTTCTGTTCGGAGTGGATTTAGGCCTTTAGTTCATTCGTCGTGCCATTCTCCTCGTTCTCATGGTCGTTTTGATGGGTAGAATGCTGAAAACGGAGTTACGGATCATAAGTTATAGCCGTTTGAAGTTTTGTCGGGAAAAGTCAACAAAACGCACT
Organism: Chrysanthemum seticuspe; assembly: GCA_019973895.1. Taxonomy (NCBI): domain Eukaryota; kingdom Viridiplantae; phylum Streptophyta; class Magnoliopsida; order Asterales; family Asteraceae; genus Chrysanthemum; species Chrysanthemum seticuspe. Next base: position 272,438,492 of record BPTQ01000008.1, on the reverse strand, counting down.
GATGAAATGGTCAAACCGCTTCTAACAATCCTCTATGAAGGCAACTCGCTAGTTACAAGTCGCTAGATGCTCAAGTCGCTAGAGACAACTCGCTATAAACCAAGTCGCTACACACAAGTCGCTATGAAGCAAGTCGCTATGAACCAAGTCGCTAAACACAAGTCGCTATGAACCAAGTCGCTAAAGAGCAACTCGCTAAGTGGCCAAGTCGCTAAAGAGCAACTCGCTAGTAACAACAGAGACAAGTTGCTAGAAATTGTAAAGACAAGTCTCTACGCCAAGTCTCTACGCCAAGTCTCTACGAAAATAGGCGCCAAGTCTCTACGCCAAGTCTCTACGCCAAGTCTCTACGAAAATAGGCGCCAAGTCTCTACGCCAAGTCTCTACGCCAAGTCTCTAGCTAGATACATTGAATCTGGACATAACCACAAGTCTCTACGAAGAAATATAACTACAAGTCTCTACGAAGAACATATTCAAAAGCACCACTTTCCAATCCAAAAACAACCCAACCACGATGATTCAAGCCTTCCAAATCAAAACCTAAACACTTATGATGATCTTAAACACAAAAGTACAATCAAAATCCAAACTTTAACACTAGAAATCAACCAAATGATGCAAAAACCACTAAACTTTCTCAAACTCAAAAACCACCTAAAAACCACTAGAAATCCAAAGATATGTAAGAGATGATCTAACCATGGCTCTTGATACCAATTGTAACATATTGGATTTCATAAACACACAAATAAGCTCAACAATGGATCGAATAGTATAGAGTTTAGAGAGAGAAAGTGGGATCCTTTCTAGAGAGAGAAAGTGAAAGAAAACATAGAAGGTTAGATTAAGATGAATGAAAGGTCCAACCCTCTACCTTGGGAGGTAGAGGGTATATATAGTTACAAACTAAACGTCCTCCTTCGGACTGTAGATCAGGTATACAGTGGGTAAAGACCCGTCCTTCCTCCACGGTGTTGCTCTAAACTAAATAACTAACTAATAAAACAGTAAATAACGAAACTAACGATTTGTCTACGAGCTAACTTATGCTAGATAACACTTGGGGTGACCGAACCTTTACTATGGAATTTTCTAATTCCTAACATTTGTTTTGTTTCAAGTTATCTAGAGTTAGTGAGTCGAGTCTTGGCTTAGCAACAACACGCTTTTCATGCTTGTAACATAAGATTTTTGACTTGCCACCACTAAATATCCCCTATCCAACAAAACCCTTTGTTTCCCTACCCTAAGCCTAACGTTACAACCCTTGTAAAGACCTCTTAGATAGTTGTTCCTAGGTGCTTACGCCAAAGCGATGGAGGTTTGATCTAATCTCAAGCTTATGGTAATCTATGTACTATGCCAGGTAATGAGTGTTTATCTTCTATTTTCATTCGTATTATATTTCATATAAACCCGAGAGATGAGAGAATCCAAACACCACTTGTGAGGTGCTAGTGTATAATTTACGTGCTTGTTATGACTATTGTGGTACTTTTAATTGTTGTAAACTATTTTAAACCAATGCTTCATGCCCCCTAACTTATAAATTGATTGGTCAAAAGCACATTTGCTTGAGGACAAGCAAATACCAAATGTAGGGATATTTGATAAGGATTTAAAACGTACGCTTTTAGGGGGTCATTTAAGCCCTATTTCGACACATTTTATATCTGTTAATGCTTAATTTCGTTCCTTTTTTACTTTTTAGGTCTTTTGGAAGCAAAATGATGGAATGAAGCACATTTGGACGAAAAGGAGCAAATACTTGAAGAAAATGGCAAAGTCAAGATCGAAGCCACTCAAGACTGATCAACAATACCTGACGGCGTCCCAACCAAAGGGCGACGCCGTTTCTCTATGAAGACTTTGTTAATACAAATAAACCGTAAAAATGTTTATTAATATTTAGCAATCTCTTTGTGTTTTGTTGATAACAAATATAATGTTATCATAAGTAAAATTATAAGGATACATGTTATTTTTGTAAAGCATCTACACATAGTCATTTAATACAAATTGTTGTAATAATTCATTTGTTGTAATAGTTTATTAGGATGGGTAAAAACCACAACCCATGACCCATACCCATGGATCATACCCATAACCCATGGAGTTAACCCATACCCATTGTCTAGATGCATTGCATCTATTAGATACATTGTATCTATTTAGATACCCATGTTTCATTATCTAGGACCCATGACCCATAACCCAAAAACCCATGGGCAAACATGAGCGTCTCACGGATCCCTGGAGTTACACTAGACAGATCCCTCAAGCAAGGGATCCGTGGGATCCGTGCAACAGTGGCAAGAATTTGCCTATAAATAGAGAGTCATTTCTTCATTTTTACTCACCCCTCTTCTTACAAACTCTCTCATATATTCTTACACTCTTCTAACAAAAGATCACTTGATCTAGAGAGTAGTTCTTCTTTCTTTTATTGTGATTCTCATATAGGTCCTTCTCTAAGGCGAGATCACGAGCATTCTACAAGTCATCCAAGCAAGGGGTCCTTGATTGATTTGTTCCTCCACAAGATTTCTGTAGCAAATATCTTGTATTTCATATTTCACGTATTTGTTGTGTTATAGTAGTGTTGGTTTGGTCCTCCGTGTTATGGACTCGGTATTTAGCTTTGTACCGGAAAAAGTGTAAGCGGCGTTGTGAAGGCTTCTCCGCCAAGTTGAAGGATTTTGTTGACATAGTGCTTGAACTCTCGAGTAGGTGACTCGGGGAGTGGAGTAGGGCAAGGAAGGTGTCCTTGTAGCCGAACCACTATAAATCGGTTGTGTCATTTCTATCCTTTACTCTACTTGCTTTCTTTACTTGCATTACTCTTAGATCTATACTTTCTCTTCATCCATACAATTTCACATAACATCGAATCTAAAGATTTTGAAGCCACTACAAAAGATGAAAACGGAAATTTAGTTAACGCACCTCATGATAAACTCACCGATGATATTAAGAAAAAACTTACTCTATTTTCTTTACCCAAAAAGGAATTCGAAAGAATTTCCATGCTTAAAACCTCTAAAGAAATTTGGAATTCTTTAGTTGTAACTCATCAAGGTAATCAACAAGTTAAAAACAATAAAATTGATTTATTTGTTCAAAAATATGAACAATTTTCAATATCGGATGAGGATACTATAGATCATTCTTTTGCTAACTTTAATACTATAATTACATCTGTACAAGCACTTGATGAGTCTTTCTCTAGTCGTAATCATGTTAGGAGATATCTAAGGGCACTTCCATCCAAGTGGAGATCTAAGGTGACGACAATCGAAGAATCAAAAGACTTGTCAATCCTCATCCTCGATGAACTCATAGGCAATTTAAAAGTCTATGAGCTTGTCCTCGCTAAAGATTCTGAAGCCTCAAAAGTGAAAGAGAAGCACAAATCTCTTGCTCTTAAAGCCAAGAAGGTCTCAAGCGATGAAGAAAACTCCTCTTCGGATAGCAATGACGAGGAGTATGCCATGGCGGTATGGGACTTCAAGAAGTTCTTTAGAAGAAAGGGAAGATATGTGAAGCAACCTTATGACGACAAGAAAGGGTTCCGAAAAAGCAAAGAAGATGAGAAGGCAAGGGATGAACGCGCTTGTTTTAAATGTGGGGATCCCAACCACTTTATTAGTAAGTTTCCCAAATGTGATGAACAAAAAGCGTTCGTGAGCGGTTCGTGGGGAATGAGCGAGGAGGAGGACGAAGAAATTTGTCTCATGGCAAATGACGAGGTATGTTACGAATACTATAGTAGCTCATCATTAGATGATGACTCATTTCATAATGAATATGATAAACTTTGTAAAATTAGTTTAAAAGTAATTAACAAAAAACAATTTTTTGAAAAATCAAAATCAACGTTTAGAAAAAGAAGTCCTTGAGTTAAAAGCAAAATTAAAACGTTTAGAAAAGGGGAAGATAGCGAGTGGGGAATGTGAACTTTGCATTCAACTTCAAACAGTAGTTGATCATCTAGACTTTAAGATTGCTAGAATGAATACTAATACTCTAGATATGATATTAGATAGTGTTAAAACAGGAAACAACCAAAAAGGTTTAGGTTTTAAGCAACTTGATACGTCAACTAGTGAAAACAAAGAAACACAATTCGTCAAAGCAATAGAAAAACAGGCCACTGTAGTCACGGATCCCTAAAAAAGGGAACTGGCTAGTGTACAGCCAGGGATCCGTGGGTCTGCTGAAGCAAACAGTAGCAATAATATAGCTTCCTCATCTAGAACCGATTTTGTTATTGTTAATAAGAAGAAACCAACCCATGTTATTATTAGACAAACACCTCCAAGACAAAATCAAAGTTTTACAAGAAACAAAGGTCCATCATTTCCAAAACCAAACACATTTAGGAGACCTAATAATGTTTATCCGAGAAGTAACCATCAAATGGGATGGAATCCTAACATGCAAAACGGTTTTCCATTTCAAAACTTTGCACCATGGAACGCATACTCACCTTTTCCATATATGTCTAACATGAATGGAATGTTTAAAACTAATGGACCCATGAACAAATGGGGACCAAACTTTTGAGTTAATTATTTTATTAGGTGTGCTTAAAGGTCGACCTAGATCCGGATGAGTGGATCAAGGATAGCGGGTGCACGAGGCACATGACCGGCAATAAAGATTTATTTTATATATATGAATCCTTCAATGGAGGAAATGTGGTATTTGGAAATAGCAAAAGCAAAATCATCGGTAAAGGTATGATTTCTAACAAATCTCTAACCATTAACGATGTGTGTCATGTAGAAAACCTAAACTTTAACCTCTTAAGTATAGGACAAATATGTGATAAGAAGTGCAACGTACTTTTTAATGAAACCGGTAGTAAGATATTGAAAAACGGTATCACTATTGGTAGAGGTATTAGGAAACATGAAGTCTATGTCATTAAAATCGGTAATGAACCTAAAGACAAACTTTGTCTTACTTCTATGGATGATACTTCGGCCTTATGGCATCGAAGATTGGGTCATGCCAATATGCGACTTCTTCAATCGCTATCATCCAAAGATCTAGTAAGAGATCTACCAAAATTAAAATATGAACATCACTTTTGTGATGCTTGTAACCTAGGAAAACAAGTCCATGCTAGTCACAAAGCTAAAAACATGGTCTCTACAACTAAGTGTCTAGAATTACTACACATGGATTTATTTGGTCCATCTGATATCCAAAGTTATGGAGGCAACTACTACACTTTGGTTATAGTGGATGATTAATCTAGTTACACATGGACTAAATTTTTAAAGAACAAAACTGAAGCGTTCGATTACTTTGAAATATTAAGTAAGAAAATCCAAAGACAATTAGGAAGTCCTATAGTGTCTATTAGAACGGATCATGGTAGGGAATTCGATAATGAAGTGCAATTTGGAGCCTTTTGTGATGCTAATGGTATTACTCAAAACTTCTCGGCTCCTCGCACTCCCCAATCGAATGGGGTAGTTGAAAGAAAGAATAGAACCCTACAAGAAATGAGTCGCACCATGTTAAATGAGCAATCCATACCTCAAAAGTTTTGGTGCAATGCCATTGATACATCAACGTACATACTTAACCGAGTCTTAATTAGACCATTTTTAGGTAAAACTCCATACGAGTTACTTCGAGGCAAAAAGCCTACGTTAGATCATTTTAGAGTATTTGGTAGCAAATATTTTCTACTTAATACTAAAGATTACCTTACAAAATTTGATCCTAAATCAACCGAAGGAATCTTTTTAGGTTACTCTCCTAATAACAAAGCTTACGTCATATTAAATAATGTTATCATAAGTAAAATTATAAGGATACATGTTATTTTTGTAAAGCATCAACACATAGTCATTTAATACAAATTGTTGTAATAATTCGTTTGTTGTAATAGTTTATTAGGATGGGTAAAAACCACAACCCATGACCCATACCCACGGATCATACCCATAACCCATGGAGTTAACCCATACCCATTGTCTAGATGCATTGCATCTATTAGATACATTGTATCTATTTAGATACCCATGGTTAATTATCTAGGATCCATGACCCATGACCCATAACCCAAAAACCCATGGGCAAACATGAGCGTCTCACGGATCCCTGGAGTTACACTAGACGGATCCCTCAAGCAAGGGATCCGTGCAACAGTGGCAAGAATTTGCCTATAAATAGAGAGCCATTTCATCATTTTTACTCACCCCTCTTCTTATAAACTCTCTCATATATTCTTAAACTCTTCTAACAAAAGATCACTTGATCTAAAGAGTAGTTCTTCTTTCTTTTATTGTGATTCTCATATAGGTCCTTCTCTAAGGCGAGATCACGAGCATTCTACAAGTCATCCAAGCAAGGGGTCCTTGATTGATTTGTTCCTCCACAAGATTTCTGTAGCAAAGATCTTGTATTTCATATTTTACATATTTGTTGTGTTATAGTAGTGTTGGTTTGGTCCTCCGTATTATGGACTCGGTATTTAGCTTTGTACTGGAAAAAGTGTAAGCGACGTTGTGAAGGCTTCTCCGCCAAGTTGAAGGAGTTTGTTGACATTGTAAGATATAACTTTTCACATACACATCACACCATAACACAAAGTAGCATATAGATGGAATTCTAGAGAGAGAAAGTTAGAGGTTTAGGGAACTTAGTGAGAGAAAGTGAAAGATATTATTATGAGCTCCAACTCTCTACCTTGGAAGGTAGAGAGTATATATAGTCTTACATAACTCGCCACACTTTGGGCTGTGGATCAGGCATACAGTGGGTAAAGACCCGTCCGTCCTCCATGGTGTTACTTAACTAATTCCTACTTAACTTAAATGAACTACGACTACGAGCTTTCTAACGATTACATATACTTGAGGTGACCGACTCTTTAATACCGGGAATTTCTAATTCCTAACAATCTCCCCCTAAGGGAGGTCACCTCAATCATGTACCAAAATTACATTGAATACAAATAGACATTACATTTAACAATTGATCTTGCATTCTTGATGTAGTCCTTTGCTCCTAAGCTCGTAGTCATTGATTCTTCACGTTGCATGTTTGGTTATTCCAAGTGGAGGTCTTTTACTGATCCACGTGACGATAAGTTTGAGCCATCTTTGGAGATCATCAGCTATCAATAATCTCTGACACATCCTTTGTGGTGTTGGTATTTTGTGATGTTGTGACTTTGGGACCGACATGCTCACATTCTGGATCATGATATCTTCTCATCAGAGTAGCGGAAGCTTTAGTTGATTCATGATATTGGCAGTAGCGTAGCAGAAGCATGGAGTGAAAATATCAGAGTCATTGATGCACTAATCATGATTTCTTTTGAGATGAATGTGTTAAGTGAGCATGCGGCTATGGATTGACCGCTTCATTCTGATCAGCTGCAAACGTCAGGCGTACCTGCATACAACAGTTAGCAACAAATCGCACGAAAGTGTCTTTGATCACTTTCGTTGAATTGAGGTACACGGCCCACGGTTCCCCGTTGATCAGTACATGTACTGCCTGTGATCAGGTATAATTCCAAAGAATTTCCTTGACAGGGTTTCGCAGCTGTTCTAGCTGTTCTCAAACCGGAACATCTCAAAGAAGACAACACGGAGTGAGTGAACCAGCAAATTTTAAGTCCACTGATTGATGAAAAGAGATTTGAAAAACAATCGTGTATTGCTCAATAGAAATTGTTTTTGCAATACAACGAAGGTTTTATTGAAAATCAATTATCAATCATAAATATACCTTTTGGTTTGAAAAATGAGTACACAGTCGATGTGCTAAAGAAGAGAATTTTTAAGCACAAAGACCGGTTTTTCAAAGGTATCCGTCAATCCATAACCTGAACCAGGTTTGATTCAAGAGATTGAATCGCCCCATTGTTTCTGTTCAGTTGTCACATGGTTAATCTATATAATAGATCTCACATGCCACCTACCAGGAGCTTGATTGATGTTGGCTCCAGAAGGCTTTCCATCTTCATTGTGAATATGTAAACACATCACTCAGATGTTCTGGCAATACCACAAGGATAATGCGTAGGACTCAAGATATAATCTCTCTTTCCACATTGTGTGAAACAGAGAGTCTTCATTGAAAGTGTCCTAATGAGATTTATTGATGATCTC
>BPTQ01000008.1:272396081-272417821 GCA_019973895.1 Chrysanthemum seticuspe | reverse complement strand
CAATTGTTTGAAACTTAAGTCGACTTATAAACCGTACCAGTAAAACTATAAGGAGTATAGTAAGTGTTCGAACACCTTAGAGTGCATTATGAGTATCTGTGAAAGAAGACCGAAGTAGAATTTCACGAGTTTAAGTAGTATGTATACACTAAGAGACAGAAGGAATCAGTTAAGTCTTGTACTCTCTTCGTAGAACTGTAATAGGGTTTGACGGAACCGAAGTCACAACACTAACTATTCGAACATCTATAGAAAACCTTCTGGGACTTCATATTACAATGTTCGGGACTACAGTCGTAGCTTAGAGAAAAAGAGGAATAGTAACTCGAGTAGTATGCAGAAACCAGACAGATTAGGTATCTAGTAACAAGGTAGACGTCGACATAGTTAATTCAGAGAACATCAGAGTTAGACTATTCCAGGAAGTAGTTACCTAAACTCTTACAACTGGGGTAAAAGGAAAGGTTCTGTCATGTTAGACTAAGCAACTCGGGTTCTTAGCATCAGTCAAGACAGTTCGTATCCACCTGCTCATAGACTTGGTCGACGAACTTGTAGGAGTCGTTGTCACCTCTACTAACATCCATGTAACCATCTGTACAATTGTCTAACGTGCCCTAAGAATCAGATTGTACTGTCTTGGAAAGGAAAATGGGGTCAACATTCTCAAATCCATTGATGAAGGACCTTATCAGATTGAGACTACAAGAGACTTAATTGATACAGCTGCAGATGGAACAATGATCTATGGATTAGACAGACCAAAGACGTATGATGAGCTCAATGATAAGGAGAAAAAGAGATTCGATGCTGACATCAGGGCTTGTAACATTATACTTCAGGGTCTTCCAAAAGATATCTACAAGCTTATCAATCACAACACTGAAGCCAAGGCAGTTTGGGATAATGTCAAGATGCTTCTCTCATGTTCTGAATTGACTAAGGAAGACAGAGAATCACATATGTATGATGAATTTGAGCACTTTAAGATGAAGCCAGAAGAAAGTGTCTATGAGTATTACGTGAGATTCCACAAGCTTGTGAATGATATGAGGAATATCAAAATGACCATGCCAAATATTCAGCTGAATTCAAAGTTTGTTAACAACATGAATCCCGAATGGCATAAGTTTGTCACCTCTGTGAAGCTAACCAAAGGATTGAAGAACACCAACTATGAGCAACTTTATGCACTCCTTCTTCAGAATGAGAGACATGCTATGTTTGAAAAAAGGATTCTTGAACAGTTCAAAACCAACCAGGGAGAAACAAGTTCGTCAAATGACTCTACAACTTTTTACACCAATGTTGGAATTACCACCAAAGCTTCTCAAGTCATACCCACGGGTAACGGAAATCACAAACTCATTCCCGATCCAAGTTTCAAGCAACCTGATACCAATGCAGTCATGGAACACTTTATCAATCAACTGGCTCTTATGGTTAAACAAAACTTAACCTTCACTCCACATACTAACCGTCTTCACACTAACAATGAAATCAGGACTGCATCCAATCTACACAATCATGCTTTGGTCAGAGATGGAAAGGTTACGGTGCAACCAGCTCAAGGAAGACAATATGAACAAAGAAGAGGTGGAGTAGGAGGAGGGTATGTGGCAAATCAGAATAGAGGAAGGAATGGTAATCAGGGACAAGCAATGCCAATTAAGTGCTACAACTGTGGTGGTGATGGACACATAGCACGGAACTGCACTTCTCCAAAACCCCCTCAAAATGCAGAGTACTTCAAAGACAAGATGTTACTTGTGCAAGCTCAAGATAATGGAGTTGTGTTGGATGAAGAGGAGCTGTTGTTTCTTGCTGAGGGCAATGCCAAGACATATGATGCAGATGTGGATGAGCAACCAATTCAGGAGATAGGTCATAATCATCAGAATGCCTTTCAAGTCGCCGACTATGATGCATACGACTCTGACGTTGATGATGAACCTACTGCACAGACAATTTTCATGGATAGCATTTCTCCAATGGTCTCTCCAAAGGTCCCCTCACCACAACAAGCTGGTCCATCCAAAGACAAAATCATTTCAGAGGTATTAAAACTATATGATGATGTTGATGAGAAAAAGATGCATAATAAAGTACAATCTCTTGAAACTTTTGAATCAGATATTGAAAATATGGGTAATATCAATGTTGTCCTATATGATCAATATGTGAAACAAAGTGAAAGTGAGACTGTACCAAGTGATGCATCTTCTGCAGTCAATGATGACTATATTTTTGATGAATTCACTGCATGTGCCCCTGATGATTCTGTTATTTCTGAACTAAATGCCTATAAAGAGAAAGTTGCTATTTATAAACAGCGTGCTAAGTTTGAGTTAACCACCCGTGAGCAGGAAATGGATGACCAAATGCGTACAATTATTAGAAAAAGTAATTTTAGAGAAGAAGTATTAAAACAAGAGTTAAACTCCTTACAAGAAAAGCTTTCTAAAACTGCTAAGCAAAAACAAGAACTTCAAGAAAATGTTAAAATGCTTAAGCAAGAATTCAGTGCTAAGGAATCAAAACTTTTGAATGATTTTTCTAATCTAAAAACCTTGAAAAACAAGCTTGAAAATAAGTTGTACGTACAAGGGAATACCATTCAGACTGCTCACATGATCACTAAGCATAGAGTTCTCATCGATAAGCATAGTATCCCCATTATAAAGGAATCCAACCCTGAGTATGGTAAGAAAGCAAAAGCTGCTCAAAATGTAATCTATGATGGCAATGAGATTCTTAAACCTAGACAGAAACCTAGTTGCATTGAGTGCACTGAGGAAGATAGAAAATTAGATGATGCATCTAGGGAGAAAATGGATATGAAGCTTAACGATCCTGCGTGTAAAGAGAATAACATAACGATCAAACCCTATGATTACACTAAGGAAAATTGGATATCCTTAAACAAGTTTAAGTCTCAGACTCTATTAACCCCTGAACAAGTGTTCTGGAAAAAGGATATGGATATGCAAAAAGCTGAAAATCTTGTTGAAAAGAATCCCCCTAGTAGGAAATTTCCTCAAGTAACTGTGTATCCTCCTAATACACCAATGCATTTAGTTTCTAGATCTATTGCCACTAATAGCAAGACCTTAATCAGCCTGTATGTTGTTTATCAGCTGTTTGTTGATTTTGAGAAAACTTGTAAGAATAGAATCACACCTACAAGGATAACTGAGGGGGAAAGGGGTTTTGAGCAAACTAAAGAATGTTATTTAACTGAGGTCATGCCCTTCTTTAAACAATTAAAAGGTCAATTTGAGAGTCTTCAAAAGGGAATTAATTCTGATATTAAAGAAATGGAAAAGGAATTTGATGCAATGATAGTTGAGGTTAATGATTATGAACAGGAACTCAAATATAATGAAGTTGAAAGGAAGAACTTGCATATCTTAAATGAGAATTTGATTTCGAGTTGTGTGGCTCAAGATGTGTTTTATACTGTTACTAAGCACTCTATTACTGCTTCTCGATTTCATGAATTATCTATTGCATTGAAAGTTTCTCATGATCGTGTTATTGAACTTGAAAACAAAAACTCAGAACTAAATGAGAAAATTGATCAGGATGATCACGATAATTTGGTAAAACATCTTTCTAAACTAGAAGTTGAACATTTAGATTTGCAACAAAAATATCAACATCTTAAAGAAAATGTCAAAACCTCAAATATCAAGACATCCTCAGATGTTCCAGAGTTTGATGCAGTTTTTCAGATAAACAAACGTGACGAACAGATTCAAGCTCATTGTAACACGATCAGAAAATTGAAAGCCCAAATTTCACAATTAAAGGGAGAAAAGAACAATGTGACTGGCTCCCAAATGCCTCCTCCTTTAGATTCTCAGTATTCTAAGACTTTTCATCTTCAACACTTGGTTAATGCTTTACAAAAGGAAAATGAGGGTTTTCTCGAAGAAAATGAAAAAGTTAAACGACACTTTAAAGAGTTATATGATTCAATTAAAGTCACTCGTGACAAGAACAACGAAAAAATAACGTCTTTACAAAAGGAAATTGAGAATCTGAGGAGACAGGAAAAAGGGAAACTGTCACTTGTCTTTAATGAGAATGTTGCATCAAGATCATCCTCAGACTTCAAATATACTGTAACTGTTAAATACATTCCTCCTCATCTTAGGAATAATGAACCTGTGTTTCATAACTATTGTGCTCACATTAAGGATAGTCTAGAATGTCTCCTTGAGATTGTGGAAGAGGATTTCATAAATAAGCCTCTTGATAGAGAAATTAGGTTTGCGTGTATTCAAGCCAAATGATCTCAAGAGCTGCTAGAATATTTAATAGCAACATGTCCTAAATACTTAGGTGCAAAAGGTAAAGCTGTGATGCCTTGTTCTATGCCTAGTGCCAAGCATACAAACCATTCTATGCCCACTCTTAAGAAAGTGAACACTAATGTGCCTTCAAGTAGTTCAGATCCCTGCACTTCTAGTTCAGGAATGCAAAAAGTAGCAAAACCAACTAATGTTCCAATTCCCTCTACAGGAGTAATCAGTGACATTAAAGCAAGCGGGTCAAAGCCTCCAGGCAATACCAAGCAAGATAGGACATCGCAAGCTAAGAATGTGCATTGGAAGAAAGTAGAAGATCACCCTAGGAATATTAAGTTTGAGTTGAATAAAACAAATCGTGTTGATTCTAGTATTAGCTATAAGCAACTGTAATTAATTCAAATTCTGCTACTATTCGCAAACCATGTAATGATGACTGCTTGATTTCTGTTACTAATCGTGAATGTGGTGTGAATGTTTTGTCTAATGCTGTCAAATGCCCTGTTAAAACTGTTAATTCTAAAAATCAAGCTAAGAAGGCTAAAAGGCAAAGGCGAAAGAAAGTTAGAAAATAGTGAAAACCAACAGGAAGAGAATTTAGTAATATAGGTTATCAATGGATACCTACTGGCCGTAAGATTAATGAGCTGTGCCCTAAATTTTCTAAGTCAATGCCCACTAGAAAATGGATGCCTACTGGTAGAACTATTCCCTTAAGAAGTGAACACACTCTGAATAGGTCAAATACGGACACTAGCACTGCATCTATTTCTGATGATTCTATTGCTTCTACTTCTGATGTGGGTGTTCCAATCACTGTTACTAACCAAATGGAACCCATTCTTGCATGGGGATCCCAATTATCCAGTTATCCATTCTTGTCTGTGTACAACTGCAGATCTTTCAAATCGTTCTGTGGTACCTGGACTCAGGATGTTCCAAGCATATGACTGGAGACCGGTCACGGCTCATGAACTTCGTGAGTAAATTCATCGGAACTGTGAGATTCGGAAACGATCATTTTGGTGCTATTATGGGTTATGAAGATTACGTGGTTGGAGATAGTGTGATTTCCAGGGTATATTATGTTGAAGGTCTTGGACATAATCTATTTTCTGTCGGACAATTCTGTGACTCAGATTTAGAAGTGGCCTTCAGAAAACATACTTGCTTTGTTAAAGAACTTGATGGTGTTGAACTTCTCAGAGGAACTCGTGGTTCAAACCTATACACCATCTCTATCGAAGATATGATGAAATCTTCACCCATCTTCTTGCTGTCAAAGGCTTCCAAAACTAAGTCATAGCTATGGCACCGTCGTCTCAATCACTTGAACTTTGGTACCATAAACAATCTTTCCAGAAAGGACTTAGTAAGAGGATTACCCAGATTAAAGTATGAAAAAGATCATCTTTGTTCAGCCTGCCAATTGGGAAAAAGCACAAAATATGCCCACAAACCAAAACCCACAAACTCAGTAATGGAAGTTCTTCATACCATTCATATGGATCTGTGCGGACCAATGAGAGTGCAAACGATAAATGGGAAGAAATACATTCTAGTAGTTGTTGATGACTACTCTCGATTTACTTGGGTAAAGTTTTTGAGGACAAAGGATGAAACTCCATATGTCATCATCAAACTTATCAAACAGCTTCAGGTTCGACTCAACAATACTGTTAGAATTGTTTGAACAGACAATGGCACAGAGTTTGTTAACAAAGACTTAATTCAGTTTTATGAAAGTGTTGGAATCAGTCATCAAAGAAGTGTTACACGAACTCCTCAACAGAACGGTGTAGTTGAAAGACGGAATCAAACTCTTGTGGAAGCCGCAAGAACAATGCTAATTTATTCAAAGGTTCCAATGTTTCTATGGGCTGAAGCCATTGCCACTGCTTGCTACACCCAAAATCGTTCCCTTATTCACACCTCTCATGGAAAACTCCATATGAACTTGTCCATAAACGAAACCTGATCTATCCTACCTTCGTGTGTTTGGTGCTTTATGTTACCCAACTAATGACGGTCAAGATTTAGGTAAACTAAAAGCTAAAGCGGACATTGGAGTATTTGTAGGTTATGCACCAAACAGAAAAGGATACCGAATCTACAACAAGAGAACCCGAAATATCATGGAAACAATTCACGTTACGTTCGATGAGCTGACCGGTCAAATGGCTCCAGGACAATCCAGTTCTGGACCCGCATTTCAACCTTTATCAAGTAGTCCTATCAGTTCTACTCTTGTTTCTAATCCCTCACCAGCAACTCCTTATGTACCTCCTACAGAAGATGATTTGAAGAAATTATTTGATCCAATGTTTGATGAACACTATGAGCCAAGTGCTAATGAAATGTCAATTCCATCAACAGAGGCTGCTCCTATCCCTGTCAATGAAGTCAACCCTTCAGTTTCAATGTCATTAAGTTAAGAAGCGCCTGCTGCTGATCACTCTGTCTCATCAACAAATCATCAATCATCGAGTGTACACAATGGAAATGTTGCTGCTGTTACAGATGATGAAAACCCTTTTGCTCCTCCAGAAGATGAAGCCTTTGAAAATATATTTGCCCCTGAGTCATCATCAGAACCATCTTCTTCAGGAGATATCAACTCTGCTACTTCAGTTCCTCAACAACAACCACATGAACACCTTAGAAAATGGACACATGATCATCCATTGGACAACATCATTGGAAACCTCTCTCGTCCAGTATCCACACGGAAACAACTTGCAACCGATGCCTTATGGTGCTTCTTCAACTCCGTACTCTCTAAGGTCGAACCAAAAGATGTTAAGACTGCCATGAATCAAGACAGCTGGTTCAATGCCATGCAAGAAGAAATTCATGAGTTTGATCGACTAGATGTATGGGAATTAGTACCTACTCCAGATTGTGCAATGATCATTGCTTTAAAGTGGATCTTCAAAGTAAAACTTGATGAGCATGGTGATATTTTAAAGAACAAGGCTCGATTGGTTGCAAAAGGATACCGTCAAGAGGAGGGTATTGACTTTGAAGAATCATTTGCTCCAGTTGCTCGTATCGAGGCAATTAGAATCTTCTTGGCTAATGCTGCAAGTAAGAACATGGTAGTCTATCAGATGGATGTAAAGACGGCTTTTCTTAACGGAGATCTTAAAGAAGTCGTATACGTCAGCCAACCTGAAGGCTTTGTGAATCCAGAGCATCCTACTCACGTCTATCGTTTGAAGAAGGCTCTTTACGATTTGAAGCAAGCTCTAAGGGCTTGGTATGATACGCTATCAAAGTTTCTTCTATCTACTGGATTCAGCAAAGGAGCAGTTGATCCGACATTGTTCACCAGAACGTCAGGCAAACATTTAATTCACGTTCAAATATATGTTGATGATATTATTTTTGCCTCGACTGACCCCAATGAATGTGACCGTTTTTCAAATGAAATGGGTTCCAAATTTCAAATGTCAATGATGGGACAAATGTCATTTTTCTTGGGATTACAAATTTCACAAAGTCCCGAAGGCATTTTTATAAATCAATCTAAATATGCAAATGAGATTTTAAAGAAATTTGGATTTGATTCTTGTGACCCTGTTGACACTTCCATGATAGAGCATACTAAACTGGATGAGGACCACTCAGGGATCATGGTAGACCAAACGAAATATCGTAGTATGATTGGATCCCTGATGTACCTCACAGCCAGTAGACCAGACATTCTGTTCGCTGTTTGCATGTGTGCTAGATATCAGGCTAAGCCTACCAAAAAGCACCTAGAAGCGGTTAAACGGGTCTTTCGGTATCTCCAAGGAACCATCAATATGGGACTTTGGTACCCGAAGGACACCGGTATGTCACTAACAGCCTATGCAGATGCTGATCATGCAGGATGTCAAGATACACGTCGAAGTACATCTGGAGGTGCTCAGTTTTTGGGAGATAAGCTTGTGAGTTGGTCTTCAAAGAAACAAATGAGTACTTCTATTTCCTCTACAGAGGCTGAATACATAGCCATGTCATCTTGTTGTGCTCAAATCCTATGGATGAGATCCCAATTATCTGACTATGGCTTTGAATTCAACAAAATTCCTCTGTTCTGTGATAATAAAAGTGCTATTGCTCTTTCATGCAACAACGTTCAACACTCAAGAGCAAAGAACATTGACATTCGACATCATTTCATCTGGGAGCAAGTAGAGAACGGTGTGGTGGAACTCTATTTTGTGAGGACAGAATATCAATTAGCAGACATCTTCACCAAAGCTCTTCCTAGGGAACGTTTTGAGTTTATCCTCCCAAGACTTGGTCTAAAGAGTCTACAACCGGAAACTCTCAAACGTCTTCAAGAGGAAGACGAGGAATAAAGGTCTTTCTTCATCCATCTCTTGTAAATATTTATTCAAAAAGCAAATAGAAAAATATAAAACTTTTCAAAAATCAATAAAAATTTGAAAATCTGGAAAAATTTCAAAAAATATTGTCTTTTTGTCATGATTTTTCTCGATTCGATAATATCTACGGTCTTTGTGCTGTCATTCAAAGAATGACACGGGACTTTAGATGTTGTTCGAATGTTCTTAAAAAAAATCAAAAAATCAAAAATATTTTTGGGAGAAAGTGAAACTATGGTTTATTGTCATTTCAGGCAGTAACCCATTTTTCAAAGAAAGAACAGAGCCATGCTTTATCTTGTTTTTCAAAACTCATGCTCTGATTCTATAAACAATTACTTATCATCTAATGAAAACTAATTGCTTTGAAAAATAACTCGGACTCTATTTTTGAAAATCATCTGGTCTTAACGTTTGTCAAAAATATCTATCTCTCAATCAACAACTTATGTCATTGATTGAGGGGGAGAATGATTTCAATTAAATCAAAAGGTTATTTGTCATACAATTGTTTTCAAAAGATAATCATGCATGTTTAATCAATGGAGTTTAAAGTCTCATAATCCGATCCTTATCAGTTAAAATGTTTTCATAATCAAGTCACAATTCTCCTCAAAAGCTTTCAAAATCAATTTAAATCTACAGAGATCACAAATCTCAAATGATTAGAAAATTGTGATCGGGGGAGAATTTGTGATTTAAATTGGATTTAAACTGATGATTCAATAAATGGTTTCACAAGTGTTTTGCAAGCTTTCCTCCCCACATGTGCCAAACGATTTCAAATTTTCCATGCACATGTTGAGGGGGAGCATCCTTTTAAAACCACAAAGAATTGAAACGTGATTGATTTGTCTCTAAGTGCAGGTTCCTTCTAATATGTGCAAAACTCTTTGAAACCTCAAGGCACATATTAAGGGAGAGCAAACTTATGAAAACCTCATCCTTCCTCAATATGCTTTATATACTTGATTTGATCAGGGAAGTGATGTTGATATCTTTTAGAAAATGGTAATCAAAGAAGTTAATTCTTCCTCTTGCCTCTATGTGCTAAAACGATTTATAATACATGATGCACATGTTGAGGGGCAGCTCTTTTTCTAAAAATATCAAAAACAATTCAGGTACAAAATGATTTGATAATATATCACAAGTATCTGGATTGATTTTCAAATGGTTTTCAATTGGTTCCAACGGCAGATGAATAGTACCAAATAGACCGACCAAATTTACTTTATGTATGGTGATATAAGGATGGTTAGGTTAGGTATTCATTCCCACGATCTGCCAGAACCGGAGGGATCTACCCAGGGACAATCCACTAGATAGTGTAGAGTCCTTAGGTATGATGAAAAAAAGGAGAAAAGTGAGATATGGGAAGAGTGCGGACTGAGATAGAGCTAGAACTGGAATAAACCCAACAAGGTTTTAGTTATGAAATCTCAGTAAGCACTGAAGAGGTTGAAGAATGAAAAAGAATTGAATGTGAAAAAGGGTGAAAAGAAATAGCCCTCCATTTATTCAACCTTAGGGCAGAAACCGGGTTCAATTCATATGCTACTGGTGGTTACCAAGGTAACATCGATATTGAAGACAAGACGTCATGGACCCAGTGACGCACTGCACTACAACTTCCCAAGCTACTCAAGTTCCTCTTAAAAGGACTTGTTTCATTCTCACGGGGAACCGACATTATCTATCGACTTTGTCTTAGAGTTTGTTGATATTGAAGAAGGAGACCCTCTCCCTAGTCTCCGGCATAGGAAACCAAATGTGCACAATTGAGTCTAGAGCCAAGAGATCATCAAATAAATCTCATTAGGACACTGTCATTGAAGACTCTCTATTTCATACAATGTGGAAAGAGAGATTATATCTCATGAGTCCTACGCATTATCCTTGTGGTATTGCCAGAACATCTGAGTGATATGCAAACATATTCACAATGAAGATGGAAAGCCTTCTGGAGCCAACATCAAACAAGCTCCTGGTGGGTGGCATGTGAGATCTATCCAATAGATCAACCATGTGACAACTGAACAAAAACAATGGGGCGATTCAATCTTTTGAATCAATCCTGGTTCAGGTTATGGATTGATGGATACCTTTGAAAAACCGGTCGTTGTGCTTAAAAACTATTTTCTTTAGCACATCGACTGAGTACTAACATTTCAAAATAAAAGGTGTTTATGATTGATAATTGATTTTCTTTAAAACCTTCGTTGTATTGCAAAAACAATTTCTATTGAGCGGTACACGATTGTTTTTCAAATCTCTTTTCATCAATCAGTGAATCTCAATTCGCTGGTTCACTCACTCCGTGTTGTCTTCTTTGAGACGTTCCGGTTTGAGAACAGCTAGACCAGCTGCGAAACTCTGTCAAGGAAATTCTTCAGAATTATACCTGATCACAGGCAGTACTTGTACTGATCAACGGGGAACCGTGGGTCGTGTACCTTAATTCAACGAAAGTGATCAAAGACACTTTCGTGCACTTTATTGCTAACTGTTGTATGCAGGAACGCCCGACGTTTGCAGCTGATCAGAATGAAGCGGTCAATCCATAGCCGCATGCTCACACTACACATTCATCTCTAAAGGAATCATGATAAGTGCATCAACGAATCTGATATTTTCACTCCATGCTTCTGCTACGCTGCTGCAAATATCATGAATCATCTAAAGCTTCCGCTACTCTGATAAGAAGAAATCATGATCCAGAATGTGAGCATGTTGTTCCAAATGTCACAACATCACATAATACCAACACCACAATGGAAGAGTCATAGATTTATGTTAGCTGATGATCTCAATGCTGGCTCAAAACTCATCATCACGTGGATCAGTTAAAGACCTCCACATTGATTATCCATACATGTAAAAATGAAGAATCAATGACTACGAGCTACAGAGCAAAGAACATTAACAAGAATCCAAGGACAATCTTATTGTAATATCTGTTTGTATTCAATGTATTTTTGAGGTGACCTCCCTTAGGGGGAGATTGTTAGGATTTAGTAAATCCAGTTATTAAAGAGTCGGTCACCTCAAGTATATGTAATCGTTAGAAAGCTCGTAGTCGTAGATTAGTTAATGTGTATTAGTATTTAGTTAAGTAACACCGTGGAGGATGGACGGGTCTTTACCCACTGTATGCCTGATCCACAGCCCGTAGGTGGCAATTTGTGTAAGACTATAAATACTCTCTACCTCCCAAGGTAGAGGGTTGGAGCTCATAATAATACTTTCATTTTCTCTCACTAAGTTCCCAAAACTCTAACTCTTTCTCTCTCTAAAACCTCATCTTATACACCTACTTGTGTTTATGATATGATGTGTTGTGAAATCCAATATGTTACACTTACATATTTTCTCTTTGAGTTATAAACTCCCTAACCTCAGATCCAAGTGATCTATGTATGTAGTTTTGTTTTTGTGTGATTCTCTAGGTTCTTCTTAAAGGCGAGATCACCATCTTTTGAAGACGAGCAAGCTCAAGCCCATGAGTTGCCATGCTTCGTTATCATCAAGACTACTGAAGTTCTCTTGTTGATAGTTCTTTTCATTTTCATAAGAAGTGTAGTGTTGAAGACATTAGTGAAAGATGTCTAAAAGAGTCAAGACAAAGACATTAGTGAAGGGTGTCGATCGTCCGTATTGAAAGCACTAGTGAAGGGTGCTTAGAAGTCAAGGCTGAAGGCATTAGTGAAAGGTGCCTTGAAGATCGAATCAAAGACATTAGTGAAAGGTGCTTTGAAGATCGAGTCAAAAGGCATTAGTGAAAGGTGCCTAAAGTGTACATTCGATATGGTGTGATTCGATGTACAAGATAGATTAGTATTGGGTCAAGGGATATTGATATCCTTGTTGATGTTGTGAAAAGGAGTAGATCTCCTTTGAGGTTAGGTGTCTTGTAGTAGTTGGGTAGTAGTTCCTCCATTGTAATGGAACTCGGTATCTAGCCTAGTACCGGATAAAGGGTAGGCGACGTCGTGATAGGTTTGGTTCTACCTCGTGGAAGAACCCGGTATCTAGCCTTGTTCCTGGTAAAGAGTAGGCAACGTTGTGAAGGCTTCTCCGCCATAAGGAGTTGGTGTCGTGTAGTGATTACGAACTCTCGAGTAGGTGACTCGGGGAGTGGAGTAGGGCAAGGAAGGTGTCCTTGTAGCCGAACCACTATAAATACTCGCGTTGTGGTTTTGTGCTTCTTACTCCTTATCTTTTCATTACATACTTACATATGCTTGTCTATCAACATACAACACACATGTTTAATAAATTGACATAAGTCGATCTAAATAGTTTAAAACCAAGTTTTAATCGGTAACACTATTCAACCCCCCCTGTAAGATATAACTTTTCACATACACATCAAACCATAACACAAGGTGGCGAATAAGATGGAATTCTAGAGAGAGAAAGTTAGAGGTTTAGGGAACTTAGTGAGAGAAAGTGAAAGATATTATTATTAGCTCCAACTCTCTACCTTGGAAGGTAGAGAGTATTTATAGTCTTACATAACTCGCCACACTTTGGGCTGTGGATCAGGCATACAGTGGGTAAAGACCCGTCCGTCCTCCACGGTGTTACTTAACTAAATTACTACTTAACATAAAAGAACTACGACTACGAGCTTTCTAACGATTACATATACTTGAGGTGACCGACTCTTTAATACCGGGAATTTCTAATTCCTAACACCCCCCCCCCTTCTAGTTTTCTACAATTGGCATCAGAGCTTCGTTACTAAGTTTCTTAAAGTATATTGTACTTTAAAAACTTGATACTATCCGTGTTTAATTGAAAACTACAAAGATGGTCTTTTACAAAAACAAACACCATATTTTTAAAACATCTTGTTTGGATGTTGATTAGATAACAACATTTTTTTATTAGTTTCACTAACCCTCTTTGTCATGTTGCTTAGTTAAAGCTCATACCTACCAAGCCATAGGAATTTCTTGGTAACAAGACTACCTTCCCTAAGAAGGTATCTTAAACACGAAGGAACTGGAATTGTCTTCTGGCATTTGTTGTGTCATTTGTAAAGACATTCCTAAGTGCTTTAAAGGTATGAATTTCCGCTTATCTCTAAATAGCATTAGATTAATAAATAAGTATGCTTATATAGGAATCTATATTATTATCTTTTGTGCATATTCATATATTACACGTAGCTTCGTTAGGAAACGTTTTCTCGCATACGTGGTACTCTTTCGTCTTAAGTCGAGGTTTATAAAATTAGTGTCTTAATTTATTTAATCCATAAATCATATCTTTCTAAATAATAAAACAAAACACAAATCTCAAAAATTCCTCTTTCCCCATAAAAACCCCCTCCGACGTCCACTCCACCAAATCCTCATTTTTCAAATCTTCCACTTTCAAAATTACCTCTCATTCAAAACTTCATCTTCTTCCTCATCTCATCTCATCTCAAACCAAAATCAAGAAGGTTCTTCATCAACATGGTTTACGTCGCCCTTGTACTCGTCGCCCTAACACTCATCGCTTTCATGTTTCCTATGATGAAGTTCACGTATGGAGACATATACTTTGTGTTGTTAATCTACATTGGTGTTATATACCCAATCCTTTGTATCGTTCTTAGCCTTGAAATGAAATATTACTGATGTTCTAGCTTATCTAGTTAATTTCTCATAATGTGTGTGTCATTTCTTTTGCTTTATATCTCTCGTAATTTTTTGATCTTGAGACACTTTTTGAAACCAACAATGCATGCTATAGTAAAAAAATTGGCTAAAATGCATACCTTTGTATAAACATATAAGATGCAAAAACCATTTTTCATCAAAACCTTTTTTTGACACTACAGATCCATGGATCCCTGTAGGTATACTAGCCGGATCCCTTATGGGAGGGAACCGTGAGAACCGTCCCTCTGGATAACAGTTTTTCATGCAAAATAAAAACCGTTTTATTCCTAAAAGAAATGTTCCACTAAAATGTCAAACATTAAGTGAGTTACCATTGTTAATAAACATCTTGTAAAAACGTTAGGTAATCATTGTTTTGCCCGTAATACGTCACATCCTATTAACTCTTCTTTCCTATAGGTCTCGCTATGTCGCATGTGTATGAGTTTGATTTTTCACTCACTAGCGCCTACACTCCTAACATCTCTCTTGAGCCCAACACACCTGGCAATCATGTCCGTGGGTTCAATAATCTCGAAACCCGTCATTTCCACGAAGGACATATTGTCGACACCCCTCTACAATTCGAAGAAGGTATCAATACTTTCTTCCGAACCATAGGACTAGAATGTCTTCTCGAAATTAACGAGAAAATATGTACAAGGTTTGTATTGGAATTCTTCCGTCAAGTTGAACTCGTTCGTAACGAGGATCGCTCTCTATCTCTTTGGTTTTGGATCAAAAACCAAAAGTTTGTTTTAACCCTTGGGCAATTTGCTCACATCCTCCGAATTCCAAATCATGGACAATGTGCCTTCACTGAAGATTGGTCTCTTGATTCTCTCTTCAACTTTCGTGAAGAAAATAGTCCATATTGTTCACACATACCTTCCCCGGAAGACTTGACTCACATAATATGCAAACCCCATTACTCCGATCCAAACATTATCTATACACGGTATATCCGAGAAGAGTACAAGGCTCTTGCACTCATCCTACGTGAAAATTTTTGGAGTCTTAGGGGAAATTGAGAAATCCTTCCCGCTTGTTGTGCTCACATAATGTATTGTTTGCTAACACAATAACCATACAATCTCGCCTACTTCTTCGCAAGGCGAATTATGTATCTTCAAGGCTCTAAGAACAAACTAATCCCTTATGGAATGTTCTTGACACGCCTTTATCATCACATCATGTACTTCCGTCCTCAATTTCAAAGTCCGTTGTACGTACTTGTGAACAAGATGGTGGAACCTCTAAACACATCTCTCATGAAGACTTTCTGCATTTCCGAAATGGCGAACACTCATCAACCATTTGATGATCCATCTAGCAAAAATGCTCAAGGAACTTAGCTTTCTTTCAAAATAGGGTCAATCCTTAGTATCCATGCTTTATCAATGTAATGTAATTTCCTTCATGAAATAAGACATCTTACATTTTGATATCTCTACTACACTAGTGTTAGAACTTCTTAGAAAAACCCTAACTTTGAAATATGATGCATTGTGCAACCCTTGCATACCTTTTGTAAAGGTTCTGCTTAGCAGAGAGACGAATCCCAAAGTTTGTGCTAGGCGGGTCCCTACTCTTAGGGAACTGTGGGATCCGTCAAACAGAAATGTAATTACAATCATTGTATTTCAAAACATGTCCTTAGATCACTTCACACTAAGCTAGACATAGTGCCTTAAGACAAATTGAGTCTTTATCAAGTTGAGTAAATTTTTCATACTCACACATAACTCACTTAGGTCACACTCAAAACACCTGTAGATCTATCGTCTCACAAAAACTCATTACTCTTCCGCTCTTATACTCATACATAATCCCTCACATGTCAAAACATCTAGCTTTAGAAATCTTTCAACGATAGCAAATGGATTGTAGTCATCCTTACATCAAAATAGGTCGAAATGGGTCAAATTCTAGCTTTTCCATCTTAAGATTTTAGGATATCTTCCAAAACATTATCTTAAGTTACTATCTGGTATCTAGGATCATTTAGCTCCATTTGACACTCTCAAATCTTTAGTGTCATCCTTGGTCACTCACTGGTACTCATAAAAGTTCCAATTTCCTTCATGAAAGGCTATCATTAGCTACATCACTCATTGCCCTTAAGCATTTAAGTACCCTTTCATTTAAGATACATAGATGAACTGAAACACTCAAGAAGGTATATGCTTTGGACCTTACAAACATCATTGTTATCTTTTCTTAGCTGCTGAGAGACGGATCCCTAGGAATACCCTAGACGGATCCCTCATTGGAGGGAACCGTGGGATCCGTATGACAGATTCATGTCAACTCTAGCTAAAACAATCATTTCAAGCTCATCTTGCTAACTTGAACACTCCATCCCATGTTAATTAAGTTCCTAGATCAGTACAACTCTGAAGTTGACTCTTGTGCATGCTAATCATCACATTCCAATGAATTTTAGTGGCTTAAGTCTTGAATGCACTTGCCAAATCCCTTGCTTTATAAACCACATTGTTAGGACTCCTAAAAGTCATCATCTTCATCTTCATTTTCAGCACTTAGAAACCTTTACAAACTTCTTTGAATCATCTCATCATGAGAAAAGCTCCAAGTGGTAACTCATCCACCAAAGGACCACCCAAGAAAATTGCTCGTGTTGTACATGAAATTTCTTCAACCAAATCATCTCCGGTTAAATCCACAAATGCTAGGATCTCTCCTCCACCAACTCAACCATTCAAACCAATCCCTAAAAGGATAGTTCCCACAAAACTACCAATGTCAAACACCACCATACCTCCTAAACCAAACAATCCTATTTCCACCAAACCATCACCATTGGTGCCTAGAGCCCTATCATTCACCACTCCACTTTCATCACCACACCTCTACAATCTAGAGGATTTGCCTCCTAGGCCATCTCATCCTCCACCACCGGCAACACTCTCCTCATTAGGAGGAATAATGGAACAAAATCAAGGTGTTGAGTCAACACTAGCTCCGGCTTCCTTTTCGCCGTCACCATCAAATAATCCCATTTGGATTATGGGAAACTATCAAAGTCAACCGCCCGACCACATGGAAGTTGACACCTCTCTACCACCACCATCATTCTTGGTCGAGCCATCTTTGAATGCGCCTCCACTAATCCCTCCATCGTTTGAGGCTCCTCAACCCGCTTCACTTGATCCTCCACATCAAGCAATTTCATTTCTTCCATCACCACTACCTAGCCATGACAAAGATTGTTATCATTGTCAACATGTTGAAAGTTTGATACATGAAGTACGGGAAGATCAATGTTTCATGTTTTATCACCTCCTCGAACGTTTCAACGAGTTTAAACCTAAACAAACTTAAGCTAGAGGATTTTAGTGGTGTCCTAGTATCAAGCGTGACTGAGATAGTCTAGTAACTCAAAGTCATGTATCGTTCATTTTCTTAGTTTTTAGAGTCATGTATATCATATCTCTAGTTTTATTAAATGAAATTACATGATATTTGCTATATTTCGGAGTATATGATTATTTGGTATAGTTCATATCTCATTTTGATGCCAACCTTTTCTTGGTACATCACATTTTCTGTATCTTAGTTAAAGATAGACGGATCCCTATGTTTTGCCTACACGGATCCCTCCAAGGAGGGAACCGTGGGATCTGTGCAACAGAAGACTAGTTTTCTACTAACTTGAGTGTTATTTGCAGAAAATTATGCATTATATACTTGTCTTCTAACCTTTGTTTTGTAGATTTTCAATTAACACATGAAGACTTTGACACCCTAAGCTAGGGGAGCTTTGTGTCAAAGCATTACATTGCAAGATCACTTGCAATATTAGGATTACATTTCATGACGTCCATTTGCAAAGTTGGAATCATCAAGGGGGAGCATATTCGTTACTTAGATGAAATCTTTTGCAAACATAGTTGCAATACATTAGCTTAGTAGTTTTTATTTACTTGACGCCCTCACAAAGGGATGGACTCGTCAAGGGGGAGTTAAGACAAGAACCCTTCCTGTCACTTGCTCTCTATTTTTTTTCCATTCACATGTTTTCTTAAAACAATGTGTTAGTTCCTTTCCAAAGCTCTTTTTGTTTCGACAAAAAGGGGGAGAAGAAAGCAAAAACTACAAATTCAAACTTTTACGAATTTTTAGTTTTTCCTTAAAATAATTTTATGTTTTGTCATCAACAAAAAGGGGGAGATTGTTAATACAAATAAGCCGTAAAATGTTTATTTATATTTTACGATCTTCTAATGTTTTATCGATAACAAACGTAAAATCATTTTAACGAAACAAATAAAATACGTAAATGGTTTGAGCTAACAGTTTTCTAACACACTTACGTTTTCACATAAAACACTAAAACAAGTATAAGTGATTTTATGATTTAAATAATACATATGTACAACAACTAGTGTTTACATATTGGGCAAATATATACATAACTAGTATGTAATATAATGTGTAATACAATTGGGTAGAAACTTAAGTATTTGACCAATTGACCAAATACATTGAATGTAGTTGGGTACAGCCCAAAGTCCATGACTGTAAGATATTAGTTTTCACATACACATCAAACCATAACACAAAGTGGCGTATAAATGGAATTCTAGAGAGAGAAAGTTAGAGGTTTAGGGAACTTAGTGAGAGAAAGTGAAAGATATTATTATGAGCTCCAACTCTCTACCTTGGGAGGTAGAGAGTATTTATAGTCTTACATAAAACGCCACACATCGGGCTGTGGATCAGGCATACAGTGGGTAAAGACCCGTCCGTCCTCCACGGTGTTACTTAACTAAATACTACTTAACTTAAAAGAACTACGACTATGAGCTTTCTAACGATTACATATACTTGAGGTGACCGACTCTTTAATACCTGGAATTTCTAATTCCTAACAATCTCCCCCTAAGGGAGGTCACCTCAATCATGTACCAAAATTACATTGAATACAAATAGATATTACATTAACAATTGATCTTGCATTCTTGATGTAGTCCTTTGCTCCTAAGCTCGTAGTCATTGATTCTTCACAATGCATGTTTGGTTACTCCAAGTGGAGGTCTTTTACTGATCCACGTGATAATAATTTTGAGCCATCTTTTGAGATCATCAGCTATCAAAAATCTCTGAGACATCCATTGTGGTGTTGGTATTATGTGATGTTGTGACTTTCGGACCGACATGCTCACATTCTGGATCATGAAATCTTCTCATCAGAGTAGCGGAAGCTTTTGTTGATTCATGATATTGGCAGCAGCGTAGCAGAAGCATGGAGTGTAAATATCAGAGTCATTGATGCACTAATCATGATTTCTTTTGAGATGAATGTGATAAGTGAGCATGCGGCTATGGATTGACCGCTTCATTCTGATCAGCTGCAAACGTCGGGTGTACCTGCATACAATAGTTAGCAATAAATTGCACGAAAGTGTCTTTGATCACTTTCGTTGAATTGAGGTACACGGCCCACGGTTCCCCGTTGATCAGTACATGTACTGCCTGTGATCAGGTATAATTCCGAAGAATTTCCTTGACAGGGTTTCGCAGCTGCTCTAGCTGTTCTCAAACCGGAACATCTCAAAGAAGACAACACGGAGTGAGTGAACCAGCAAATTTTAAGTCCACTGATTGATGAAAAGAGATTTGAAAAACAATCGTGTATTGCTCAATAGAAATTGTTTTTGCAATACAACGAAGGTTTTATTGAAAATCAATTATCAATCATAAAAACACCTTTTGGTTTGAAAAATGAGTACACGGTCGATGTGCTAAAGAAAAGAGTAGTTAAGCACAAAGACCGGTTTTTCAAAGGTATCCGTCAATCCATAACCTGAACCAGGATTGATTCAAAAGATTGAATCGCCCCATTGTTTCTGTTCAGTTGTCACATGGTTGATCTATATAATAGATCTCACATGCCACCTACCAGGAGCTTGTTTGATGTTGGCTCCAGAAGGCTTTCCATCTTCATTGTGAATATGTAAACACATCACTCAGATGTTCTGGCAATACCACAAGGATAATGCGTAGGACTCAAGATATAATCTCTCTTTCCACATTGTGTGAAACAGAGAGTCTTCATTGAAAGTGTCCTAATAAGACTTATTGATGATCTCGTGGCTCTAGACTCAATTTTGTGCATATTTGGATCCTGTGCCGGAGACTAGGGAGAGGGTCTCCTTCTTCAATATCAACAATCTCTAATAGAAAGTCGATAGATAATGTCGGTTCCCCGTGAGAATGAAACAAGTCCTTTTAAGAGGAACTTGAGTGGTTTGGAAAGTTGAAGTGCAGTGCGTCACTGGGTCCATGACGTCTTGTCTTCAATACCGATGTTACCATCAGTAGCATATGAGTTGAACCCGGTTTCTGCCCTAAGGTTGAATAAATGGAGGGCTATTTGTTTTCACCCTTTTCTCATTCAAATCTTTTTAATTCTTCAACCCCTTCAGTGCTTACCGAGACTTCATAGCAAGAACCTTGTTGGGTTTATTCCAGTACTAGCTCTGTCTCAGTCCGCACTCTTCCCATATTCTCATTTTTCTCCTTTTTTCAATATACCTAAGGACTCTACACTATCTAGTGGATTGTCCCTGGGTAGATCCCTCCGGTTCTGGCGGATCGTAGGAACAAATACCTAACCTAACCATCCTTATAACACCATGCATAAAGTAAATTTGGTTGGTCTATTTGGTATTGTTCATCTGCCATTGGAACCAATTGAAAACCATTTGAAAATCAATTCAGATACTTGTGATATATTATCAAAGCATTTTGTACCTGAATTGTTTTTGATATTTTTAGAACGAGAACTCCCCCTCAACATGTGCATCAAGTATTTGAAAATGTTTTGCACACGGAGGCAAGAGAAAGAATTAACTTCTTTGCTCTAGTGTTTAGAGTTTACTAAACTATTAACACTAGCCCCCTCTTACACACTAAATTTAACCTAAATTTGACTATTAAGCCATTTACCAAAATATTCCTACATGTACGATAGGAAGGGTGTACACTGTTTGCTAAAGTTTAAAAGGTACGTGTACAACTCCCCCTCGTAGATAGAATTTGGTTACTAAACTTTACACTAGTTGAATAGAGTTACACGTCCAAGGGAGATCATACACGTTTTGAGAAAAGTTTGGAGCTCCGTGTATAACTCCCCCTCGTTTAAATACCTTTGGAGTAGGAAGGGCCTTTACGAGATAGATGAACTAAACTACACCCTTCACTACAACTATAGAAAATCTTTTACCATTAGTTTCTTCAATTAAGAAAGAGAACGGAGGCACACGTTTTGTAAAAGTTTATGAACTACGTGTACAACTCCCCCTCAAGAGCAAGATTTTTATAGTTTTTGTTAAGTCCATGTTTTACGAAACTATTATATAGTG
>BPTQ01000008.1:272104374-272381278 GCA_019973895.1 Chrysanthemum seticuspe | reverse complement strand
ATCGATATGTTATATATTCCTCCGCCCATTAGGAATAATGAACTTGCACATAAAGCATACCTCTCATACCTTAAGGAAAGTTTGAAGGGTCTCCGTGAGATTGTTGAAGATGAAAGATTAGAAAAACCTTTTGATAGTACTATAGCCTATGCCTGCATGGATGCCAAACGATCTCAGGAACTCTTAGAGTATGTAATTGTCACAAGTCCGAAATCTAACAATAGGCGAGATAGAATAGTTGTGCCTTGTTCTATGCCTAAAGCCAAGCATGTGACCCTTGATATGCCTTGTTCCATGTCGAAATTCAAGCAAGCAATCTTTGATGTGCCTCCTAGAATTTCAGATCCCAGCACTTCTAGACCAGGAATGCAGAAAGTAGTGAAGCCATGTAATGTTCCCATCGTTACTTCTACAGATGTTAAGATTGACACTAAAGTTAGCGGGTCAAAACCTAGAAGCAATGCAAAGAAGGATAGGATTACGCAAACTAAAAGTGATCATGATAAGGAAGTAAAAGAACACCATAGGGACAAGAAGTTTGATTTGAACAAAAAGAATCGTGTTAGTTCTAGTATTAGCTCTAAGCTTACTGAAATTAATTCGAGGCCTTATGCTATCTGCAAAACATGTAAAAAGTGTTTATTTTCTGGTAATCATGATAAATGTGATGTGTTATTTCTGAGATCTAAGAATCATACCCCAGTTAAGAAAGTTTGGAAAGCAAAACAGATTAAGCAATCCTGGAAACCTACAGGGAAGGTTTTTACCAATGTAGGATTTCAGTGGAAGCCAACAGGTCGAATGTTCACGAATGGCAAACCTTGCTCTTTAACTAGATCCACTATGCCGAGAATAGTGCCTGTTAAGGTTTGGAAGCCAACTGGTAGAATAATCCCATTAAGCACAAAATGTCATTTGACTAAGTCTGATGCCTCTACTAGTTCAGCTCCTAGGGATAATGCCATTGCATCTAGGGTTTCTGCTGATTCAAAGACTGTTTGTGCTAACCAAAAGGAACCCATCAGCACGTGGGGATCCAATGTTTCCAATTCTCTGTCTTCGTCTGTTGTCCAAAGCAGGTCGTACAAATCATCCCTTGGTATTTGGATTCGGGCGGCTCTAAACATATGACTGGGCTCTTAACTATGACGTCTGTTCAAATCAGTTCAGGCCTCGTACTTCATCATTATGGCATCTGCAGATAACTCTTCAGGCCCCATTCCTCAAAGAAAAGAAAGGTGTACGCTTCAGTGCGCTTTATCTTCAGAAGAAGAGAAATCTTCATGTTTATGACCATTCTCATCGACATTCTTCATCAACAAGCTTCATGTTTCTCCCATGCTCATTCAGTCATCAAGTGGATCTACGTTCATTGATGTATATTCTTAGTCACTTGCTAAATCAAAAATGGCAACTTCGGATGCAATTTTTGAGGGGGAGAAGAGTGAATATACTTAATGATGATGGATGTTTGAATAATTGTCATACGACTTAATGTTTGATGACTCTCCTCCAACGCCTAATGTTTCACTCACTAAGGATAAATGAGATTTATTGTTTGGGATTCATTGTT
This sequence comes from Chrysanthemum seticuspe, assembly GCA_019973895.1. Taxonomy (NCBI): domain Eukaryota; kingdom Viridiplantae; phylum Streptophyta; class Magnoliopsida; order Asterales; family Asteraceae; genus Chrysanthemum; species Chrysanthemum seticuspe. The sequence continues at coordinate 272,379,705 of BPTQ01000008.1, read as the reverse complement.
TCAAGATATGTTTGATGAGTATTTCCAACCGCTAGCGAATGTTGATCATCTAAGAAGTACAACTCAGACTACTCAAGAAACCCAATCTCCAGTTATTCCTCAAGGCGTTGATAATGACTATCATAATATTGCAGTTGCACTCATGAATAATGATCCGCTCTTTGGTATTCCTTTACCAAATCTTCACGGATTGTTGTTCATGGATAATGATCCGCTCTTCGGTATTTCTTTGCCAAATCTTTACGGATTATTGTTCCTCTCATTGTGTACGCTATAAATCAACCACATGAACATTAAGGAAAATGACTACCTCATTCGCTCGAAGACATTTGTGGTAAATCTTCCAGATCAGTCTCTACATGTATACCTTTTGGAAGAATGCATTAATGTCGAGAAATCATTTGTTCCGGTTCATTCAGTGGATCGACGTACATCCGGTTGTACGTTTATTTACGTGTTGGGCATTTGACACAAGCTGATTACTTCGGAGTTAATCAATTATCACTTATTTGAGATTGAAGTTAAAATTCACAAAGGCAAGCTTAAGATGCAAATGCAGGGAATTCTTCTTCAGTTTCAAGTTTGGTATATCAGGTTTTCTTTATCAGTGGTCACTTCAAATTGTCTACATATGGGTTGATAAAGATAGTCAGAGAGAGCTTCTATCGCAGTGGTCCTATGGCTCCTGGACACTCCAGTTCAGGACCCGCACTTCAAGACAGTCCCATTAGTTCATCCCTTATACCAAATTCTTCTCCAGAAACTCCATATGTACCTCCATCTGAAGATGATTTAAAGAAATTGTTTGATCCCATGTTTGATGAACATTATGAGCCAAGTGCTAATGAACTGACAATTCCTACTTCATAGGCTGCTCATATTCCTGTGAATGACGTCAATCCTTCAATCTTAATATCATTAAGTCAAGAAGCGCCTGCTGCTGATCACTCTGTCTCATCAAAAAATCATCAAACTTCGAGGGTACATCATGGAACTATGTCTGGTATCAATGATGAAGTTAATCCCTTTGCTACTCCCGAAGATGCCCCCTTTGAGAACGTATTTGCTCCTGAATCATCATCAGAACCATCTTCATCAGGAGAAATTGACTCTGCAACTTCAGTTCTTCAACCACAACCACATGAACACCTCAGAAAATGGACTCATGATCATCCATTGGACAACATCATTGGAAACCTCTCTCGTCCAGTATCCACACGGAAACAACTTTCAACCGATGCCTTGTGGTGCTTCTTTAACTCTGTACTCTCTAAGATCGAACCAAATGATGTTAAAACCGCCATGGATGAAGACAGCTGGTTCAATGCCATGCAAGAAGAAATTCATGAGTTTGATCGACTTGATGTATGGGAATTAGTACCTGCTCCAGATTGTGCTATGATCATTGCTCTAAAGTGGATCTTCAAAGTGAAACTTGATGAGCATGGTGATGTGTTAAAGAACAAGGCTCAATTGGTTGCTAAAGGATACCGTCAAGAGGAGGGTATTGACTTTGAGGAATCATTTGCTCCTGTTGCTCGAATCGAGGCAATCAGAATCTTTTTGGATAATGCTGCTTGCAAGAACATGGTAGTCTATCAGATGGACGTAAAGACGGCATTTCTGAACGGAGATCTTAAAGAAGTCGTCTATGTCAGCCAACCCGAAGGCTTTGTGAATCCAGAGCATCCTACCCACGTTTATCGTTTAAAGAAGGCTCTTTACGGTTTAAAGCAAGCTCCAAGGGCATGGTATGATACGCTATCAAAGTTTCTTCTATCTACCGGATTCAGCAAAGGAGGAGTCGATCCAACATTGTTCACAAGGAAGTCAGGCAAACATTTAATTCACGTTCAAATTTATGTTGATGATATCATATTTGCCTCGACTGACCCCAATGAGTGTGACCGTTTTTCAAATGAAATGGGTTCTAAATTTCAAATGTCAATGATGGGACAAATGTCATTTTTCTTGGGATTACAAATTTCACAAAGTCCCGGAGGCATTTTCATAAATCAATCTAAATATGCAAATGAGATTTTAATGAAATTTGGATTTGATTCAAGTGACCCTGTTGACACACCCATGATTGAACGAACCAAACTAGATGAGGACCACTCAGGGATCATGGTAGACCAAACGAAATATCGTAGTATGATTGGATCCCTGCTGTACCTCACTGCTAGTAGACCAGACATCTTGTTTTCTGTTTGCATGTGTGCTAGATACCAGGCTAAGCCTACTAAAAAGCATCTTGAAGCGGTTAAACGGGTCTTTCGGTATCTCCAAGGAACCATCAACATGGGACTTTGGTACCCGAAGGACACCGGTATGTCACTAACAGCATATGCAGATGCAGATCATGCAGGGTGTCAAGATACTCGTCGAAGTACGTCTGGAGGTGCTCAGTTTTTGGGTGATAAGCTTGTGAGCTGGTCGTCAAAGAAGCAAATGAGTACTTCTATTTCCTCTACAGAGGCTAAATACATAGCCATGTCATCTTGTTGTGCTCATATCCTATGGATGAGATCTCAGTTAACTGACTATGGCTTTGTATTCAACAAATCCCTCTGTACTGTGATAATAAAAGTGCTATTGCTCTCTCATGCAACAACGTACAACACTCAAGAGCAAAGCACATCGACATTCGACATCATTTCATCAGGGAGCAAGTGGAAAACGGTGTGGTGGGACTCTATTTTGTGAGGACTGAATACCAGTTAGCAGACATCTTCACCAAAGCTCTTCCAAGAGAACGTTTTGAGTTTATTCTTCCACGTCTTGGTTTGAAAAGCCTTCAACCAGAAACTCTCAAACGTCTTCAGGAGGAAGACGAGGAGTAAATGTCTATCTTCATCTATCTTCTGTATATATCTATTCGAAAAAGAAAATAGAAAAATATAAAACCTTCAAAAATCAAATAGAAAAATATAAAACTTTCAAAATCCATAAAAATTTGAAAAATTCGAAAAATCTTCAAAAAATATTGTCATTTTGTCATGTTTCTCTCGATTCGATAATATCTACGGTCTTGATGTTGTCATTCAAAGAATGACACGGGACTTTAGATGTTGTTCGAATTTTTATATATATATATAAAAAAAAAAAAAAAAAAAAAAAAATTCAAAAAATCAAAAAATATTTTTGGGAGAAAGAGAAACAATGGTTTATTGTCATTTTCAGGCAATAACCCGGTTTTAAAAGAAAGAACAGAGCCATGTTTTATCATGTTTTTCAAAATTCCATGCTCTGATTCTATAAACATTTATCTACTGAAAACTAAATGCTTTGAAAAATAACTCGATCTCTATTTTTGATAATCATCAGGACTTATTTGTCAAAATCTCTAACTCTCAATCAACAACCTATGTCATTGATTGAGGGGGAGAATGATCTCAATTAAATTAAAAAGTTATTTGGCATTAAATTGTTTTCAAAAGATGTACATGCATGTTTTTATCAATGGAGTTTAAAGTCTTAAAATCCGATCCTTATCAGTTAAAACGCTTTCATAATCAAGTCACAATTCCCCTTAAAAGCTTTCAAAATCAATTTAAATCAATAAAAGATCACAAATCTCAAATGATTTGATAATTGTGATCGGGGGAGAATGTGTGATTTAAATTGGATTTAAACTGATAATTAGGTAAATGGTTTTATAAGGATGTACATGCTATCCTGCCCACATGTGACAAACGATTTCAAATTTTCCATGCACATGTTGAGGGGGAGCATCTATCTTAAACCTATGATTTGAAATGTGATCAACTTATCTCAATGTGCAAGGTTCCTTCTAGTATGTGCAAAACTCTTTTCAAACCTCGAGGCACATATTGAGGGGGAGCGAATTTATGGAAACCTCATCCTTCCCGGAAATGCTATTTCTACTTGATTTGATGTGGGAAGTGATGTTGATATCTTTTAGAAAATGGTAATCAAAGAAGTTAATTCTTTCTCTTGCCTCCGTGTGCAAAACATTTTCAAATATTTGATGCACATGTTGAGGGGGAGTTCTCGTTCTAAAAATATCAAAAACAATTCAGGTACAAAATGCTTTGATAATATATCACAAGTATCTGAATTGATTTTCAAATGGTTTTCAATTGGATCCAATGGCAGATGAACAATACCAAATAGACCGACCAACTTTACTTTATGTACGGTGATATAAGGATGATAAGGTTAGGTATTGGTTCCCATGATCCGCCAGAACCGGAGGGATCTACCCAGGGACAATCCACTAGTTAGTGTAGAAGTCCTTAGGTATGATGATAAAAGGAGAAAAGTGAGATATGGGAAGAGTGCGGACTGAAATAGAGCAAGTACTGGAACAAACCCAACAAGGTTCTTGCTATGAAGTCTCGGTAAGCACTGAAGGGGTTGAAGAATTAAAAAGAATTGAATGAGAAAAGGGTGAAAACAAATAGCCCTCCATTTATTCAACCTTAGGGCAGAAACCGGGTTCAATTCATATGCTACTAATGGTAACATCGGTATTGAAGACAAGACGTCATGGACCCAGTGACGCACTGCACTTCAACTTTCCAAACCACTCAAGTTCCTCTTAAAAGGACTTGTTTCATTCTCACGGGGAACCGACATTATCTATTGACTTTCTCTTAGAGATTGTTGATATTGAAGAAGGAGACCCTCTCCCTAGTCTCCGGCACAGGATCCAAATATGCACAAATTGAGTCAAGAGCCACGAGATCATCAATAAATCTCATTAGGACACTTTCAATGAAGACTCTCTGTTTCACACAATGTGGAAAGAGAGATTATATTTTGAGTCCTACGCATTATCCTTGTGGTATTGCCAGAACATCTGAGTGATGTGTATACATTTTCACAATGAAGATGGAAAGCCTTCTGGAGCCAACATCAAACAAGCTCCCGGTAGGTGGCATGTGAGATCTATTATATAGATCAACCATGTGACAACTGAACAGAAACAATGGGGCGATTCAATCTCTTGAATCAATCCTGGTTCAGATTATGGATTGACGGATACCTTTGAAAAACCGGTCTTTGTGCTTAACAACTCTTTTATTCAGCACATCGACCGTGTACTCATTCTTCAAACCAAAAGGTGTTTTTATGATTGATAATTGATTTTCAATAAAACCTTCGTTGTATTGCAAAAACAATTTCTATTGAGCAATACACGATTGTTTTTTTTCAAATCTCTTTTCATCAATCAGTGGACTTAACATTCGCTGGTTCACTCACTCCGTGTTGTCTTCTTTGAGATGTTCCAGTTTGAGAACAGCTAGAGCAGCTGCGAAACCCTGTCAAGGAAATTCTTCGGAATTATACCTGATCACAGGCAGTACATGTACTGATAAACGGGGAACCGTGGGCCGTGTACCTCAATTCAACGAAAGTGATCAAAGACACTTTCGTGCGATTTATTGCTAACTGTTGTATACATGTACACCCGACGTTTGCAGCTGATCAGAATGAAGCGGTCAATCCATAGCCGCATGCTCACTTAACACATTCATCTCAAAAGAAATCATGATTAGTGCATCAATGACTCTGATATTTTCACTCCATGCTTCTGCTACGCTGCTGCCAATATCATGATTCAACAAATGCTTCCGCTACTCTGATGAGAAGATATCATGATCTAGAAGGTGAGCATGTCGGTCCCAAAAGTCACAACATCACATAATACCAACACCACAAAACATGCAATGTGAAGAATCAATGACTACGAGCTTAGGAGCAAAGGACTACATCAAGAATGCAAGATCAATTGTTAATGTAATATCTATTTGTATTCAATGTAATTTTGGTACATGATTGAGGTGACCTCCCTTAGGGGGAGATTGTTAGGAATTAGAAATTCCAGGATTTAAAGAGTCGGTCACCTCAAGTATATGTAATCGTTAGAAAGCTCGTAGTCGTAGTTCTTTTAAGTTAAGTAGTATTTAGTTAAGTAACACCGTGGAGGACGGACGGGTCTTTACCCACTGTATGCCTGATCCACAGCCCCATGTATGGCGATTTATGTAAGACTACAAATACTCTCTACCTCCCAAGGTAGAGAGTTGGAGCTCATAATAATATCTTTCACTTTCTCTCACTAAGTTCCCTAAACCTCTAACTTTCTCTCTCTAGAATTCCATCTATACGCCACTTTGTGTTATGGTTTGATGTTTATGTGAAAACGAATATCCTACAGATAGTTCTTTTCTTTTTCATAAGAAGTGTAGTGTTGAAGACATTAGTGAAAGATGTCTAAAATAATCAAGACGAAGACATTAGTGAAGGGTGTCGATCGTCCGTATTGAAAGCACTAGTGAAGGGTGCTTAGAGGTCAAGGCTAAAGGAATTAGTGAAAGGTTCCTTGAAGATCGAGTCAAAGGCATTGTGAAAGGTGACTTGAAGATCGAATCAAAGACATTAGTGAAAGGTGCTTTGAAGATCGAGTCAAAAGGCATTAGTGAAAGGTTCCTAAAGTGTACATTCGATATGGTGTGATTCGATGTACAAGATAGATTAGTATTGGGTCAAGGGATATTGATATCCTTGTTGATGTTGTGAAAAGGAGTAGATCTCCTTTGAGGTTAGGTGTCTTGTAGTAGTTGGGTAGTAGTTCCTTCATTGTAATGGAACTCGGTATCTAGCCTAGTACCGCATAAAGGGTAGGCGACGTCGTGATAGGTTTGGTTATACCTCGTGGAAGAACCCGGTATCTAGCCTTTTGCCTGATAAAGAGTAGGCAACGTTGTAAAGGCTTCTCTGCCATAAGGAGTTGGTGTCGTGTAGTGGTCTTGTGCTTCTTACTCCTTATCTTTTCATTACATACTTACATATGCTTGTCTATCAACATCCAACACACATGTTTAATAGAATGACATAAGTCGATCTAAATAGTTTAAAACCAAGTTTTAATCGGTAAAACTATTCAACCCCTCCCCTTCTAGTTTTCCACATATAGAATTTGATTTTTCTGTATTTTAGGAGGTAGACTTTTGGAGAAAAAACCCTAATTCATTTGTAGTCCGACTTGGACAGTATCTTAGGGTCCCATACCCTATTTTACACATCGAGAAAAGTTTATTAATCCAAATTATCATTATGTCTATCCCATATTCGATTGATTGTGTGTATGCTTGCTTGTCTATAATGTCTATCTAAATTACTTGTGTGTTTCTTTAGATCTATGAAACCTAGTTATTGATTATTGTTAGGTTGTTTCTTATCTTAATTGAAATTGGCTTAGGAGTGCAACTAGGCATCTTCGTTATATTTAATGATTGAGTATACTTTATGATGATATGGTCTATGGATGCAATAGCTTAGGCTTGCCGACTTCGTAGATCATATACGAGAGATAACCTCAAAGAACTAGGGACCACGCATACCCTATGACCTTTAGGAATACAACGCGTTAAGATAAAGGACGTGACAACTCAACCGACCAATAAAAGATAACTAGAGAGTAATAGTATCTAGGTGAACACATCTTTAATCATCATACGAGCACACCTCAATTAGATATAAGCTACCCGTAGTAATTAGATAATTAGATGTAGTAGAGTAATCGGTAGAAGTACCACCCCCAAACCAATTGCCCCGAGATTTTACCTTAGCTTTCTAAAAAACCATAAAAAGATAAAAAAGAATCATCCTCAACCCCACCTTCTCGTCATATATTTCTTACTAGCATTCCTATTCCCCTAAAGAACGATATCAATCCCCGAAGCTTACCCTATACAACACTACAACAATTAGGTTCACTTCCTAGGAGGTTGAAAAACTTGCTCGAAGAAAAGGAAGTTTTCTTTGACCCCGAACGCGCCTTCCGTGCGTATCAATAAACAAAGACACCACAGAGTATACACAGTGGATAACTTCATATAACTGCAATTAATTAACTGAAAAGTAAATGCGTAACATACCTCTTGCAATTGGCTAGATCTCTTCAATAAATGTTTTATAACTCAAACCAATTGATGTAACAATAGTGTGTTACACCACGTTCTTGTACACATGAATTAACAAACGAATTAAAGAGATTGCTAGATCTACAAAACCTTGTTTTAGAATGTTAGGAATTGGAAATTCCATGTTAAATTATCGGTCACCCCAATTATAGTCTAGCATAAGTTAGCTCGTAGACTTGTAGTTATTTACGTTATTTAGTAGTTAATTAGTTAGTCAGTAGCGTAGAATAGTTTAGAGTAACACCGTGGAGGAAGGACGGGTCTTTACCCACTGTATGCCTGATCCACAGTCTGACAGGAGGACGTTTAGTTTGTAACTATAAATACCCTCTACCTCCCAAGGTAGAGGGTTGGACCTTTCAATCAATCTAACCTTCTTTCTTTTGTTTACTTTCTCTCTCTAGAAAGGCTCCCATCTTCCACTTTCTCTCTCTAAAACTCTAAACCATACGCCTATATTTGATATGTTATGATGTGTTTATGAAATCCAATATGTTATAAATGGTATCAAGAGCCATGGTTTGATCATCTCTCTTACATATACTTGGATTTCTAGTGGTTTTAGATGGTTTTTGAGTTTGAAAAAGTTTAGTGGTTTTTGCATCATTTGGATCATTTCTAGTGTTAAAGTTTGAATTTTGGGTGTACTTTTGTGTTTAGAATCATTGTAAGTGCTTGGGTTTTTGATTTGGTAAGCTTGAATCACTGTGGTTGAGCTTGTTTTAGATTGAAAAGTGTGTTATTGAAGTTTTTCTTGCTAGCGACTTCGTTCTCGTAGTGTTTTTCATCGTAGCGACTTGCTTCAGTAAAAGGTAGCGAGTTGTAGTGTTAATTGTTAGCGATTTGGTCCTAGCGACTTGTCTATTGAGACAAGCCGACAAACAGTATAACTTAGTGGATTCTCCACTACGGCTAGCGACTTGGTGAAGTTAGCGACTTGCTTTCAATTTTGTTAGCGACTTGTACTTTGTATTCTCAGCGACTTGGATCTTAGCGAGCTGTTCTTTAGCAACTTGACTGTGTCTTAGCGACTTGGCATTATAGCGACTTGTGTCTAGCGACTTGATTTCATAATTCTTAGCGACTTGGTGCTTAGCGACTTGTCTTCATAATTCCTAGCGACTTGTTGACTTTTCCCGACAAAACTTCAAACGGCCATAACTTTTGAACCGTAACTCCGTTTTCAGCGTTCTACCCATCAAAACGACCGTGAGAACGAGGAGAATGGCACACAGAATGAAAGTTCATTTGGGTCAACCTTCGAGGCCTAAATCCGCTCCGAACAGAAGTTATTGAGGTTTTTAAGTTTTTAGACCTAAATTTCTCCGTAAAATCGTGCAACAACCAACCCAATTCACAACCAAACAACATCTCTACTAATCCTACAAACAATCATAAGACCCAACACACAATTTTCTATCATTGTGTCGATCCATCAGCTATCTTAACACGTTCTATTGGTCACTATATCACGGTTTCTTCTTGATTTTGTAAAATCCCACGAAAGAATCTATTTCTCGGTTTTAATCATAGACTTGTAAAATCCCGTGTATACTACAACATCATGTCTTACTCTACTGACCCAGTGATTTCGGAGGTACTTAAATTGTATGATGCTGTGGACAACAATGATAATGTATGCTACACTGAATTAATCAATGAGGACGTGAGATCTTCATGTTCTGAGTACAATGAGAATGAATTGCACCTGCTAATGCTACAGAATGCCATGAAAAAGGAATGCTGCATTATACCCTATCAACAACTTCACTCACACCTCATGTTACTTCTACCTTTTGGTATGGAACGAACGTGCAATGCTCTTTTCCGTCAAGATTTATCCACATTAACGAGAACATTACTATTGAACTTAGAACAATTGAAACAACAACTTGTCAAAGAAAAGGTTCAAAAGGATAGTTCCAGTGCTGCACTTCAAGTGATCCACAACCAATTTCAGTCGTTCATCAGTGGGGAATTTACATCAGATTATGATCAAGACATGATTGAAATGTCTTTCAAGAGACACACTGGAATGGAAATTAGCGTGTTCATAGAGACACTTATCCATCTCATGGATAATGTGAATAAGTATATTGAGGAAGTTACTCAGAAAGATGAAATAATTGATGAGAGTCTGGTGCTGTTGACAGAATGTTGTGATGAGTTGGGTAATGTATCAGTTGAAGAATCGGGTGTTGCTGAATGCGGAATAACAGAGACAACAAAGAATGATGCAACAAATTGTTCAGTAACTCATGTTACACATGATGTGGATGCAGATATCAGACAGATAAATGAACAGGTGTCATGTGATGAGGTACCCTTAACTGTTCAACATAGTGCATCTGCTAATGTACCTAAACATACAGATCTTAATGTTGAACATGATTCTGATAAATGTTCCTTGGTTGAGGCTGAGTCTAATAATTTCAAAACAAATGATATGGTTGATAAAAAAGCTTTTGACGAACTTTCAAACAAATTCTCAAAACTTGAAAAACATTGCATTTCACTTGAATATGCTATACAGAGTAAAGAAGAAAGTTTTCAATTTAACAAACCATGTAAAAATCCGGAACTTCCTGAATTCCGTGAACTTTTTGAAATTAGCACTTTGAAAGCTCAGCTTCAAGCCAAAAACTAGACTATCAACAATTTGAAGAAACATATTTCTGGTATGCATGTGAAAAGTACTTTGGTTACAAGTAATTCTGATGATAATGCTATTTATGATATTCAAATGAGAAATGATGAATTAGCAGTCTGTGTGGCCAAATTACTAAAGGAAAATGAGTCTTTGAGAAAGCATCACATAGAACTAAGTGACTCTGTCAAAGAAGCTAGAACTAATTCAATGGAACAAACAAATTCTTTGAAAGCAAAACTTGATGAACTCAAATATCAACTTCAGAAAAAGAGTTTCGCTATTGTTGCCTTAAAAAATGAGCTTAGAAAAACTGTAGGGAAAAGTGTGAACACTAAATTTAAAAAACCATCAACCTTGGGGAAGCCAATTTCTCATTCCATTAGAGACCGGTATGTTGTTAGGCAGCCTACTGCATTTAAATCTGAAAGAACAAAATTTTCAAATACACGGTTTGCCTCCCAAGTTGATGTGAAACAAGTTTTGTCAAAACCAGTCACTTCACCTGAGTTACCTAAGAATAAGGCTTCTAGCTCCGTTAACCCTCAACAAGTAGCCACTTCTACTCCCAGCACCTCTAGGATTAGTTCGAAAACAGTGTCAAAACCAAGCATTAAAACCCAGAATTCATATGACATAAATGACTTATGGAAGAACTATTATCTAGAACAAGCTAGGAAAAAGGCACAGATTCGAAAAGACGAAATTTTAGGTGCAAGACCTAGGGTGATGCATTCCAAGAGATTTCAAGGCATTGCTAGTAGTTTTAAACCATTACCTAGGAGCACTCAAAAGACTAGGGGTTGGCTTGCATCTAAGAGTAGTTATATGAAGAAAAATGCTAAGCATGTAGAAAATGAAACTAGAAATTCTAAGTCTTTTCCGAATATGAAACATTTTCCTTATTCACATGCTAAGGTACAATCCACTAAGACTATTAACATGGCTAAGGTTTAACATGTTATGATCCAAAACAAACCTAAAACTCCACCTAGATGGATCCCAACTACTAAATCTTTGGAGTCTAGGAATACCAATAAGTCTTTGACTGTGCATAAGTATGTCACCAATCCTAGACCTTGCCATAAGTGGATTCCGTCTGGTAAAATGTTTAAGGATGTTGGACTTAGGTGGATGCCTACCGGAAAGCTCTTTACCGATGACAAAATCAAGGTTGACTGTGAAACCCCAAAGGGTTTGGATACTGTTAGGAATTAGAAATTCTATTGTGAAGCATCGGTCACCCCAAGTATAATCTAGCTTAAGTTAGCTCGTAGACATATCGATTATTATGTTAGTAGTTAGTAAGTTATTAGCTTAGTTTTAGTCTAGTGCAACACCGTGAAGGAAGGACGGGTCTTTACCCACTGTATACCTGATCCACAGGCCGTCAGGAGGTCGTTTAGTTTGTAACCTATAAATACCCTCTACCTTGCAAGGTAGAGGGTTGTATGTTCTTTGTGGAATCTAACCTTCCAAGAGTTTCTCTTTCTAGAATATCCCACTTTCTCTCTCTAAACCATCTAAATTATATGCCCATGTTGAGTTTGTTTATGTGCTTGTGAAATCTAATATGTTATAAATGGTATCAAGAGCCATGGTTAGATCATCTCTTACATATCCTTGGATTTCTAGTGGTTTTTAGATGGTTTTTGAGTTTGAAAAAGTTTAGTGGTTTTTGCATCATTTGGTACATTTCTTGTGTTAAAGTTTGAATTTTGGGTGTACTTTTGTGTTTAGAATCTTTGTATGTGCTTGGGTTTTGATTTGGTAAGCTTGAATCACTGTGGTTGAGCTTGTTTTGGATTGAAAAGTGTGTTTTTAAAGTTTTTCTTGGTAACGACTTGGCTCTCGGAGTGAATTTCATATTAGCGACTTGCTTCAGTTAACGGTAGCGAGTTGTAGTGAGTTTTGGTAGCGAGTTGGTCATAGCGACTTGCCTTTTGAGACAAGCCGACAAACAGTACACTTAGTGGATTCTCCACTACGGGTAGTGACTTGGTAAGGTAGCGACTTGCTTTCAATTTTGTTAGCGAGTTGTTCTTAAGTTTCTTAGCGACTTGGTGTTAGTGATTTGGACCTTAGCGAGTTGCTATTTAGCGACTTGACGACTTAGCGACTTGGTGCGTAGCGATTTGCTGTCAAATTTTGTAGCAACTTGGAACTTAGCGACTTGTCTTATTAATACTTAGCAACTTGGTGCTTAGCGACTTGGTTCAAGGATTCTTAGCGACTTGGTTGACTTTTGCCTGCAATACGGTTTTCTCTTGATTTAGTAAAATCTCGTGAAAGAATCTATTTCCCAGTTTAATCATTGAGTTATAAAATCCCGTGTAAACCTTAAACATGTCTACCAACGTACCTACAATCGTCTCCACTGTAGCTGAGGTCGTTCATGCAGAAGATACTCGTCCACCCACAATGTCTTACATCACTGACCCTTTTATCTCCAAAGTTCTTGAACTTTATGATACCTCACAGAACAATGAAACTGGTTGCAACTCTGAATGTCCTACCTTGATTGATTCAACCAATTATGATCAAAACTCTTCACCTTCTGAGTCAAACTTCAACGAATCACACCTGTCAATGACCCATGATGCAAAGCATTCGGAATGCAACATTGAGCCATTTCAATTACTTCATTAGCACCTCACATAACTGTTATCCACTCCTATGGGTCGAACATGCGGTGCTCTCTTCCGCCAAGACTTACCTACGTTGAAAAAGGCTGTGTAGCTGAACTTAGAACAACTGAAACTTCAAATTACCAATGAGAAGGTATTAATTGATGATTCTAATGCTGCACTTCAAGTTATCTACAACCAATTTCAGCCGTTTATCAAAGGGGAATATTCTGCTGACTTTGATCAACACGTGACTGGAATTTCATTCAAGAAACACACTGGAATGGAAATTCATGAGTTCATCAACACATATATCCAACTTATGAATAGTTTGGAAGTGTACATTAAGGATGCTGCTCAAAGGAATAATTATTTGAATGAGTTGAATGAGTGTCATGGAAAATTAAAGGAAAATTGTGATATGTTGGGTAATGGAAGAGTTGAAAGAACGGATGATGCTGATGCTGACTGCGGAATTTCAGAAACAAAAATGAATGATGTAATTGGCTGTACTGAACTCAACGGCTCAGAGTCCGAAAAGCTTGAAATTGCTTGCATATCAGTAAGTCCTGTAGTGCATGAGGTAAGTACAGATGCCATACCAACAAATGAACACGTGACATGCATTGAGGTACCCTTAACTGACCCTATATTTGAATATGATATCGATAAATGTGTCTTGGTTGAGTCTGAATCTAAAATCTTTAAAACAAATGACATGGTAGGAAAAGGGGTTTATGATGAACTTTCAAACAAATACTCAATTCTTGAAAAACATTGTATTTCCCTGGAAATTGCAATACAACAAAAGGAAGAAAGTTTTCGTCCTACAAAATCTTGCATTAATCCAGAATTCCCAGAATTACGAGAATTTTTTGAAATTAACCACTTTAAAACCCAGATTCAGGACAAAGATTCAACCATATGCAATCTGAAATGTCAACTCTCAAATCTGCATAATAAATGCAATTTTGGGATAAGCAATCCTAACCATGAGGTGAGTAGTGAGCTTAATTCTAGGAATGATGAATTGGCTCTGTGTGTATCCAACTTATTAAGAGAAAATGAGTCCTTAAGAAAGAACTTATTAGAAAACGATTCCAAGATGATAGATCAAACTAATTCTTTTTTGGCTGACATTGATGCCCTCAAAGCCCAAATTCAGGATAAGAGCTTCAATATTGTTGCCTTAAAAAATGAGCTTAGAAAATCGATTGGAAATAGGGTGAACACTAAGTTTGCAAAACCATCAACTTTGGGAAATTCAACTGTTCAGAAAAACTCAAAACATACCGTAGTTAGGCAGCCGAATGCTTTTAAAACTGAAAGATTTAAACCATCGAAATCTAGGCTTGCCTCCCAAGTTGATGCGAATACTGTTTTGACAAAACCAGTCACTTCACTACTTCAATCTACTTCTCATAAGAAGCATCAAATGGCTGATCAGTTCCCTAAGAAACCCAATAATTACAAAAGGACCAATATTCAAAAGAGAAAAATGCCTAAATCCAAATCTACTAGCAACTGTTTCAAATGGATTCCCATTGGCAGACTATTTAAATTTACAGAATCCAAACTGACTTACATACCTAGATCTTGCCTTAAGTGGATGCCCACAGGAAAACTCTTCAAGAATAGTGAACCTAAAGGGATCTCTATTAATGACATGCCTAGATCAAACTGTGCAACATCCAATAGTGAGACTATTCATGCCACTAACTCATCTATCTGCAATACTACATGTGCTTCTAGTGCAATGTGTTCTCAGTCTTTTTCAAGTACAATGCTCAACTCATTCAGGAACTTCATGACTTGGTTTCCATCTGAAATGAATATTGCTCACTATGGATTGGTTGATTGCCAGAACTGACGTACCTTGTGCTTTGACTCCTATTTGTCTTGAATCAGGACTCACTCTTATAAATCTGTGTACAAATCTTTAAAAAAAAAAAAAAAAAAAAAAAAAAAAAAAAAAAAAAAAAAAAAAAAACTTTTCTAAATCATTCTTTCAATTCATAATTTTAGTCTTTTTCCTCAATCTAATAAAGTATATACCCTTTGTTATCGATAACATCTACGGTCCTAGAAATGTCGTTCAATAATGACACGGGATCTTAGATGAAGTTCGAACAAATGATATATTCTTGTTTTATAACGGGTGGGGTTAATTCAATCAATGGTCTTTGGTGACATTGATTGAGGGGGAGAATTTTACAAGTTATCTCGTTTATATCTGCACAATGTTTGCTTATCCTATTATGTCATCTTAATTATGCTATGTGTGCTAGGTGCTAGTTTGCAATCTGATAAGTTCATGGACTGTAAATGTCTATTATACATAATATGATATGATAGCGACTTGCTTTTGCAATAATAGATAGCAACTTACCAAGACTGTGTTAGCGACTTGCTTTGTAAACCCCTTAGCAACATGGTTGGTTCTTTGCTAGCGACTTACTTAACGAATCTCAAAACTACAGGGACCGAATGTGTCATGTTGGTATTCTTGTAAATGTTTATCCCTTTACCCTAGCGACTTACAGTTTCTTTTTCATTACTTTCAAAATATCAAAAAGATTTTCTCTCTTTTCTCTCTCGTTCATTTTATTCATCCTAGCGACTTGGTATGTGTAGTATCTATTGTTTTACTTCCAATCGTATGATTTTGATGCTATGCTAACTCGGCTTCCATTACAGTTTCCCACCGCGCAACTAAGCCTCATCATTTGATCCCCTCTATTAGGTTGGTAAATGGATTCGCGCTAATGGAATCATTTAACATGCATATGTTGTATGTTTAGGCTCTTTAGGAATGACTTGAGACTTTATGTGTTGTGTTAATGGATTCACGTTATATTGTATTTGCTATTGAATATGTTGTGATAGGGTCGTGTGTACTTGTTTGTGTTTGTCGTAGATTGTATTTGCTCTATGTAGCGATCTGTGCGTGTTAGGATATTGATTGGACTTTGTAGTTTTGCATGGATATGATAATGTTCTTGATAGCGACTTAGATGTGTTCTTCGTAGCAAGTTGGTTTGTGTGTTCTTGGTGGCGACTTACCAATATTCTTGGTAGCGAGTTAGTTTGCTTATACTTATTTAGCGACTTACCTAAGTAACTCGTAGCGACTTATAACTATCAATGTTGGTAGCGACTTGTTCTTACAAGTCTGCAACTTGTTAATCTTGTAGCGACTTGGTCCTATCATTTTTGATAGCGACTTGGTTTTTACAAGTCTAGCGACTTGCTGGTTCAATTTTCAAATGGCGACTTGGATTTATTAAATTATTTTTTGGCAATTTGCTAGTATAATTTCATGTTAGCGACTTGATTCAGGTTTTCCTGTAGCGACTTGTATTAACAACATTCTCTTAGCGACTTGCTATAACATATATTGTTTGAGCAATTTATACTTGGTTTCTCTTGTAGCAACTTGGTATCACAACTTGGTTCAAACAACCTGCTATAACATCTCCATAAGAGTATCTTGTCTCATGATATTATTTCATAGTAACTGAGCTTTTAAATAATTTGATTCAAAAACAACTTCTCTCTCGAAAACTGTGTCAAATGGAGCCGTTACCTTGAATACTCATTTATACCACTCAATCTATTTCAATTTGTTTATGGGAACTCTGTCCAAATTCTTACTTAGTATGTACATGTCATGAGGGTGTATTCAATGTTGCTTAACTAATCATTTATAATCTAACATGCTCTCAATCAGTGTTGTTGTTTGTGTATATCTTTAGATCTTCAATGGCAAACACAACCTCAGCAGAGAACATTGCATCTTCTGCTCCACCCAATATCCTTTCAGACGACGAAATCCTTCCTATTAGTCAATGGGTAGAGATTGGAAAAAGTAACTGTTATGTGGACTTACAAAAGTTGCAACAAAATCCAATCCTCAAAGTGTCTATTGATATCCTCAAAAACACAAACTTCTTCAGTGCCCTTACCAAGCAATGCACAATTCCCACCATTTACATACAACAATTTTGGAACTCCATTGAATGGGACAAAATCACGGCTCAATATTCCTGCAAACTGGATGATAAGGAATTTGTAATTAATTCTGATATTCTCAGCAAGGCCCTAGGAATCACACCATGTAACCCCACCATACGATCTGAACCTCCACCTAGTGCGGAAGAGCTAATAGTCTTTCTGATTGGCTTGGGTTATCAAATTGGCATATCAAGGGCCTCTGACATCATCACCGGTCACATGTATCAACCCTGGAGAGCAATGACAACAGTTCTCAACTTGTGCTTATATGGCAAAACATCAGGGTTCGATAAAGTGAGGATTCCCATCTTGCAGATCCTATGGGGTATCGTCAATGGGGTGAATGTGAATGTCTCAGAACGTATCTGGGAAGAATTTTTGTTGTCAATGAACACATTTATATCTGATAGAACAAACTTTCAGAATAAAGCTCAGGGTCGAAAGAAAGTTAACAAACTTGTGATTCCTAGCATCAGATTTTCGAAGCTTGTTATCCAGTACTTGCAACAGACTCACAACTTCAACCCTAGGAGTGAATCAGCCCTACATAATGCTAAGGATGAATTTGTTCTGGGTAACCTTAAATATGTTGCTAAATGTATGGATAAGGAGATCTTTGGTCTGGCAATTCTTGATAGTCTTCTCACTGACGATATTAGGAAGACGGATTACTTCAAAATATACAAGAAAAGGGCTTCCAGATCCGGTGTTAATGTTGATGTCTCTCCCACTCTACCACAATCCAAAACTGCTAAGTCTGATTCAGGCTCACAGTCTACGTATGCTACTCTTCCTAAAAAGAGACGTGAAAGGTCTCAACCTACTGACACCACATCCCAGAAGCAGAAAACAAAGAAGAAGGGAGTGAAAAAGGGAAACGTTGAGGATACTGAGGTTTCGAGGGGTAATACGAGTTTGATTGATGAAGATGATGCTGCTCTACAACTAGGAATCAAGCAAAGCCTAGAAAGTCAGAATGTGAGAGCACCAGTTGGAGGTGTTGTGCTAAGAGAACCTGAACAAGTGCCTCGCCAAACAACACCAATCACACAAGATAAAGGGAAAGGGATTGTTGGTGTAGAGGCCAAACAAGCTGCTCACATGCTTCTGACCTTCTCCTCCTCACCATCAAGAACTACAACTCTATTTGAACTGAAGAAAAGAAGTGTTGAATCATCTTCAGCTCAAGAACTATCTGGATTGGAAAAAGAGGTATCTGAGGCACAAGAATAAACTCCTGCATCAAGTGATACTCAGACTGATCAAAATGTTGATGAAGGGATGCAAAAAGACTCACAGGAGAACGTTGAATCAAGATCTGATGAGACCAGACATTTGGAAGAACCAAATATGTCTATTGATTCTCTATCCTCATTGAAGAATCTAGACACAAACCTATCTTTTGGTGATCAGTTCTTAAATGACAAACCCTCAGATAACGAACTGTTTAAGAAAAATGATGAGAAAGAGGAAGCTGAGTCCATGTACAATGTTGACATTCAGCAAGACACATCAACCACTCCTCTAATGTCAGCACCTATTCAAGCAACCGCACCTCCACCATCCAAACCCAATATTGATCCAGTACAAGTTGTCACTATCAGTGATACCGTCACTCCTCCTGCCTCGCCACCTCCTGCTTCACCTCCTCCACACAAAACGACTGAGCAATTACTCGAAGAGGCTATGACTCGTATTGCAACTATTGAGAAGCATTTTCCTATCGCCGTGAATAATCTTGATAGTCGTGTCAAAAAGCTGGTGGATATTAACCTTGATGAGATTGTTACCAAGGCAATTGAAGCTGACATAAAAGATGCAGTTGAATGGGCAATGAAGGCTCCATTACTACAGCGATTCAAAGACTTGCCAATTTCTGATATGAGATCAGCTCTCTCTGAAAGAATGTATGAAGCAGGAGAGCATTTGGATGATACGCATAAGAAATTATACGAGGCACTCGAGGAATCAATGAGACGTGATAATTATCAGCAGTTTGTGGAGGATATACGAGAAAGAGAAGACAAGAAGAAAAAAAAGATTGTTCCTGAGAAATCAACTGATAAGTCAGGAGGTCCCAAGCCACCACCACCTCCTCCACCTCCAACTGGAGGAGCTGGAACTTCTGGGGCTGGAGGATCTTCTTATACAACTTCTGCAGCTCCATCAAAACCACCATCTTCACCACCAAAACCCCCCAAACAACCTAGTCCATCCGGAAATCAGGAAACTCTGAAGAAATCTGCGGCTTGGACCACGGTTGATTCAAGGTTCACATCCACATCCTCCTCTATTCCTGAAGATCAAGTGTTTCATGAAGAGTCGCATGTCATGGCAGAATCAGAATCAGATGACGATGATGCATCCACCAAGTATATTCCCAAGCCGTCTGAAGATGATTGGTTTGACACATACATGACAGGAGAGTGGTCTAAGCCATCTAGAGTTGCACCTTCAAAGGACACCATTCGAAGTTGGCTCACCGAAGAGAGACCTCATACTCCGGAACCCTCATGGTCCATCCCAGAGACTGACACGATAATCCCCGACAACAACTGGGCTTCAACAATTTCTACTAACTATGAAACCCCAGATGAAGACTCTTTCCTTCAGGTCACTGGAGATATGGGCAGTTTCATTAATTGGTTTTGTGAACAGAAGGGAATATCGTCCATCACTCCAAAGGATCGTGAAGGACAAGCTTTTGAAATTGTCAAGGTGTTTCACTCAGATGCCAACCAGCTCCAATACCAGATGGAAGAATGCCATAAGATGCTGAATGATCAAGTCAGTGAGCAGATCAGTCGTTTCAATATGAACAAGCCTCTTCCTCTCGGTGGTGAACCTGGAGAAATGACCATTCAGGCTGAATTCTTCTTCAACCATGACCTGGATTATCTGTGCGCTCGTTCTACTGAAAGAAGACCAACTCTACCAATTTCAAAGATGAAAGCTGCAACCTACTCTGATCAGGGACTTGAACAGATGGTTCCTGATCAATTCTGGGCTGACAAAGAACAAAAGTATGACATTGCCGCTTCATATGGTATTTCTCATTGGTGGTACAAAAAGAAGACTTTCTACATCGAGAGACATGGAGCTGATAAAAGACGCAAAGCTGTTAGATCCAAGCTTCGCATTCTGAGTGTCATCGGCATAGAGATCTTCTCAATCTATGGCTATGAATACTTGAAGAAGATTTTTCTACGAAGAACAGACTTGAAAGAGCATGTTATAGAAGAAAACGACTTTAAACATCTACTGCCAAGTGACTTTGAAGATCTCTATCTTCTGAACCTTCAAGGACACCTTGAACACCTACCTGTTCTTGAAAAGAAAGCTCTCTCTGCAGCTGTCAATCTTTGGATCAGAGGCTTAGTCATCCGAAAATGGGTTGAGGATTTTCAGCTTGGGATGGAAAGCTACCAGACTCGGGTCAACTTAACAAGGCCGCAATGGGATGCCTCAGGACATGAATTCCGTCATGACTATAGAGTGCTTGACACCCTGATGAGTGTCTAAATACTCATCATTTTTGTATAATCTAAACTGCAAAATCATCTGAAAACACTCAGAAACACATCAAAATGATCAAAATATCACAAATTAGTGTTTTATGTGTTTTAAATGCAAAAATATCAAAATCAGATGAAAAATGTATCAAGTTTGCAAAATTGGCAGTTTTAGTCCCCCAAGTTTTAAAAGTTGTCAAATCTAGTCCCTGGAATTCAAAAATGTGGAAATTTATCATTCAAGGTCCCTGAAGTATTCTAAGTTATCAAAAATGATCCTTGAATGATTCTTTGGTCAATTGGCAAGAAAGGTCCCTAAACTTTGGAAAATTACAAAATTAGTCCTTGGACCTTTTAAAATGAAATTTTATGCAAAAATGGTCCTTGTTCTATCAATGTTTGTCATGTTTGGTCCTTGTGAGAGCATTGGAAAAAGTTCATTTTCAGTCCTTGAAGTTTGGCAAATTTGCATTTTTGGTCCTTGTTTACCACTTAAACCAAACGGACACAATGTCATATATATCAAAGCCCAATCCAAGTCCAAACAGCAGCTGGCCCAAGCTTTAGCCCAACACCTTGACCCTTGGCCTTGAACCTTGACCCCCAGTCCACAACCCATTGTGAACCCCAGTCATAAGCCTTTTTGACCTCCCCCATATTATTAATTCCCCAGGTCAACGAAAGTCAAATAACTAAAAACCGCCAACACTGTGCTCTGTCTCTCCCATAGCTGATACACCAAAACCAGAGCAGTTTCCATGACTTTTTCTACCACCCTCTCCATACTTTGTCCCCTCCACATCCACTAACAACCAAACTCTCTTAATTGACTCAACCCACCCCATTAATAGCTAAAACCTGCTCTTGACATATTTGGCGCCAAAATCCACTTGGACGGTTTTGATTCATTTCAGTGATTCAAGGGCTCAGATATGGTGGGAAACAATCAGAGTACTAGTGAGAAGGTGCTTGGAGTATAAAAGGAAGAAGAAAGAGAGGAGAAATCACCTTGGGCTAGCCTTGGTCACGTAGTATAGTTTTTTAGAATGCTTTCTTTAATTTCTTGTCATTTAAAAGTTTTAATGTTGTAATCTTCTTTAAAGTAGTGTAATGAACCTTTTAAATTCAGTTTAATGTCAAGTTAATTTCAGTTTAATGATTTTGCTTAATTTCCTTTAATCTTTCCTTTTCTTTAATTTCTAGATTAACTAGTTGTTTATTGGAATCTATAAGCCACATAAGCTCTTGACAAAGCTCATGAAGCTTTTAGAACCATTAATTCAGTCATAGTCTTTTAAAACCAAAAATACTAAAAAATCAAGAAAATCAATGAAAAATAAAAATAGTGGGTTAATGAAGAAGATGATGAAGCAGGGGTAAATTTGGATTGCTAAGGGTATTAGGAGCTTGATGGGAAGCTATTGGGTGTAACCTTGCCTTTGGTTCCATGTTTCTCAGTTTGATGCATCTTGTAAGCAATTTTCTTAATTTTTTGCATTTTACTGTTTTAATGCTTTTAATGCTTTAATCTTCATGTTTCTGTGTTTCTTTATTGTTTGTTAGTCATGTTATAGCTTAATATTAGGTTGTATTGCCTTGGACTGGATTGTGGTTTGATATGGTATGTTAACTGTTAAAATGTCAATTCTTGAAAAACCTAGACCTAGACTGGTTTGACATCTGGTTTAGGTTGAAAAATATCCACTTTGACACTTTGGTATCTCTGGATTGGATGGAATTAGCTTATGCAGTCTTATGCTTTGTAAAACTCAAAACAATCTCATTTAAATATTGTTTGGATTTGCTGATTAATAAGAGTTCCAGTGTATGTGTGTTGTTGTTTGTCATTGTTCTATGTGACATTAGTACCTAATAGTTTAATGCAAGCTTAATATTCAGTCCTTACTTGTTAAAATAGTCAAATCATTTTTAATCTTTCAATTGTAGCTTACTGTTTAGGATTTGTAATGCAAACTTCATCACAGTAATGTATAAGTATGATATCTAGCTTTATTTCATGTTCTTATAGTTTTATATAACATATTAAGTCAGTAGATTAAGTTTTAAATTCATTTAAGTCAAACTTTTATGTTCTTGTGAAAAGTCAAATTTTCAAATAGTCGTTTTTGAATAAAATGTATAATTTTGTGTAGGACTCAGTGTTAAGTTTTAGTCTTAATCCTTTTGGGATAGTTAAATTTAGCTGCTAAACTTAAATAGAAAAATATTAGTTCACTATTTCTCAGCTTTTTAAGTGCTTATTTTCAGCCTTTCTTTAGATACCTGTTCAAAAACCATGCCCTGTGCACAGGTTTAGGTGTCAAGTTAATGAGCTTGCATAAGCTTCATTACTTGGTCCTAGCTTGTGCACTTTACTGTTTTATGTAGCTTTTGTGGCCTTTTCATTATTTTCATGCTTGTTTTTATTTATTCAGCTTATTTGCATAGCTTAATTACCCAAACTTTTTTGTCCCATCTCATCCACTACACTGAAGCAAACAGTGTAGTGGAGTAGTTTTCAAAAGCTTATAAAAAGTTCCTTACTAAGCTTGAGCTTGTGAGCTCTGGTTTTTCACAAAGCCAAGCTACCATAATCTCTAGTGCAGTGTTTGTTGAGCTCTTATTAGCTTATTTGATAGTCCTATAGAAACTTGTAGTTTGCCCATTCCCAACAGTTCACATTTGAACTTACACCATTACCTACAGTTTCTTATAAGCTCACAAAAAGCTCTCCAGTATACCATAACTTGTAAATCTTGGTTCTTTAGATAGCCAACCTAGTCATCTTGAGGTTCCAAGTTTACTTTTCAATTTTGTAGCCTATTAATAAGGGCTGCAATGAGCTTTTTGATTGTCCCATATCTGAGTATATAGGCCTACTCAGTGTATTCCTAGCATCTTCATAAGCTTTGCATAAGCTCATCTGTGATCCTCATAAGTTGAGTTGTAGCTTTTTGGAAAGCCAACCAGCATGCCTTGCTACTCCAACTCTTTATATGGCTTATTCAGCTTATTTGTTAAGCTGAATCTGTCCATCAAATAAGCTGCAGGGGTGTTTGGCTAAGTTGTTTATCTGAGTAAAGCTTATAAGCTTTTGTGAGCTTATTGGCCAAACTCAGTTAACATGCTTGTTCATATTTGCTTATAAACATTGTACAAACTTATCTTTTCTTTCTTTTTCAGTGTGGAGCTTGTTACAGGTTCTTTGAAGCCTCAATTCCATCCAAGTCAAGCCTTTGGCTTGACTGTCTAAACCACAAGTTCACACTTTGCTCATTTGAGCTTTTCCAGTGCACACACATGTTTATACTTGGCCATTTGGCTTGTGTGCATGCTTCTTTTGTTTTTTGTCTCCATTGTATAGCTTTTTCAAGCTTGGTTATAGCTTGAGCTCCAACAGTCAAGCTAAAAGCTCAACTGTTGGACTCATAAGCTATTGTATGGCTTATTTTTAGGTTTGTAAAGTTTTATTTTTATTAAATATGTATAATATCAGTACTTAAATAAGTCCAGAAAACAGAAAAAACCAAAAAGAACTATTTTTAAGCTAAGTGAAAGCTTTTACTTAAAAGCTTATTTGCTTATTAGCTTATTTATGTTAATAACCTATAGTTTTTATATTTTTCCTAGCTTCTTGTATTTATTTTAGAATTTTGTAAAAAGTTTCAGATTTTTCTTTATTCATTTAGTATTTTTAATAAATCAATAATAGCTTTTAGTAATTAATAATAGTAAATAATTAATAATAAATAGAATAATTGTGTAAAAAATACATTTTCAGTTTCTAAATTTATTTTATGATATTTTAGATTTTTCAAATTCTTTATTTCATTTATTTAAGTTAATTTTAGATTTTCTTATATTTTAATTCTTTATTTAATACATTTAATTAATTTTTAATTTATATTAATTAATTTAATAGTGTAAAAATTTATTTTAATTTTCTAATAATTTTATTATCTTTTTAGAATTCTAAAAATATAATTTTCACATTTGTGGGAGTTGTATTGGACTGAATTCACGTTTTTATTTTTGTACGTTTACATAAAATTTAGTAAACGTAAATTTTTAGATTTTAATCGATAAACAATTGTAAAAATAGAATTAAAATGACTTCAAAATTTTTTTAGTTTTGATTTCTTTAGTATAATTATTTATTTTCCTTTTCCTGTTTTATTTTGTTTGTGTAATTATTACATATGTAAATATGTATTTGTTGTTTTAGTTTTTAAGTTTTCTTAACTTTTGTATAAACTTGTATATTATAGTTAAATATTTTAATTTTATTTAATTTGCATTTAAGTCGCCTAGACATGCAAATCCCTACTATAGTTATATTCGTTTTGTTTTTACACGTTTACGTTTAATTTATGTTAAACGTACATTTGTATATCTTTTACGTTTTTAGGTTTCTGATTGTACGTTTTTAACAACGTAGCTGTGACAGAGCTATTACTATTCACATTCCTAGTGTTAGTCAATCAGATTCCTGTTTTTGTACATTCTATATCCTTTCAGCACACACAGTCATTGTATTCAGAATATCACGCCTCACCAGGACATAAACGATCCAAGGATATTTTAATCCTTGGTAAACATGCAATTTCTCTCCCGGGCTGTCGCCCTTTTATCATCTGTTACGGTTGACCGTTCACAAGCGGTTGATAAGTGTGACGGAGAAATAAAAGAAGGTAGTTCGGGAGGAATCACACCCCCAGAGCCGTCCTCTTCCACGACAGATACGGGACTCGCATGCTGATGAGATTGTGCGAGCTCTACAAATTCAGTGATGGTACTCTCAAGATGGTCGAAGAAGAATTGAACTCCAGAGTGAAAGAAATCAGAGTTGATCTGAAGCCGTGGAACAAAACAAAATTCTGGTCTGATGAGGACTTAAAGAGGTGTGAAGACTTCATTGCTGCAATCAGGCGAAGACTTAAGACTCGAATGATCTTCCGCAGCCTTAAAAGTTTTGTTGGTGGTAGACTCCATGAAGGTCATTACAAAATACTTCAAAGAACTGAATGAAGACATCTTCCGGAAGTAGTTTCTGTTTTGTATTATTTATGTGTAAAATGTGGTGTACAAACTATGAACAACTATAATGCATGTAATAGTGTTAGGTTATGTACTGTGGATTCCCTTTGTGTCTAAAAAGGGAACTTAAGTGTTGTCCACTTCTGATCATATAAAAATTGGACACATTTTTCTCCAACAAATGTTTTGTCTCATACATATTTAAATCACTTGAGATCCAAAATCTCAAAGGATTTGAAATTTTCGATCGGGGGAGAAAATGTGATATAAATATGAAAGATGATAAAAGATGACCATTTTGTCTCAAAGTGCATACTGCTTTCTAATATGTGCTAAACTATTTTTCGAATCTCGAAGCATATATTAAGGGGGAGCAATTCAAAACAAATTCAAACCTTCAAGGTACAAAGTCTTCCATGATTTTATATAAGGTACCTAGATTGTGTGTTAAATGGTTTCTAAATGTTTGGTAATCGTGGAAGTACTTCAAAGAACTCTTTCCTCTATGTGTCAAAATGATTTCAAATATTCTACGCACATATTGAGGGGGAGAATTTACCAAAGAAATTCAAATGGATTTTTCTATGAAAATTGGCTTTTTCTATGAAAATTGTGATCAAGAAATTATTTCAAAGTCCTCTTGCCTCCATGTGCTAAACAATTTCTTAATCATATGCACATGTTGAGGGCGAGTACCTTGATTGTTTTCCAAATGATTTTTCAATTGGTTTTGAGAAGGAATGAACTGTACCAAAAGACCGACCATTTTACTTTATGCATGGAGTTATAAGGATGGTGAGGTTAGGTATTAGTTCCCACGATCCGCCAGAACCGGAGGGATCTACCCAGGGACAAAACCACTTGATAGTGTAGAGTCCTTAGGTATATTGAAAAAAGGAGAAAATTGAGATATGGGAAGAGTGCGGACTGAAACTGAGCTAGTACAAGAATAAACCCAACAAGGTTCTAGTTATGAAGTTTCGGTAAGCACTGAACGGGTTGAAGAATGAAAAAGAATTGAATGTGAAAAAGGGTGAAAAGAAATAGCCCTCCATTTATTCAACCTTAGGGCAGAAACCGGGTTCAATTCATATGCTACTGGTAGTTACCAAGGTAACATCGGTATTGAAGACAAGACGTCATGGACCCAGTGACGCACTACACTACAACTTCCCAAACCACTCAAGTTCCTCTTAAAAGGACTTGTTTCATTCTCACGAGGAACCGACATTATCTATCGACTTTCTCTTAGAGTTTGTTGATATTGAAGAAGGAGACCCTCTCCCTAGTCTCCGGCTTAGGAACCAAATATGCACAATTGAGTCTAGAGCCTCGAGATCATCTATAAATCTCTTTAGGACACTTTTAATGAAGACTCTCTGTTTCACACAATGTGGAAAGAGAGATTATATCTTATGAGTCCTACGCATTATCCTTGTGGTATTGCTAGAACATCTGAGTGATATGCAAACATATTCACAATGAAGATGGAAAGCCTTCTGGAGCCAACATCAAACAAGCTCCTGGTGGGTGGCATGTGAGATCTACCCAATAGATCAACCATGTGACAACTGAGCAGAAACAATGGGGCGATTCAATCTTTTGAATCAATCCTGGTTCAGGTTATGGATTGACGGATACCTTTGAAAAACCGACCGTTGTGCTTAAAAACTCTTTTCCTTAGCACATCGATTGTGTACTAATTTTTCAAAAATAAAAGGTGTTTATGATTGATAATTGATTTTCATTAAAACCTTCGTTGTATTGTGATGAGTGTCTAAATACTCATCATTTTTGTACAAAATAAACTGCAAAATCATCTGAAAACACTCAGAAACACATCAAAATGATCAAAATATCACAAATCAGTGTTTTATGTGTTTCAAATGGAAAAATATCAAAATCAGATGAAAAACATATCAAATTTGCAAAAATTGCAGTTTTAGTCCCCCAAGTTTCAAAAGTTGTCAAAAACAGTCCCTGAGCACATAAATTCAAAAGTAAAGTCACCAAAGGTCCTTGTAAAATCAAAATTTGTCAAATTTAGTCCTTTGGTGAAAAATGTGAAAAGTTTGAGAAATTTACAAAAATGGTCCTTCAACTTTCAAAATTGGCAGATTTAGTCCCTGGAAAATGTGAAAGTGGCAACTTTGGTCCTTGGAATAACTTTTCAGATTTGGCAGCTTAGGCCCCTCAAATTTTCAGAATTACACTTTAGGTCCCTTGGATTATTAAAACCTTTAACTCAATTTTGGACCCCTTTCCTATTCTGGACCCCCTGTCAAAACAATTGTGACCCCCCCTAGTATTAACCACTTGCCTGGTCAACTCCTGGTCAAATCCAATAACCCGCCAAAGTCATCCTCCCAACTGCTTCACTGCAACTAGCCTATCCCACCATCCCCCCTCCTCTCCAATCACTCCAAAGTGTTCCCCACTCCACAACTAACATCCAAACTGCATTTAATGCACTTTCCCCCCCCTCACTCAACCTCCAATGGGCAGACAATAATTTTGGCGCCAAAATCATTTCAAAGGTCAAGATGAGTTCAGAGCAATCCAAGGGTCAAGAAATTGGTGGGATTTCATCAGAAGAGAGAGAAGAAGACTCTGGGATATAAAAGGAAAGCAAAGAGAAGAAGAATAGAGTAGAATTTTTAGTTGTAATTTACTCTTATGTCGTTTTTAATAATAATGTCTTAGTTTTCTTCAAAAAGCTGTAACCTTTTGTTTTTAATTACTAAACTAAAGTTATATTATCAGTTTGATTAAGTTTCAAGCATTAATTCCAAGTTTCATGGTATTTCATCTTTATTTGCTTACTGTTAAAATTCCAAATTCCATTTCATAAACCCAAGCTTCAATAAGCTTGTTTATCAGTTTATATAAGCTTAGATAAGCTTTTTATAGCTTTTTATAAGCTTATTGTTAAGTTCCAATTCACTTTGTACTCTGGTCAACAAAAGTCAACTGGTGGCTCAAATAGCTATGGAAATGGTAATGGGTTGTTGCAGGCATGGAATGGGTTGAAATGGAAGCTAAGGGTTGGTCTGTATTAGGTTAGAGGTCCTTGGTTCTCAATTTGCATGCCATTGTGGCTTGGACTCTTGTAAGTCATTTTCAAGTTTTTTATGTATACTCAGTAATTGTAGTTAAAACTGGTGCATTTCTGTTTTAAAAGTAGTAATTAGGTCACATTAACTTAGTTTGATCAATGGTTTGTGTTTGTTAGTGGTAGAATAGTTTTAAACTTCACAACAGTGAGATAAGGGGTGTTTGGATTGCTGATTCATCTGTCCTTTTTAGGCTTATGCAGTGTTGGTCTTTATTGCTCTATGCTTGTTTAGTCCTCTTGAAGTCATTTGAGACTTTGGCTTGGGTCTGCAACATCAAAAAGTCAAAAATTGATCTTTAATTTGTCTAACTGTACACTGTTGTGATTTTGGCTTAGCAAATCCTCATTTTGTGATTAAAAGTCATAAACTAAGGTTGTATCAGCTTCATTCCATCATAATATAACAATCTCAGTCTTAAAATTAGATCCAAAGTTGGAAAAAGTCAAAGTTGCAGTTTTGTATCAAAAGTCAAAAAAACAGAAAACAGGTTTTGAGCCCATTGATGGAGATTTTTCATTGATTCATTTGTGGGTCAAATTTAATGAGGTTTGGTGTTTCAAAAACTTCAACTGGTCCTTGTACTTATTACCATTTTTATTGATTTTTGCAATTTTTCTTTAAGCTTCAAACAAGCTCCTCTTCTTGAGCTTGTCTGCCCTGCACCACTGCTCAGTATTAACTGAGATTTTCTCAGTTTTTGAAGCTAGTGCACAGAGCTTATTAAAGCTTCTCATGGCCTGAATTTTGGTACACATACTCTCACCCAGGTCTTGTCCAATATCCAATTCATAGTTTTCCTTTTGAGCTTATTTATAAGCTGGTGATAGTGCTTAAAGTTACCCCCCAGTCACTGTTCTAGCTTAATCTCTTATTAATCAAATCTGTCTTAGCTTGTGATTCTGTGATTTAGACTTGTGAATCTTTGTTTCATTTTGGTTCTTATTGCATAAATTTGCTTCTGTAAACAGTTGGTCCCTTTTGGTGAGCTTTTGGCTTATCAAGTGCTTATTTCACAAGCACCTTCCTCATCAGATCTTAAATTCTCCACACAAGCCCTGGTTTTTCTATTTTTCCCAGCTTCCTAATACCATTTTAGACTTTTCCTGCAAATTTCAGATTTTTCCAAGTTCATTTGCTATTTTTCTTAATTTAAATTAGTTTTTAAGTCTTTTTAAATAGTATTTAATACAAAAAATTAGAAAAAGCTTCAAAAAAATAACTTTTCAATTTTATTAAGTTTAGATAAATATAAAAAGTAAAAAAAGTAATTTTCCATATTTTTCATAGTTTATTTTGTAATTTTTAGCTATTTAATTAGTTTTTAATAGTACTTAATTCCTAGAAAATAGAAAAATAACCAGAAAAATACAAAAATAGTTTTGAAAATTCTAGTTTGATATTTTAGATTTTTCCATTTCATAATTTTATTTTTCTAGCTTTATTTCCTAATTTTTTGTATTTTAGATAATTATTAAATAGTTAAAGTTAGTTTTTAATTAATAGTAATTAATTAAATAGTTATAAAAATAATTTTCTTTTTCTATATAGTTTCTTTTATCTTTAGGTTTGTAAAAATGTATTTTTCATATTTTTAGGCTTAATATTGTGTATGTTTCACTTTTTATTTAGTACGTTTACGTTATTTCTATTTAAACGTAAGTTTTAAGTTTTAGGTTTTAAACGTTCATCACTTTAAATATAGTGATAGCGTTTATTTAATAGGTTTTATCTTTTTAATTTTCTTTAATTTGCATTTAAGGCGTTTTTAATTTGTTGGCTTTTTCTCGTAGTTATAATATCATATTCAGAATCCCTTTTTTCATTCAAACTCCTCGATCACTAAGCGTCTGATAATCCATTGCACAACTCGCTGGGACATAACGACCCGGGGAGACTTTATACTCCTCTGATCTTCATTGATTACGTGCTTAAGCTGTTTTAGGTTTTCTTACGCTTGCGTGAGAGAACTTGACGGTTTAGCGCGCATCAAATTTTTGGCGCCGCTGCCGGGGAGCTGTGCTGATTTATCTCCCGTTTTAGCAGATTAGTTGTTTGAATCCTCACTCATTGTTTATATCATCCATCTCTGTATATATATATATATCCATATTTTCCTCTAAAAAATCCAAAAACCCAAAAACAAGCAAAAACGTATAAAACACAAAAATATTTTCTCTTTTGTTTCTATATATGTATCAAATAATAAAAACACAAAAAGAATCGTCGTTTTCTTTAATAAAAACAACTTAAAAGATTACCACCGAAAACCAAGGCAGTGCACTACCTAACTGGGGGTGCGACCATAATAAGTTCCCGAACAAAAGATATAAAACTTGCCTTTGTGTCCATTGTGATTGGTGTACCTTTTTTAAAGAAGCCATTCATCTTGGATTATTGGTTAAGTTCACTGTTGTTTTGCCTCGATCTTGTGTTAATTGATTTTGTTGTGATATCGACGTTTCAGAACCAGAAAACCCATAAAGATTCTTCTCACCACCATTTTTATAAAACGTCTTCATAATTCTCATTCTCATCTGAAATATTTCATAATTCCCATTTCTCTCCTTAGCTCTGAGATTCCTTAGAGTTAACTCTAGTGCATGCGCACTCGTTCTTCTAGATCATTGAGTCCTTTGCGTGATCTAGCAGAAATTCCAAGAAGACGTTCTCGTAGGCGTACTGCCCAAATAGTCGAACCCGAGATTCGTACTATTTCAAACAACAACATGGCAGACGAACGTACTATGGCGGAAATGCTCCAGGCACCCACCGAGGGTTATGGAGATGCCATCGTTTTACCGGTAATCAATTCTGATCACTTCGAATTGAAGACACATTTAATCCAACTTGTGTCTACGAATCAATTCCGCGGGTCTGATCGAGAAGACCCGTATGCACACATCCGTTGGTTCAACCATTTGACATCAACTCTCAATTACAAAGATGTGCCACAACAGGTGATCAAATTGATGCTATTTCCGTTCTCACTTGCGGGGGCAGCCAGGATTTGGCTGGAAAAAGAACCCCCTCGATCCATCGAAACTTGGGAGGATCTTGTCCAAAAGTTTGTCAATTATTTCTTCCCTCCATCAAAGACGACTAATCTTAAAAATGAAATTTCTGGATTTCGTCAAAATTTCGATGAAAATTTTGGAGAGGCATGGGAGAGATTCAAAGATCTCCTCAGGAAATGCCCCCATCATGAATTCACGGAGCTTCAACAAGTTAATATCTTTTACAATGGGTTGAACGGTAATGATCAAGATTCTTTGAACGCATCCGCGGGTGGCAATATCTTGAATCGTAAACCTAAAGATGTGCTTGAAATTTGCGAGAGTAAATCAAAAGTTCCTTTTTCTCGCAACAAAGTCAATGTTCCAAACACTCCTGCCTCTTCTTCATCCGGTAACTCTTCTGAGTTAGCAGCTCCGATAGCTGCTCTAACGGACATCATCCATTGTATGATAAAAGAGGTAAAGGAAATCAAAAGCGAAATTCATAAGCCCGAACCAGTCAAAGCCGTAAACAAGGTGTGTGAAACTTGTAGTGGTCCACACGCGTATTATGATTGTCAAGCAACCGATGCTTCCTTTTACCAAGCTCCCGTAGCTTCGGTAAACCACAATCAATACCGACCACAAGCTGATCCTCACTACCGTGCACCTAGCGGTATGACACCACCTGGTTTTCCTCCTGTGCAAAACCATGGCAATCAAAACCATGGCAATCAAAATCGCTTTGTTCCGAATCAAGGGCAAAATTTCAATAACCCTCCAAATTTCAATCAAAACCGGAACAATTTCAACCAACCTCAGCCATATCAAGCTCCTAATCATCAAAGTTATCAACCACCTCCTCAAGCTCCCATGCCAAATGACTTCATGAAAATGACTGAGGCAAACATGCGTTCAATGCAAACTCAGATCAATAACATGAGAGGTGAGCTAAAAAGGGAAATTGATACCACATTGTCTCGGCAGACAAATGAGTTAAAGAATATGATGAGCAGTTTCATGAACATGAATATGAACAAAGCCTCGCCATCTTCTGGAGGACTCCCAAGCAATACAGTTACCAATCCAAATGCCGAGTTGAAAGCCGTCACCACTCGTAGTGGTAAGACGCACAATGGACCTACGACTCCAATGCCCCCTCCTCCTGTGGCATTTAGTCAAGTTACCAAGGAGACAACGGACAAGGTGCATTATTCAAGCCCACGAAGTACCGCACACGTCCCACCTTCGGTAGTCCAAGCCTTAAGTCCGGAACCCGATGTTCCGAGGAAAAATCCTGAGCCAGAAAACACTTCCATTCCGGCTCAAAAGTCTAGTCAGCTTCCTTACCCATCAAGAATGAATGATGAGAAGCTCAAAGACAAAAACAAAGAGCAAATGGAGAAGTTTTTCCAAATCTTCAATGAGCTTCACTTTGATATAAGCTTCGTTGATGCTCTCGTTCTAATGCCTAAATTTGCATCCACGCTTAAAGGCTTACTCACCAACAAAGACAAGCTATCAGAGATGGCTAAAACTCCTCTCAATGAGCAATGCTCAGCAGCCATTCTTAATAAGCTTCCAGAAAAGCTTGAAGACCCTGGCCGGTTTTTAATCCCGTGTGATTTCTTGGGGATGTTTCAATGCTCCGCCTTGGCCGATCTTGGCGCTAGCATTAACCTCATGCCACTCTCAGTATGGAAGAAACTGCCTCTTCCTGAACTTTCATCCACTCATATGACACTCGAGCTAGCGGATCGTACCGTAACTCGTCCTCTTGGGATAGCCGAGGATGTCGTGATGAAAGTGGGAAAATTTCATTTTCATGCTGACTTTGTTGTAGTAGACTTCGATGCAGATCCTAGAGTTCCCCTCATCTTAGGGAGAGCTTTCTTAAGAACGAGTCGTGCTCTGATTGATGTGTTTGCTGAAGAGTTGACCATACGGGTTGACAACGAAGAGCTCACGTTAAATATCAACCAGAACTCTAAACCTTTGTACAAACAGAGTGTTGCCACAATTGATCAAAAATCTGAAAGAATCAATGCAACACTCTCAAATTTCATGGTTAAGAGTGTTCACCAAAAACGTGCTGAGCTCAAAGCTTTGAAAATTACCCCTGGTTCAAGAAAATGGTTTGAAAGCTGTACCAGGGAAGTCAAGAGTGTTCTTGATGATGATGACGATGATCTAGAATCGGAGACTTCATCGGAAGTGGTGGAAACTGCTAGCTCTAAGAGCACACCATTTGTCCCATCTCCGGCATCAGTTTGTCGCATCGAGATTGTTAAGTCTGTGGATGAAACTAAACTCTCTTCAGTTTCATCTGAGTTGGATGATGATGTTTGTGATCCAATGGGAAACATTCTTCCCATTGATGAATTGCTCAAAAATGATCCATCATCCTCTAGTCTTATTCCCGACTCTTCCACCCCTTCTCTCACTCCTGATGAGGAAGAGGACAACTTTTGGAATGAATTCGAGGCCTTTCTTAGTGATGAGTCAATTCCAATGGGAATTGATAACACTTACCTTGATCCGGAGGGAGACATCCTTTTTCTGGATAGTCTGTTGATTGAAGAACCATTTCCCACCCTCCCTCCCGGACATCTTCTTGACAATCACCATCTAAGCTTCAAGTTTAAGCTTAAAGATGTCAAAACTGGTGATTTGCTTCTCTCTGCTGAGGAATGGACATGCATTCTCATGTACGTCTTTGTTCCATTCTTCACAGATGGTGTGGTTGCTCTTTCCCTTTTCTCTTTCGGGAATGAGGACACCATCTTTGACCCCGGTATCATTCTTAATAGTTTTTACTATTAACAATACCGCGGTTGTGTCTCGTCGGTGTGGAACTTTCTGATGTTCATATGTTTGTTAACACTGTGAACGAAAGTCCGACTGAGATTGGTTTTCCACGTTACTTTCCCCAAGAACAAATGAATTCGGGGTCGAGTCAAGCTAGCGACTCGGTAATCAAAAACAGTAGCATGCCATATGGGTTTTCACCCATATTTCTGTCTTCTCACCTCTTTCTACCACCCTAGTGTGGGGGGGTTGCCCACATGTTTCAAAAAAAAAAAAAAAAAAAAAAAAAAAAAAAAAAAAAAAAAAAAAAAAAATCCTCTTTCTAAATAATGGCCGTAGTATTTCCCTTTTACGTTCTTTGTTTCGGCATAACCGCCGGTACTTTGAATATTGAGGGCAATATTCATTTCTAAGTGTGGGGGGGAATTCTCACGAATTTTATCATATGATTATACCAATTCCCCCGTTTTTGGCCAAAAATTTTTTTTTTGGAGTAAGTGTTCTACACTTTCTCATCTGGTTATCAGTCCGCCTTGTCTAATAAACAAAAGGATTGGCTAATCCAGGAGCAAACGGCTCTTGGTAAAGATATCTCAAATCCGTTGACGGCTTGCAATTTGCCCAAAATTGTATGGTATTCAGCTCACCATATCCTAAAA
The DNA here is from genome assembly GCA_019973895.1 of Chrysanthemum seticuspe. Classification (NCBI taxonomy): domain Eukaryota; kingdom Viridiplantae; phylum Streptophyta; class Magnoliopsida; order Asterales; family Asteraceae; genus Chrysanthemum; species Chrysanthemum seticuspe. The sequence goes on along the minus strand of BPTQ01000008.1, from coordinate 272,344,337 downwards.
AGTGAAGAGTTGACTAGCCCGCAAGATTATTGCTTGTGGTAAAGGCAGTGGAAAAACCATAATTGGTAATCAGCTCACCAAAGATAATATTGATAATTTATCTAAGAGTTGGCTAGTCCAGAGCAAACGGCTACTGGTAAAGACAAAATCAAATCCGTTGGAAGCTGGTGGTTTGCTCAAAATCACATGGTTATCGGTGTACCATGGTTCTTACTTGAACTAAAACATTTGGCTACTCCAGAAGTAATGGCTTTTGGTAAAGAGATTAAAATCCATTATGTTTTCTCAAATCATTGCTAGGGACTAGCAATATCTCAGTGTGGGGGATTGATGAGTGTCTAAATACTCATCATTTTTGTACAAAATAAACTGCAAAATCATCTGAAAACACTCAGAAACACATCAAAATGATCAAAATATCACAAATCAGTGTTTTATGTGTTTCAAATGCAAAAATATCAAAATCAGATGAAAAACATATCAAATTTGCAAAAATTGCAGTTTTAGTCCCCCAAGTTTCAAAAGTTGTCAAAAACAGTCCCTGAGCACATAAATTCAAAAGTAAAGTCACCAAAGGTCCTTGTAAAATCAAAAGTTGTCAAATTTAGTCCTTTGGTGAAAAATGTGAAAAGTTTGAGAAATTTACAAAAATGGTCCTTCAACTTTCAAAATTGGCAGATTTAGTCCCTGGAAAATGTGAAAGTGGCAACTTTGGTCCTTGGAATAACTTTTCAGATTTGGCAGCTTAGGCCCCTCAAATTTTCAGAATTACACTTTAGGTCCCTTGGATTATTAAAACCTTTAACTCAATTTTGGACCCCTTTCCTATTCTGGACCCCCTGTCAAAACAATTGTGACCCCCCCTAGTATTAACCACTTGCCTGGTCAACTCCTGGTCAAATCCAATAACCCGCCAAAGTCATCCTCCCAACTGCTTCACTGCAACTAGCCTATCCCACCATCCCCCCTCCTCTCCAATCACTCCAAAGTGTTCCCCACTCCACAACTAACATCCAAACTGCATTTAATGCACTTTCCCCCCCCCCTCACTCAACCTCCAATGGGCAGACAATAATTTTGGCGCCAAAATCATTTCAAAGGTCAAGATGAGTTCAGAGCAATCCAAGGGTCAAGAAATTGGTGGGATTTCATCAGAAGAGAGAGAAGAAGACTCTGGGATATAAAAGGAAAGCAAAGAGAAGAAGAATAGAGTAGAATTTTTAGTTGTAATTTACTCTTATGTCGTTTTTAATAATAATGTCTTAGTTTTCTTCAAAAAGCTGTAACCTTTTGTTTTTAATTACTAAACTAAAGTTATATTATCAGTTTGATTAAGTTTCAAGCATTAATTCCAAGTTTCATGGTATTTCATCTTTATTTGCTTACTGTTAAAATTCCAAATTCCATTTCATAAACCCAAGCTTCAATAAGCTTGTTTATCAGTTTATATAAGCTTAGATAAGCTTTTTATAGCTTTTTATAAGCTTATTGTTAAGTTCCAATTCACTTTGTACTCTGGTCAACAAAAGTCAACTGGTGGCTCAAATAGCTATGGAAATGGTAATGGGTTGTTGCAGGCATGGAATGGGTTGAAATGGAAGCTAAGGGTTGGTCTGTATTAGGTTAGAGGTCCTTGGTTCTCAATTTGCATGCCATTGTGGCTTGGACTCTTGTAAGTCATTTTCAAGTTTTTTATGTATACTCAGTAATTGTAGTTATAACTGGTGCATTTCTGTTTTAAAAGTAGTAATTAGGTCACATTAACTTAGTTTGATCAATGGTTTGTGTTTGTTAGTGGTAGAATAGTTTTAAACTTCACAACAGTGAGATAAGGGGTGTTTGGATTGCTGATTCATCTGTCCTTTTTAGGCTTATGCAGTGTTGGTCTTTATTGCTCTATGCTTGTTTAGTCCTCTTGAAGTCATTTGAGACTTTGGCTTGGGTCTGCAACATCAAAAAGTCAAAAATTGATCTTTAATTTGTCTAACTGTACACTGTTGTGATTTTGGCTTAGCAAATCCTCATTTTGTGATTAAAAGTCATAAACTAAGGTTGTATCAGCTTCATTCCATCATAATATAACAATCTCAGTCTTAAAATTAGATCCAAAGTTGGAAAAAGTCAAAGTTGCAGTTTTGTATCAAAAGTCAAAAAAACAGAAAACAGGTTTTGAGCCCATTGATGGAGATTTTTCATTGATTCATTTGTGGGTCAAATTTAATGAGGTTTGGTGTTTCAAAAACTTCAACTGGTCCTTGTACTTATTACCATTTTTATTGATTTTTGCAATTTTTCTTTAAGCTTCAAACAAGCTCCTCTTCTTGAGCTTGTCTGCCCTGCACCACTGCTCAGTATTAACTGAGATTTTCTCAGTTTTTGAAGCTAGTGCACAGAGCTTATTAAAGCTTCTCATGGCCTGAATTTTGGTACACATACTCTCACCCAGGTCTTGTCCAATATCCAATTCATAGTTTTCCTTTTGAGCTTATTTATAAGCTGGTGATAGTGCTTAAAGTTACCCCCCAGTCACTGTTCTAGCTTAATCTCTTATTAATCAAATCTGTCTTAGCTTGTGATTCTGTGATTTAGACTTGTGAATCTTTGTTTCATTTTGGTTCTTATTGCATAAATTTGCTTCTGTAAACAGTTGGTCCCTTTTGGTGAGCTTTTGGCTTATCAAGTGCTTATTTCACAAGCACCTTCCTCATCAGATCTTAAATTCTCCACACAAGCCCTGGTTTTTCTATTTTTCCCAGCTTCCTAATACCATTTTAGACTTTTCCTGCAAATTTCAGATTTTTCCAAGTTCATTTGCTATTTTTCTTAATTTAAATTAGTTTTTAAGTCTTTTTAAATAGTATTTAATACAAAAAATTAGAAAAAGCTTCAAAAAAATAACTTTTCAATTTTATTAAGTTTAGATAAATATAAAAAGTAAAAAAAGTAATTTTCCATATTTTTCATAGTTTATTTTGTAATTTTTAGCTATTTAATTAGTTTTTAATAGTACTTAATTCCTAGAAAATAGAAAAATAACCAGAAAAATACAAAAATAGTTTTGAAAATTCTAGTTTGATATTTTAGATTTTTCCATTTCATAATTTTATTTTTCTAGCTTTATTTCCTAATTTTTTGTATTTTAGATAATTATTAAATAGTTAAAGTTAGTTTTTAATTAATAGTAATTAATTAAATAGTTATAAAAATAATTTTCTTTTTCTATATAGTTTCTTTTATCTTTAGGTTTGTAAAAATGTATTTTTCATATTTTTAGGCTTAATATTGTGTAAGTTTCACTTTTTATTTAGTACGTTTACGTTATTTCTATTTAAACGTAAGTTTTAAGTTTTAGGTTTTAAACGTTCATCACTTTAAATATAGTGATAGCGTTTATTTAATAGGTTTTATCTTTTTAATTTTCTTTAATTTGCATTTAAGGCGTTTTTAATTTGTTGGCTTTTTCTCGTAGTTATAATATCATATTCAGAATCCCTTTTTTCATTCAAACTCCTCGATCACTAAGCGTCTGATAATCCATTGCACAACTCGCTGGGACATAACGACCCGGGGAGACTTTATACTCCTCTGATCTTCATTGATTTCGTGCTTGAGCTGTTTTAAGTTTTCTTACGCTTGCGTGAGAGAACTTGACGGTTTTGCGCGCATCATATTGCAAAAACAATTTCTATTGAGCGGTACACGATTGTTTTCTCAAATCTCTTTTCATCAATCAGTGAATCTCAATTCGCTGGTTCACTCACTCCGTGTTGTCTTCTTTGAGACGTTCCGGTTTGAGAACAACTAGAGGAGCTGCGAAACCCTGTCAAGGAAATTCTTCGGAATTTTACCTGATCATAGGCAGTACTTGTACTGATCAACGGGGAACCGTGGGCTGTGTACCTCAATTCAACAAAAGTGATCAAAGACACTCTTGTGCGCTTTATTGCTAACTGTTTTATGCAGGAGCACCCGACGTTTGCAGCTGATCAGAATGGAGCGGTCAATCCATAGCCGCATGCTCACACAGCACATTCATTTCTAAAGAAATCATGATTAGTGCATCAATGACTCTGATATTATCACTCCATGCTTCTGCTACGCTGCTGCCAATATCATGAATCAACGAAAGCTTCTGTTACTCTGTTAAGAAGAAATCATGATCCAGAATGTGAGCATCTCGGTCCTAATGTCACAACATCATATGCTGGCAACACAACAATGGGTAATGTTGAGATTTACTGTGGCTGATGATCTCTAGTAATGATCAAAGGTCATCAACGTGGATCAGCTCAATAACCTCCACGAATCAGTCATTGTAGTTGAACAATGATGAAATCACCACAGAAGCACATAGTTCGAATACTTTGATGAAGAGAAGTCTACGAGCTCAAGACTGGAGATTTATTAGAATGCTAGGATTCACAATGTAATTCATGGGGTGACCTCCCTTAGGGGGAGATTGTTAGGAATTAGAAATTATATTGTGAAGCATCGGTCACCCCAAGTATAATCTAGCTTAAGTTAGCTCGTAGACATATCGATTATTATGTTAGTAGTTAGTAAGTTATTAGCTTAGTTTTAGTCTAGTGCAACACCGTGGAGGAAGGATGGGTCTTTACCCACTGTATACCTAATCCACAGGCCGTCAGGAGGTCGTTTAGTTTGTAACCTATAAATACCCTCTACCTTGCAAGGTAGAGGGTTGGATGTTCTTTGTGGAATCTAACCTTCCAAGAGTTTCTCTTTCTAGAATATCCCACTTTCTCTCTCTAAACCATCTAAATTATACGCCCATATTGAGTTTGTTTATGTGCTTGTGAAATCCAATATGTTACAGATACTAATGTCACTAACCAAAATATATGAAATCAAGATTGTAATATTAGTGCAGGTAGTCCTTACTCAGTTGCAGATACTTCGATCCTTCACTACATGAACTGGCTTAAAGTATGGATTACAAATGGATTGATATCTCATAACTCACGAGTTCAAGGAACTCAATCTTGATATTCATTTGGCTATGACGTCTGTTCACATCAGTTCAGGCCTCGTACTTCATTATTATGGCGTCTGCAGATAACACTTCAGGCCCCGTTCCTCAAAAGAAAAGAAAGGTGTACGCTTCAGTGTGCTTTATCTTCAAAAGAAGAGAAATCTTCATGTGTATGACCATTCTCATCGACATTCTTCATCAACAAGCTTTATGTTTTTCCACGCTCTTTCAACCCTCAAGTGGATCTACGTTCATTGGTGTATATTCTTATTCACTTGTTCAAATTAAAAATGGCAACTTCGGATGCAATTTTTGAGGGGGAGAAGAGTGCATATACTACATGTTGATGGATGCTTGAATTATGGTCATATGACTCTCCTTCAACGCCTAATGCTTCACTTTCTAAGGATAACTGGGATTCATTGTTTGGGATTCATTGTTTTCATGATATGTTTGATGAGTACTTCCAACCTCCAACGATGGTTGATCATCCAGTTTCTGAAGCTCATGCTCCGGTTCCTACTGACTAAACTGGTTCACCATCTAAGAAGTACTTTTCAGAATTCTCAAGAAACCTTATCTCCAGTTACTTTACAAGGCGTTGATAACGACTATCATGATATTGTAGTTGCACTATTGAATAATGATCCGCTCTTTGGTATTCCTTTGCCAAATCTTCATGGATTATTGTTCCTCTCATTGTGCATGCTACAAATCAACCACATGAACATTAAGGAAAATGACTTCCTCATCCGCTCGAATACATTATTGGTGAATCTTCCAGATTAGTCTCTACATGTATACCTTTAGGAAGAATGCATTGATGTTGAGGAATCATTTGTTGCGGTTCATTCAGTAGGTCAATGTACATCCGATTGTATGTTGTTTTCACGTGTTGGGCATTTGACACAAGTTGATGACTTCAGAGTTAATCAGTTATCACTTATCTGAGTGATCGCTTCCAAACTGTCAAGTTTATTACACAAGTCAACCACTTGTGAATGGTCAACCGTAATAAAATTCAAACAATCTAAAACCAATGCAATTAAGTCCAGAGGAGTATAGTGTTTCCCCAGGTCGTTAAGTCCCACAGAGGTTTAATGGTGTGTGAACATGTTCAGACGTAGAATGATCACTAAGGATAATGATCTGTAAAGATTTTGGTGGATAATTATACTACTGATTGATTGGAATTGTATTTGGATACAGAATTATAAAGCACAGCAATCAGATTAAACAAACGTGAACGCGTACGTTTATTAAATTTTACGTAAACGTACAAAATAAAACGTGAATTTAAAAGAATAAAACACCTATGGATATAAAAATGATATTTTTACAATCCTAATAATAAAAGAAAATTATTGGAAAATTAAAATTATTTTTATGACTATTTATTTGATTATTATTAATTAAAAACTATTTTTAACTATTTAATAATACCCTAAAATATAATAAAATATGAAATAAAGCTATAAAAATGAAATTATGAGTTAGAAAAATCTAAAATATTATAAAACTTATTTTAAAAATTAAAATATATTTATTACACTTTTTATCTATTTATTATTAATTAATTACTATTTATTAATTATTTAAAATACACTTAAATACAAGAAAATATAAAATTAACCTAGAAAAATGAAATTTTAACTTAGAAAAATCTAAAATATTATAAAACTAATTTTAAAAATGAAAAGATATTTTTTATGCTTTTTATTTATTTATTATTAATTATTTAATTCTTTTTAACTATTTTAAATTCTAATAAATACTAAACAAGCTAAGAAAATTCTGAAATTTTTTCTATAAATATCCTATGATGACAGAAAGCTAAGAAAATTATAAAAACAGAAAGTGCTTAATAATAAGCTGAAAAGAAAAATTAAAAAGCTAATTTATATTAAATAAATGCTATCACTATTTTTAAAATGATGTTTTTGTGATTTTTCTTTTATAAACCTATTTAACTACTGAAAATAAGCAACTTTAATGAAAACAAAAATTTTTAAACTTGAAAATAAGCAGTTTTAAGAGCTAAAAAGCTTAACAGTTGAGCTTATGGCTTATTTTGATGTTTCAAGCTAAAATAAGTGGCCAAATAAGCTAACAAGCTAGAAACAAAGGTGAAATAAGATGAAAGTAAGCTAAAGGAACTTAAATTAAGCTAAAAGACACAAAGAGCCATACTGATAAGCTTAAAATAGGCAAATAAGCACTTACACTAAACCTACTAACCAAACAGGCCTGCACAGTTTTTGTAGGCTAGATTAAGCTAGGGGCAAAAGCTCCAAAGCTTAAAATGAGCACTGAGGTAACAAGCTTGTTAGGTGAGCTTCTAAAAAAAACCAAAGTATACAAGGTTGGGCCTACTATTAAGCTCTGTGAGAGCTTATGAAAGTGGCTTAAATACACTGATTGAGCAGTGTATTGAGTGAATTAGGACAAACAAAAAGCTACTTGCAGCCCTATCAAATAAGCTATAAAGTTGAAAATAAGTACTGGACTAAAGAGATGGGTAGATTAGCTTTCCAATAAGCTAAGATACACAAGCTAAAGCTAACTAATGAGCTCTTGATGAGCTTGTGAAAAAGGATGGCTCAACTGTGCACAAGGCACTTTTTCAGACAAGGGCTTAAAAGAAACCAATAAATAAGCAGTTAAATAAGCTAACTAGAAATTATAAAAAATACTATGATAAAGATGAGCAGTTGAATATTAATATCCCAAAAGCTCAAATCTTGAAACTTAATATTAAATCCTATATAAAATTATCTAGTTTATTCAAAAACGACTAAACTGAAAATTTCGACTTTTTAAATTACACTATCAAGTTGACTTTGATGAACTTTGGATCAATCCTACTTACTAATTATGTTGTAATAAGGTGAATTAAGACTGGTTTGTTCAATATTATCAACTTATGAACATGAAAACATGATCATGGAACATGAAATTCCAACAGTTAGCAATTGATTTGGATTAAAAGCAAATTTTGACTTTCTTTCAAATAAGCACTGGTTTTTATTGTTTCTATGAGTTATATTGACCTAATGTGACAAACAACAAACAAGAACAATGTCTTGAACAACCTCTAACACAGTTAAACAAGCAGATCCAAACAACCCTTTAAAGGACTATTTTGAAGCTTTAGACACTAAAACAGATTTTTAAACCAAAAAATCTATTGATTAACTTATAATAACTATATTGAGACAGGATTAAACTAAAATTAACAAGATTTAACCACTTATACTAAGAAATGCAATTTTTAAAGAAATTGCTTACAAATTGAGTCCAAGCACAAAACAGAGAACCAAGAACTGAGAACACAACCTATAGCTTCCCAAGAAGCACTAAACCAGGGCAATCCACAATCAACCCTGCTCCAGCTTCTTGTTCATCTTCTTCATTGATTTTTTTATTTATAACTAATTTTTTTGGTATTTTTGGTAATTTTTCTTTTTGATACTAAACTGACTTTTATGGTTTCTAATAGCTTACACAAGCTATATAAGGAGCTTATATGAGCTTGTAAGTCCAATACAACAACTATAAACAACTTTAAGCTAATATGAGAATTTTGACATTAAAATTACACAAACTGAAAATGAAGCTTAACACTGAAATTGATTATTGAAAAAGGTTCACATACACTGAAATAACTTAAACAAAGTACTTGAAATCTAAATTTTACACAGGAAAGCTTAAAGTAATTAAAACGACTAAGAAATTTAAAAATTACACTAGATATTTTTCTACATTGCTCCAAGCTTCCTTATAAAGATCTTTTTTTAGCTCTGTCGACATCTCTGAATGTTTCCCACTTCATTCGAACCATTGGATCCTTCAAATTCATCATAACTGTCCATTTGGCATTTTGGCGCCAAATTTCTTTGAACAGGTTTTCTTCAATTAAGGATTCTTGGATGATTGTGGAGGTGGAGGGGACAAGTTGGGAAGTAGATATGGAGCTAGGGGTGAGTTGGCAGCAAAAACAGGTTTTGTGAGTGAGGTGAAGTGTTTGATGGTGGGGAAGCATTTATTGATTGTGGGCTGGTATAGGAGGAGGGGGGATGAGCTGGAGAGAGTAGGTAGTGAGGTGGAAAGGTGGTAAAACCACTCTGGTTTTGGTTTGCAGTTGAGGTAGAGGACGATGAACAGTGACACTAGTTTTGGCGCGTTTGACTGGGTTTGACCGTTTTTATTAATAACGGGGTGAGTTTAAAATGGGGGGGGGGGGTCACAGGTTTATTTGGCAGGGGTTCTTTTGGGTTTGGCTGGGTTAATAATACAAAAGGGTCCATTTGGTTTGTAGTTTATCACAAGGACCATATTTGTAATTTGCTGATTTTTGAGGGGCTGAAATTGCAACTTTTCCAAAGTTAACACAAGGACCAATCTTGCCAAGTATGAATAGTACAAGGGTAATATTTGATAATTTTCCATTTTTAAATATCCGAGGACTATTTTTGACATTTTTCAAAATTGAGGGACCAAAGTTGTAAATATGCAATTTTAAACTTTGAAGGGTTTGTTTAGACAACTTTTGAATACCATGGACCTTAAATGATATTTTGCTTTATTTTGATTTACCAGGGACTATATTTGACAACTTTTGAAACTTGGGGGACTAAAACTGCCAATTATGCAAACTTGATATGTTTTTCACCTGTTTTTGGTATTTTTGCATTTAAAACACATAAAACACTTATTTGTGATATTTTTATCATTTTGATGCATTTCTGAGTGTTTTCAGATGTTTTTGCAGTCTAAAAGGTACAAAAATGATGAGTATTTGCATACTCATCACTGAGATTGATGTTGACTTTCAACAAAGGCGTGTTCTTATTTGATAACTTGCTCGGGCTTAAGATTTTGAGTTGAAGACTTGGTTTATCTAGTTACCAGCAGTCGGGGTGGTTGGTTGAAGACCTGGTTAACTATCACTATTAGGAGTTACGTTGTTTTACTCAGTGTCACATACAGATGACGATGCGGATAATCTCAAGAGGTGTTATTGTCTCATACTTTGTTTGAGTAGTGAGTACTTAGAGATTTTCTTGAAGCATAGATTCTCGACACCGTTCTTCCGTCATTAAGTGCAAGCTTAAGATACAAATGCGGGGAATTCGACTTCAGTTTCAAGTTTGGTATATCGGGTTTTCTTCAACTGTGGTCACTTCAAATTGTCTACATATGGGTTGATAAAGATAGTCAGAGAGAGGTTCTGTAGCAGTTGATACTCACAGGATTCAGTTTAGCTAATTGTTTGTTCTTCTTTATTTCAAGAGTATTTGGCATGCGTAATGTGTTGCTGATTCTGAGGTATCAAAACCAGCAAGGGGGAAGGAGATATACATCTTAATACACAATGAGTACACGTGATGAACTTAATACTTCTTCTCTATTGAAGTAATCCCGGGAAAGACAAATGTCATAACTGCAGAGAAACTCAGTGTTTAACTCGTAGCCTTTGGTGTGTTATTCCAACCATTTGGGGGAAGTGGTCTATGGATACTTTTGGTATGTGTTATCTCAGCTTTCAGTAGGAAGAAATATGAGAAGAATATGTGGAGCGTGAGATGATATTGCTTATCGACATCTTCTATATGATTTATGATAAAGTGCTCCCGGTTAGTGCTTCATGTACACAGTGTAATGATGATTCTGATGACATCGCAACCATCAAGGGAGAGATATGTGTACATCTGGGTCGCACAACATATTCACATGATCGAACTTAATCAGTTATTCCAGAGTTGACATCCGCAGAGAAGATCAGTGATTCAACCAGTTATTGTGATGTCGTTATCTCTTCTCTTGTTGGGTACATGTGTACGTTATGGGCTGATTGGTTATATGTTAGATAACTGGAATGCATCTGGTGTAATGAAGGTGTTGATATATTGTGTGGAAAATTAGAAGGGGGGGTTGAATAGTTTTGCCGATTTTACGTTAGTTTCGAAAACTTTTAGATTCGTTGATATGTGAGATCTTGTGGATGTTGAGAAAGTATAGATCTAATGATAAAGTAAGTAAATAAAGTAAAGCGAAGGGAAAGAAAAGACACAACCGATGTATAGTGGTTCGGCTACAAGGACACCTTCCTTGCCCTACTCCACTCCCCGAGTCACCTACTCAAGAGTTCAAGCACTATGTCAACAAACTCCTTCACTTGGCGGAGAAGCCTTCACAACGTTGCTTACACTTTTTCCGGTACAAAGCTAGATACCGAGTCCGTAACACGGTGGACCAAACCAACACGACTATTACACAACAAATATGTGAAATATCAAATACAAGATCTTCGCTACAGAAATCTTGCGGAGAGACAAATCAATCAAGGACCCCTTGCTTGGATGACTTGTAGAATGCTCGTGATCTCGCCTTAGAGAAGGACCTATATGAGGATCACAATAGAAAGAAAGAAGAAAAACTCTCTAGATCAAATGATCTATATGTTATAAGAGAATGAGAGTGTTTGAGATATTTGGTAAGAAGAGGGGTAAGTTAGAATGAAGAAATGGCTCTCTATTTATAGGCAAATTCCTTCACTGTTCCCACGGATCCCACGGATCCCTTCCACAAGGGATCCGTCTAGTGTAATCCTAGGGATCCGTGGAACGCTCCTCTTTGCCCATGGGTTTTTTGGTTATGGGTCATGGGTTGGTCCATGGGTTATCTTTAGATTCAATGTATCTAAGTATACATTGTATCAAGTCTCTTTGGGTATGGTTTAAGATCCATGGGTTATGGTCCATGGGTTATGATTTTTACCCATCCTAATAAACTATTACAGCAAATGCTTAATTACTACATTTTTGTATTTAAATGGCTATATGTAAATGCTTTACAAAACTAACATGTATCCTTTATAATTATACTTAAGATAACATTATATTTGTTATCAACAAAACACAAAGAGATCGCAAAATATTAATAAACGGTTTTACGGTTTATTTGTATTAACAATCTCCCCCTTTTTGTTGATGAGAAAACATAATGTTATGATGAGTAAAACTTAAGAATAGATGTAAATTTTGAAAGCCCGAAAGCCCCTAAGTTTTACTTCTTCTCCCCCTTTTTGTCGAAACAAAAAGTTAACCCTTGGAAGAAATAAACATAAAAGTGTGGAAAAAAAATAGTCCACGTATCACTAACTCCCCCTTGACGGTAGCTCCCCCTTGTTTGGGGCGTCAAGTGAAGAAAAATAGAAATCCTGCAAAAAGAAAGGTTAGTAAAATGCTTAAATAATCTTGTGATTGTCGAGAAACAAGATTGGGAGCCAAGGTATGTAAACAAGGCCTTGTAATAAAACAACAAATTGTAGTAGTATTTATGCCACCTAAAAGCATGTAAAAATAAGAACAAGACTTGTTCTTGAAAATGACTTAAATGAAAAAGTAAAAAAAATATAAAATAGTATTAATGATTCCGTCCATGCTTGCATAAGGTTTATGGATGGAGGTTTTGATGATTGATGGTATTGATGCGATCAAGTATGAGGTTGAGTATGAATCGCATTTCTTCCCTAACTTCTATTGCGATTTCCCTAGTGGATTGGCAATGTTCACAATGTAGGTGATGTGGGTGATGAGTGCGGAAGTTTTTCGGGTTGTTTTGATTTGAGTTGTGCGGAAGGTGTGGTGGAAAAATAGGAAAATATGGATCAACATCCGGAATATTTGTAAGTGGTGGTGGAAAATAACCTAGATGTTCTTGTAATGTTATGGGAGCTAATGGTGGTGATGTTTCAAGATCTTGAAAGATATTATTTGGAGATGTGGGTGGTGTTGAAAATACTATTTCTTTTTGTTTAGATTGTTTAGATCTTGTTGGAGTCTTAAGGAGTTCCAAAAGAGTGACTTTGGGTGGTGATGAGGTTGGTGTACTTGCTGGAGATGAGGGAGGTGCTATTATGGAAGCATCTTGTGGTGAGTTATTTGTTGAGGATGAACCATTTGAGGTTGTTTTTGTTAAGCAACACGATCGGATACTAATCCGTGCGGATATCCTAGAGTTTGATTGTGGTATTTTGGATGGTGGAAGTACAAAGGTTTGGATATCATGATTGTTTCTACAAGATGATTCTCCTAAAGGGTTTTTGGATGACATGGTGTGTTGTGTATGTGAGGATGAGATGGAATATGCAAGCATTTTGGGAGTTCTATATATAGAAAAACAAAGCATTGTAATGAATGCTTGAACCAAAATGTGGATTAAAATCTAATGATTAGATATGAATTCAAGGCATGTGATCATGAGAACACAAACATTAAAGAGCATACTCCCAAAAAATGAAACAAATGTGGATTTTTCATCCAAAGTGAAAAGAATAGAAGTTAAAAAGCAGCTTCTGTCTTCACGGATCCCACGGATCCTTCCCTTGAGGGATCCGTCCAGCATGAAGGCTGGGATCTGTGGGTCTGGTGATTTAGGCAGCACAAAATTTTCTTTTTGGAAACATTTTTGCCTATTGTGTGCCTATATGCAAACTATTTGGAGTTGCGGTTTTCTCGAACTCTAAAAAGAAAAGGAAAATAACTAGAGAAAAATAAATCCTATTGAGATAACCCGAAAACACACATTTGGTACATAAGTACGTAATATTGTGTTATCAATGCTCCTAATTCATTTTTGCTTAAATGAATGTACCCGAAAACACATATTAGTTATGTGTTCCCTTTAGCATTCAAAAGACATGAGATGCAATGAAAACGGGTTTTTACTTTGTGTTAATAATGAAAAAGCGATTTGTCCTAGACGTGAGAAACTGCTTTTGCGAAATTGATATGGGAAGGTATCATTCCTTTTAGAAAACATTTTGAAAATAGATTTTCTTTAAAAATGTGTATGTAGTTATGTGTTAAAAAAAAATTAAAATTAAAAGTGGAAGACTTATCTTGGGTTTTGAAAATTCCCGTATTGTTTGTGAGTTGTGCGTGAAATAGAAATCCTAGGCTCAGAAAGAAGAAGGCTAGTGTTTACATACCTTGTAGAGTCAAGTAAGTTACGACGTTTGTTCCATTAGACCTAGACCAAGACGAAGTAGGTTGAATTGTTCCCGCTTCAACGGTTTGGTGAGGACGTCGGCTACGTTGTCTTCGGATGCTACCTTCTCAATAGAGATGTTCCCCTTTTGAACATTGTCTCTTAAGAAGTGATGTCGAATCTCTATATGCTTTGTGCGAGAATGCAATACCGGATTTTTGCTTAAGTCGATGGCACCTTTGTTGTCACATAGGATGGCTATGTCGCTTAGATGAATGTCGTAGTCAACTAACGCTTGTTTCATCCATAGTGCTTGTTGGCATGCTTTGCCGACGGAGACGTACTCGACTTCGGTTGTTGATATAGCTAGTGCCGTTTGTTTCTTAGAAAACCAAGACGTTAAACAACATCCCATGAAAGTACATACCCCACTTGTACTTTTTCTATCAACGTAATCACCTGCATGGTCAGAATCTGCATATACAATTGTTTCTACTCCCGTGCCCTTAGGATACCATAATCCTAATTATGTTGTACCCTTAATATATCTAAATATCCTTTTTACGGCTTCTATGTGTGATGTTTTAGGGTCTTCTTGAAATCTAGCACATAAGCAAACACTAAACATGATATCCGGCCTACTTGCCGTGAGGTAGAGAAGACTACCTATCATGCCACAATATTTAGTATTATCTACGGATTCTCCGTCTTCATCTTTTGTGAGTTTGGTGTCGGATGACATTGGAGTCCTAATAGGTTTTGACTCTTCTAGACCGAATTTCTTTAACATCTCCTTGATGTATTTAGATTGATTGAAGAAGATACCATCTTCTACTTGTTTTATTTGTAGACCAAGAAAGAAACTAAGTTCTCCCATCATACTCATCTCGAACTCGTCATGCATGATTTTAGATAAATCATCACACATGTCTTGACAAGTGGATCCGAATATAATATCATCTACATATATTTGTACTATGATTATATGTGACTCTCTTTTCTTAGTAAAAAGTGTGTTGTCAACTAACCCCATGGTGTAGTTGTGTTTAACTAGAAATGACTTGAGTCTATCATACCAAGCTTTTGGAGCTTGTTTAAGACCGTAAAGGGCTTTCTTTAATTTATAGACATGTTTGGGTTTTTCAAAATCAATGAAGCCCGGAGGTTGAGCTACATATACTTCTTCATTTATGACACCATTTAGAAAAGCGCTTTTGACATCCATTTGATAAAGCTTTAGATCATTAGCACAAGCATACGCAAGAAGTATTCTTATAGACTTTAATCTAGCCACGGGGGCGTAGGTCTCATCAAAGTCTATTCCTTCTTGTTGGTTATACCCTTGAGCAACGAGTCTAGCCTTGTTCCTAGACACGACTCCGTTTGCATCTAATTTGTTTTTATAAACCCATTTGGTTCCTATTATGGTTTGATTACTAGGTGGAGGGACAAGTGTCCAAACATCATTAGAAACAAATTGATTTAGTTCTTCTTGCATAGCCATCACCCAACTCTCATCTTTTATGGCTTCTTGTGTATTCTTAGGTTCTAAGGTTGAAACGAAACAAAATAAGTTACTTTGATTTTGAACTTGAGACCTTAATGTTCGTTCGTTAAGTTTTCCTATGACTTTATCTACGGGGTGATCTTTGGATTCTTTAATGTTTATTATTTCATCACTTAGAGGTTCTTCTTCTTCACTAATCTTTTTCTTTATTACTATAGCTTCACTTTCTATAATCTCGTCATCTATAAGAGGTGGAGAGGGTTTGGGTGGACTTTCATCAAATTTTATATTTAATGACTCTTCTACCTTCATTGTTTCTTTGTTTAATATGACGTAAGCTTTGCTATTTGGCGAGTAACCTAAAAAGATACCTTCGGTTGATTTAGGATCAAATTTTGTAAGGTAATCTTTAGTGTTAAGAATAAAACATTTACTTCCAAAGACTCTAAAGTGATTTAACGTAGGCTTTTTGCCTCGAAGTAACTCATATGGAGTTTTACCTAAGATTGGTCTAATTAAGACTCGATTGAGTATGTACGTTGAAGTATCAACGGCATTACACCAAAACTTTTGAGGTATGGATTGTTCATTAAGCATGGTTCTACTCATTTCTTGTAAGGTTCTATTCTTTCTTTCTACTACCCCATTCGATTGTGGAGTGCGTGGAGCCGAGAAGTTGTGAGTAATACCATTAGCATCACAAAAAGCTCCGAATTGCACTTCATTATCGAATTCCCTACCATGACCCGTCCTAATAGACACTATGGGACTTCCTAGTTGTCTTTGGATCTTTTTGCTTAATATTTCAAAATAGTTAAAGGTTTCCGTTTTGTTCTTTAAAAATTTTGTCCAAGTATACCTAGAATAGTCATCCACTATGACCAAAGTATAGTAGTTTCCTCCATAACTTTGGATAGCGGATGGACCAAATAAATCCATATGTAGTAATTCTAGACACCTAGTTGTGGACACCATGTTTTTAGGTTTATGACTCGAATGAGCTTGTTTTCCTACATTACAAGCATCACAAAAATGATGTTCATATTTTAACTTAGGTAGGTCTCTTACTAGATCTTTGGATGATAGCGATTGAAGAAGTCGCATGTTGGCGTGACCCAATCTTCGATGCCATAAGGTCGAAGTATCATCCATAGAGGTAAGACATAGTTTGTCTTTAGGTTCATTACCGATTTTAATGACATAGACTCCATGTTTCCTAATTCCTCTTCCTATGGTTATGCCATTTTTAAGTATCTTACTACCGGTTTCAGTAAAAAGTACATTGCACTTTTTATCACATATTTGTCCTATACTTAAGAGGTTAAAGTTTAGGTTTTCTACGTGACACACATCGTTAATGGTTAGAGATTTGTTAGAAATCGTACCTTTACCGATGATTCTACTTTTGCTATTTCCAAATACCACATTACCTCCATTGAAGGATTCATATGTGGAGAATAGATCCCTATTGCCGGTCATGTTCCTCGTGCACCCGCTATCCTTGACCCATTCATCGGGGTCTAGGTCGACCTTAAAGCACACCTAAAACAATAATAAACTCAAAAGTTTGGTCCCCATTTGTTCATGGGTCCATTAGTGTTAAACATTCCATTCATATTAGACATGTATGGATAAGATGAGTATGCATTCCATGGAGCAAATTTTTGAAAATGAAAACCATTTTGTATGTTTGGATTCCATCCCATTTGATGGTTACTTTTCGGGTAAATGTTATTAGGTCTCCTAAATGAATTAGGTTTTGAAAAAGATGGAGCTTTGTTTCTTGCAAAAGTAGGATTATATTTTGGAGGTGGTTGTCTAGTGGTGACATGAGTGGGTTTCTTCCTATTAACTATAACAAACTCAGTTCTAGATGAGGAAGCTACGTTATTGCTATTGTTTGCTACAGCAGATCCACGGATCCCTTTATGTACACTAGCCCATTCCCTTTTTAGGGGATCCGTGGGATCCGCCACAACAGTGGCTGGTTTTTCTAGTTCCTTAACAAATTTTGTTTCTTTACTTTCACTAGTTGATGGATCAAGTTGTTGACTACCTAGACCCTTTTGATTGTTACCGGTTTTAACACCTTCGAGTATTGTATCTAAAGTGTTCGTACTCATTCTAGAAATTTTAGAATCTAAGTTATCCACTAGTGTTTGAAGTTGAACGCAAAGTTCACATTCACCACTTGCTATTTTACCCTTTTCTAAACGTTTTAGTTTTGCTTTTAATTCTATGACTTCTTTATCTAAACGTTGATTTTGACTCTTTAAAAGTTTGTTTTTGTTAATTAGTTTTAAGCTAATATTGCATAGTTTGTCATATTCATTATGCAATGAGTCGTCATCGAGTGATGAACTACTATAGTATTCGTGACATACCTCGTCATTTGCCATGAGACAAATTTCTTCATTCTCCTCGTCGCTCATTCCCCATGTGCCGCTCACGAATGCCTTTTGATCATCCCGTTTGGGACACTTACTAATAAAGTGGTTTGGGTCCCCACATTTAAAGCAAGTGCGATCATCCTTTGGCTTCTCATCCTCTTTGCTTTTCCGAAAGCCTTTCTTATCGTCATACGGTTGTTTGACGTATCTTCCCTTTCTTCTAAAGAACTTTTTAAAGTCACTTACTGCCATCGCGTACTCTTTGTCATCACTACTCGAAGAGGAGTTCTCCTCATCGCTCGTAGCCTTTTTGGCTTTAAGGGCAAGAGATTTGTGTTTCACTTTCACCTTTGAAGCTTCGGAATCTTTAGCAAGGACAAGCTCGTAGACTTTCAGGTTGCCTATGAGTTCATCGAGGGTGAGAATTGTCAAATCTTTTGACTCTTCGATCGCCGTCACCTTGGATCTCCACTTCGATGGAAGTGCCCTTAGATATCTCCTAACATGATTACGGCTAGAAAAAGATTCATCAAGTGCTTGTAAAGATGTAATAATAGTATTGAAGTTAGCAAATGAATGATCTATAGTTTCCTCATCCGATATTGAAAATTGTTCATATTGTTGAACAAATAAATCAATTTTATTATTTTTAACTTGTTGGTTGCCTTGATGAGTTACAACTAAAGAATTCCAAATTGCTTTAGAGGTTTTAAGCATAGAAATTCTTTCGAATTCCTTTTTCGGTAAAGCATTATATAAAACCATTTTTGCTTCACTATTTTTAGAAAGCTTTTTCTTCATTTCATCGTTTAGTTTATCATGAGGTATGTGAACTAAATTTCCTTTATCATCATTTGAGGTAGCCTCAAAATCACCTTCAACAATAATGTACCAAAGATCAATATCTTTAGACTTCACATATGTTTCAAATCTATTTTTCCAATATATAAAACCATTAGTTTCAAGTAGTGGTGGTCGTTGCATAGATTGCCCTTCCTTATAATTTTCAGAACCCATATTGATCGAAAAGTTTTTAAAATACAATTTTATTTTAAAACTTTTATAAACTTAGCTCTTGATGCCAATTGTGGAAAACTAGAAGGGGGGGTTGAATAGTTTTGCCGATTTTACGTTAGTTTCGAAAACTTTTAGATTCGTTGATATGTGAGATCTTGTGGATGTTGAGAAAGTATAGATCTAATGATAACGTAAGTAAATAAAGTAAAGCGAAGGGAAAGAAAAGACACAACCGATGTATAGTGGTTCGGCTACAAGGACACCTTCCTTGCCCTACTCCACTCCCCGAGTCACCTACTCGAGAGTTCAAGCACTATGTCAACAAACTCCTTCACTTGGCGGAGAAGCCTTCACAACGTTGCTTACACTTTTTCCGGTACAAAGCTAGATACCGAGTCCGTAACACGGTGGACCAAACCAACACGACTATTACACAACAAATATGTGAAATATCAAATACAAGATCTTCGCTACAGAAATCTTGCGGAGAGACAAATCAATCAAGGACCCCTTGCTTGGATGACTTGTAGAATGCTCGTGATCTCGCCTTAGAGAAGGACCTATATGAGGATCACAATAGAAAGAAAGAAGAACAACTCTCTAGATCAAGTGATCTATATGTTAGAAGAGAATGAGAGTGTTTGAGAGATTTGGTAAGAAGAGGGGTAAGTTAGAATGAAGAAATGGCTCTCTATTTATAGGCAAATTCCTTCACTGTTCCCACGGATCCCACGGATCCCTTCCACAAGGGATCCGTCTAGTGTAATCCTAGGGATCCGTGGAACGCTCCTCGTTTTCCCATGGGTTTTCTGGTTATGGGTCATGGGTTGGTCCATGGGTTATCTTTAGATTCAATATATCTAAGTATACATTGTATCAAATCTCTTTGGGTATGGTTTAAGATCCATGGGTTATGGTCCATGGGTTATGATTTTTACCCATCCTAATAAACTATTACAACAAATGCTTAATTACTACATTTTTGTATTTAAATGGCTATATGTAAATGCTTTACAAAACTAACATGTATCCTTTATAATTATACTTAAGATAACATTATATTTGTTATCAACAAAACACAAAGAGATCGCAAAATATTAATAAACGGTTTTACGGTTTATTTGTATTGACATATTGTTCTCCTGAATTGACAACTGCTCAAACTCGAAGAGTTATGTATACATCGGGGACGCACAACAGGTTCATGTGATCGGACCTAATCAAGTTATTCCAGATTTGATAACCACTGAGACGATCAATGTTTCAACTTATATCACAAAACATATTTGATCTAATTATAATGTGGTGGTCTAAATATATTTGATAAATATATTATAAATATGTTATATTTATAATATATTTAATTATATTTATAATATATTTATAAATATATTATAAATATGTTATATTATATGTTATATTTGATTATAATGTGGTTTTTATAATTATATTATAAATGTCTGTACGTTATAATGTGGTGATCTAATTTGTAACATATTGGATTTCATAAACACATCATAACATATCAAATATAGGCGTATGGTTTAGAGTTTTAAAGAGAGAAAGTGGAAGATGGGAGCCTTTCTAGAGAGAGAAAGTAAACAAAAGAAAGAATGTTAGATTGAGAGAAAGGTCCAACCCTCTACCTTGGGAGGTAGAGGGTATTTATAGTTACAAACTAAACTTGCTCCTGTCGGACTATGGATCAGGCATACAGTGGGTAAAGACCCGTCCTTCCTCCACGGTGTTACTCTAAACTATTCTACGCTACTGACTAACTAATTAACTACTAAATAACGTAAATAACTACAAGTCTACGAGCTAACTTATGCTAGACTATAATTGGGGTGACCGATACTTTAACATGGAATTTCCAATTCCTAACAATCTCCCCCTAAGGGAGGTCACCCCATGAAATACATTTTGCATCCTAGCATTCTTTCTTTGTCTTTGTTCTTGAGCTCGTAGACTTCAATTCTTCAAATTAAACATTCTTTGTGCTTTAGCAGTGAATTCTTCAAAGTCCGATTACTTTGTACTTTAAGTGGAGGTCTTTAAACTGATCCACATCTTTGATGATCTTTGAGCTTTCTTTGAGATCATCAGCCACAATAAATATCTGGATCACCCTTTATTGTGTTGCCATCATGTGTTGTTGTGACTTTCGAACCGACATGCTCACACTTTCTGGATCATGACATCTTTCCATCAGAGTAGCGGAAGCTTTTACTGGTTCAAGATATTTGCAGCAGCGTAGCAGAAGCATAGTATAAAAATATCTGAGCCAGGTTCTGTAGATATGCACCAGTCATGATTTCTTCAATTAAATGTGGATGCTGTGAGCATGCGGCTTTGGATTGACTCCTCAATTCTGATCAGCTGCAACCGTCCAAATTTACCTGCAAACAACAGTTAGCAATAAAATACACGAAAGTGTCTTTGATCACTTTCGTTGAATTGAGGTACACGACCCACGGTTCCCCGTTGATCAGTACAAGTATTGCCTGTAATCATGTATGATTCCGAAGAATCTCCTTGACAGGGTTTCGCAGCTGTTTTAGCCGTTCTTAAACCGGAACGTCTCAAAGAAGACAAGACGGAGTGAGTGAACCAGCAAATTGAGATTTACTGATTGATAGAAAAGGATTTGAAAACAATCGCGTATTGCTTAAGAGAAAGAGTTTTTTAGTACGACGAAGGTTTAGAAGAAGAAATCAATTTTCAATCATAAATACCCTTTTATTTTGAAAACATAATACACAGTCGAAGTGCTAGAGAAAAGAGTTTTTGAGCACAACGACCGGTTTTTCAAAGGTATCCGTCAATCCTTTTTCTGGACCAAGGTTGATTCAAGATTGAATCGCCCCATTGTTTCTATCCAATTGTCACAAGCTTGATCTTTTGCAAGATCTCACATGTCACCCACCAAGAGCTTGTATGATGTTGGCTCTAGAAGGATTTCCATCTTCATCGTGAGTACTTTTACGTATCACTTGGATGTTTTGGCAATACCACAAGGATAATGCGTAGGACTCTCAATATATACTTACTTTCCACATTGTGTGAAACAGCAAGTCTTCATTAATTTTGTGTCCTATTGAGATATTTGTGGATGATCTCTTGGCTCTAGACTCAATTGTGCATTTTGGTTCCTATGTCGGAGATTAGGGAGAGGTCTCCTTCTTCAATATAAACAATCTCTAAGAGAAAGTTGATAGATTATGTAGGTTCCCCGTGAGAATGAAATAAGCCCTTTTAAGAGGAACTTGAGTAGTTTGGGAAGTTTAGTGCAGTGCGTCACTGGGTCCATGACGTCTTGTCTTCAATACCAGCGTTACCTTAGTAACAACCAGTAGCATATGAATTGAACCCGGTGTCTGCCCTAAGGTTGAATTGTAGGAGGGCTATTTCTTTTCACCCTTTTTCATAGTCAATTCGTTTTCATTCTTCAACCCCTTCAGTGCTTACCGAGACTTCATAACTAGAACCTTGTTGGGTTTATTCCAGTTCTAGCTCTATTTCAGTCCGCACTCTTCCCATATCTCACTTTTCTCCTTTTTTCCATCATACCTAAGGACTCTACACTATCTAGTGGATTGTCCCTGGGTAGATCCCTCCGGCTCTGGCGGGATCGTGGGAACGAATACCTAACCTAACCATCCTTATACCACCATGCATAAAGTAAATTGGTCGGTCTTTTGGTATTGTTTTTTTTTTTCTTCTTGAAACCAATTGAAAAATCATTTGGAAAAATCAATCAAGGTACTTGTGATATAAAATCAAAGCATTTTGTACCTTAATCATTTTGATCATTTTAGAAATGCTCCCCCTCAAAATGCGCATATGATTTTGAAATTGTTTAGCACATGGAGGCAAGAGTTCTTTGAAATAACTTCTTGATCACAATTTCCGTAGGAAAAGCCATTTGAATTTCTTTAGTAAATTCTCCCCCCTCAATATGTGCGTAGGATATTTAAAATCATTTTATCACATAGAGGAAAGAGTTCTTTTTAAGTACATCCACAATCACAAAAGCTATTAAGAAACCATTAGAAAATCAATCAAGGTACATTATGTTGATACATAGAAATCTTTGTACCTTGAAAGTTTGTTTTCTTATGAAATGCTCCCCCTCAATATGTTCTTCAAGATTCGAAAGCGTTTAGCACATATGAGAGAGCAGCCTGCACAATTGAATCAAAACGATCACCTTTTATCAAATTTCATTATTAAATCACAAATTCTCTCCCGATAAAAAATATCAAACCCTTTGAGATTTTGGATCCCAAGTGATTTAATAAGGTTTAGAAAACATGGGAGAATATGTGGCCTGGTTTAAATACTCATTTGATTTATGGTTAAATGCTCATCCACAATCATGTGCATTATGTATTAGAAATCGTTTGGCACATGAAGGAAGGAGTGCTTTTAAAACAATCCCCTTTTTTTAAACCGATTTGAGATTTAAATCACGATCTCTCCCCCGATCAAAAATTTCAAACCAATTGAGATTTTGGATCCCAATTGATTTAAATCATTTAGAAAAAAAAATTTAGGGGAAAGACGTGGCAAGATTTAATTTTGAAAAATGACTGATAAGGAACAGTTTTTCGACATTAAAGATTGTTAGTGTCTGGTATGATAGTTTTTAAGAGATCTTTAAGTAAAATAAAATAATTTCACAATCAAACAAGAACAGAAAAAATTTTATTTTGTAAGATCTTGATTCTAAAGAAAAAATCATACCATGACATAACATTAAATCTTTAGATCACCACTTATTTTGTACAAACCGGACTTTTTGATGAAATATCGTTTGAAAATATTTAATTTGAAATCACTTAAGATTTGACAAAATAAAGTCCGGTTGATTTCAAAACTTTGAATCCGATTTATTTTCAAAAACAATATTTTTCCATTTTCAAAACAATATTATTAAATGTTTTAGAAAAATGGTATCATCACTATTATCCCTGCACAAAGATACGTTAGGTGGTTGAGAAGCTTATGTTGTTGTTGTAGGGCTTGGAAGAAAAACCGTCTGCTGATGCAGTGAGACTTCTTACGTTGCATTTTAATGCCAACTAAGGTCAAATTAAGCTCCGTTTCTTCAATCACTTAGAAGAAAACTATCTGCTGATGCAGTGAGACCTCTTACGTTGCATTTTTCCATTCCAACACTCCATAGAAGTCCAATTAAGCTCCGTTTCTTCATTTGTCAACCCAAGATATAGTTACCCTTTCCTTTCGGCATCCAATCATCTTCAATTGTGGGATCCGGATCGGGAAAATTCTTATATACCAAAATACCTGCATACGTTAGTGAACACACATACAGATATATGGTGGTCGACATCACCTAAACAGCAATCGACTAATAAAAGTCAATTCAACATATCAATCAGATCATTCAAATGTATGGGAATAATGTGTTTATCAAACTCTAATCATCTAATCCTAACAATCATATCCTAGGCACCTAGTCCTTCAACGTAGGTTAACATGATTTTTAATTAAGCATATAGGATAATTAAGAAAGCCCGTTAGATGATGTAAATTTGAAAACATTCTCCCCCTCAATCAATGACTTATTTTCTGAAAAGTTTAAAAGCGCAGAAGTCATTGATTGAGTTTTCAATTATTACGAAAAACTCTGAATCTGATTGATTTTCAAGAAACTCATTTACCACCACTTTTTGAAAACAACAAATATTTTTCTGAAGAATTTTAGACGGAAAAACATTTGTGTAGGAACAGCAGTCCTTCGACATACTTTCCTCAAATAGTTTTTAGGATAAGTGCACGAAATATTTGAAAATTGGTTTAGCGCAGCATTTTCCTTTATTGAAGAGCGGGTTGCTATCTGAAATAATAGCAAACCATAGTTTTAAGCACGGGTTACAGTCTAAAGTAACTGCAAGCCATGGTTTAAGCACGGGTTACAGTCAGAAGTAACTACAAGCCATGGTTAAGAGACATGTTTGGAAAATAAATATTTACACCTTCTGCTAGAACCTCATCTAAAGTCCCGTGCCATTATTGAATGACATTTCTAAGACCGTAGATGTTATCGATACCAGAAGACATGTCTTGAGAAAACATATTTTTGGTATTTTTCAATTTTCTGATTTTTTATGGGTTTTTGTTGGTTTTATATTTTTCTATTTTCTTTTTGTTGGTTTTATATTTTTGTATTTTGTTTTTGATATATATTTACAAGGAAAGATAAATAGTTTAAGAAGATGATGATACGAGTACCGAGATAAGGAATTCGTTCAGCACTTTGTAGAAGATAGAAGTCATCATCTCTTAAACTTTCACCACCAAAGCATTCGAGGATCTTGAATCATCGCAAGAACTTGAGCCTAAAAAAAGTGAATCTTTGGCAGCTTCCCCCCAAACCGACAATCCTCGTAAAAAGACCATTTCCCCCACGAAGAAGAAGTAAAGCAAACAGTCTAATTGTATGAAGCTCAGCACCCCGAAGAATTCGAGAACACCGAAGTAACAAGTTGAAACATTGATCGTCTCAGTGGTTATCAAATCCGGAATAACTTGATTAGGTCCGATCACATGAACCTGTTGTGCGTCCCCGATGTACACATTACCCTTCGAGATTGACCAGTTGTCTATTCAGGGGAACAATATATCAACATCTTCATTTTACCAAGTGCATTCCAATTATCTTCCATATAACCAATCAGCCCATAATGTACACAAGTACCCAACCAGAGTAGAGACAACGACATCACAGTAACTGGTTGAATCACTGATCTTCTCTACGGATGTCAACTCCGGAATAACTGATTAAGCTCGATCATGTGAATATGTTGTGCGACCCTGATGTACACGTATCTCTCCCCTGATGGTTGCGATCTCATCGGAATCATCATTACATTGTGTACATGAAGCACTAACCGGAAGCACTTTATCATAAATCATATAGAAGATGTCGATAAGCAATATCATCTCACGTTCCAAATATTCTTCTCATATTTCTTCCTACTGAAGGCTGATTTACCACATACCAAAAGTATCCAGAGACCACTTCCCCCCAAATGGTTGGTATAATACATCCTTCCCCCAAATATTTGGAATAGCACACCAAAGGCTACGAGTTAAACACTGAGTTTCTCTACGGTTATGACATTTGTCTTTCCCGGGATTACTTCAATAGAGAAGAAGTATTAAGTTCATCACGTGTACTCATTGTGTGTTTAGATGTATGTCTCCTTCCCCCTTGCTGGTTTTGATACCTCAGAATCAGAACATATCAAATATATTGATATAATTTGTTATATCAAATATAATTTATAATATAAATTATATTATAAATATATTTGATGTGGAACATATCAAATATGTTATATTTGATATGTTATTGTTAGGAATTGGAAATTCCATGTTAAAGTATCGGTCACCCCAATTATAGTCTAGCATAAGTTAGCTCGTAGACTTGTAGTTATTTACGTTATTTAGTAGTTAATTAGTTAGTCAGTAGCGTAGAATAGTTTAGAGTAACACCGTGGAGGAAAGACGGGTCTTTACCCACTGTATGCCTGATCCACAGTCTGATAGGAGGACGTTTAGTTTGTAACTATAAATACCCTCTACCTCCCAAGGTAGAGGGTTGGACCTTTCACTCAATCTAACCTTCTTTCTTTTGTTTACTTTCTCTCTCTAGAAAGGCTCCCATCTTCCACTTTCTCTCTCTAAAACTCTAAACCATACGCCTATATTTGATATGTTATGATGTGTTTATGAAATCCAATATGTTATAAATGGTATCAAGAGCCATGGTTTGATCATCTCTCTTACATATACTTGGATTTCTAGTGGTTTTAGATGGTTTTTGAGTTTGAAAAAGTTTAGTGGTTTTTGCATCATTTGGATAATTTCTAGTGTTAAAGTTTGAATTTTGGGTGTACTTTTGTGTTTAGAATCATTGTAAGTGCTTGGGTTTTGATTTGGAAAGCTTGAATCACTGTGGTTTTGATTTGGAAAGCTTGAGGAGGCCTAAATCCGCTCCGAACAGAAGTTATTGAGGTTTTTATGTTTTTTGACCTAAATTTCTCCAAAAAAAAAGGGCATAAACCAATCCAAATCTCAACCGAACAACATCTCTGCTAATCCTACAAACAATCATATGCCCTAACACACAATTTTCTATCACTGTATCGATCCATCAGTCATCTTAACACATTCCATTGGTCATTGCTTAACGGTTTGGTCTTGATTTGATTAAAATCCCGCGACAGATTCTATTTCTCGGTTTAAATCACAGACTTGTAAAATCCCCGTGTATACATCAACATCATGTCTTACACTCCTGATTCAATGATTCCAGAAGTACTTAAATTGTATGATGCTGTGGACAACAATGATAATATATGCTACACTGAACGATTAAAGATGCTTGAATTAAACAATGAGGATGTGAGTTCTTCGTGTTCAGAGTCTGAAGAGAGAGAATTTCACCTGTTTAGACTACAGAATGCCATGCAAAAGGAAAGTAGCATTGAACCTTATCATCAACTTCACTCACACCTCATGTTACTCACACCGATTGGAATGGAACGAACATGCAATGCCATTTTCCGTCAAGATTTATCCACATTAACGGGAACATTACTATTGAACTTAGGACAATTGGAACAACAACTTGATAAAGAAAAGGTTCAAAAGGATAGTTCCACTGTTGCACTACAAGTGATCCACAACCAGTTTCAGTCATTCATCAGTGGGGAATTTACATCAGATTATGATCAAGACATGACTGAAATGTCTTTCAAGAAACACACTGGAATGGAAATTGGCGGGTTCATAGAGACACGTATCCATCTCATGGACAAAGTGGAGAAGTATATTGAGGAAGTTACTCAGAAAGATGAAATAATTGATGAGAGTCTGGTGCAGTTGACAGAAATTTGTGATGAGTTGGGTAATGTATCAGTTGAAGAATCAGGTGTTGCTGAATGCAGAATAACAGAGACAACAAAGAATGATGCAACAAATTGTTCAGTAACTCATGTTACACATGATGTGGATGCAGATATCAGATAGATAAATGAACAGGTGTCACGTGATGAGGTACCCTTAACTGTTCAACATAGTGCATCTGCTAATGTACCTAAACATACTGATCTTAATGCTGAACATGATTCTGATATATGTTCCTTGGTTGAGGCTGAGTCTAATAATTTCAAAACATATGATATGGTTGATAAAAAGGATTTTGATGAACTTTCAAACAAATTCTCAAAACTTGAAAAACATTGCATTTCACTTGAAATTGCAATACAGAGTAAAGAAGAAAGTTTTCAACTTAACAAACCATGTAAAAATCCAGAACTTCCTGAATTCCGTGAACTTTTTGAAATTACCACTTTGAAAGCTCAGCTTCAAGACAAAAACTCAACTATCAATAATTTGAAGAAACATATTTCTAATATGCATGTGAAAAGTAATTTGGTTACAAGTAATTATGATGTTAATACTATTGATGATATTCAAATGAGAAATGATGAATTAGCGGTTTGTGTGGCCAAATTACTAAAAGAAAATGAGTCTTTGAGAAAGCATCACATAGAACTAAGTGACTTTGTCAAAGAAGCTAGAACTAAGTCAATAGAACAAACAAACTCTTTGATAGCAAAAATTGATGAACTCAAAGCTCAACTTCAGGAAAAGAGTTTCGCTATTGTTGCCTTAAAAAATGAGCTTAGGAAAACTGTAGGGAAAACTGTGAACACTAAGTTTACAAAACCGTCAACCTTGGGGAAACTAGTTTCTCATCCCATTAGAAACCGGTCCGTTGTTAGGCAGCCTACTGCGTTTATATCCGAAAGACCAAAATTATCAAAAACACGGTTTGCCTCCCAAGTTGATGCGATAAAAGTTTTGTCAAAATCAGTTACTTCACCTAAGTTACCTAAGAATAATGCTTCTACTCCCAACACTTGTAGGAATAGTTTGAAAACAGTGTCAAAACCAAGCATTAAAACCCAGAATTCATATGATATGAATGACTTATGGAAGAACTATTATCTAGAAGAAGCTAGGAAAAAGGCACATATTCGAAAAGACAGAATTTTAGGTGCAAGACCTAGGGTGATGCATTCCACGAGATTTCAAGGCACTGCTAGTAGTAGTAAACCATTACCTAGGAACTCTCAAAAGACTAGGGGTTGGCTTGCATCTAAGAGTAGTTATATGAAGAAGAATGCTAAGCATGTAGAAAATGAAACTAGAAACTCCGAGTCTTTTCCGAATAAGAAACATTTTCCTAATTCTCATGCTAAGGTACAATCCACTAAGACTACCTTCATGGCTAAGGTTCAACATGTTATGAAGAAAAACAAGTCCAAAACTTCACCTAGATGAATCCCAACTGCTAAATATTTGGAGTCTAGGAATAATGATAAGTCTTCCACTGTGCATAAGAATGTCACCAATCCTAGACCTTGCCATAAGTGGATTCCGTCTGGTAAAATGTTTAAGGATGTTGGACTTAGGTGGATGCCTACCGAAAAGCGGTTTACCGATGACAAAATCAAGGTTGACTGTGAAACCCCAAAGAGTTTGAATACTAATGTCACTAACCAAAATATATGCAATCAAGTTTGTAATATTAGTGCAGGTAGTCCTTACTCAGTTGCAGATACTTCGATCCTTCACTACATGGACTGGCTTAAAGTATGGATTACAAATTGATTGATATCTCATAACTCACGGGTTCAAGTAACTCAATCTTGATATTCATTTGGCTATGACGTCTGTTCACATCAGTTCAAGCCTCGTACTTCATCATTATGGCGTCTGCAGATAACACTTCAGGCCCCGTTCCTCAAAAGAAAAGAAAGGTGTACGCTTCAGTGCGCTTTATCTTCAAAAGAATAGAAATCTTCATGTTTATAACCATTCTCATCGACATTCTTCATCAACAAGCTTCATGTTTTTCCACGCTCTTTCAACACTCAAGTGGATCTACGTTCATTGGTGTATATTCTTATTCACTTGTTCAAATCAAAAATGGCAACTTCGGATGCAATTTTTGAGGGGGAGAAGAGTGCATATGATGGATTCTCCTTCAACGCCTAATGCTTCACTTACTAAGGATAACTGGGATTCATTGTTTGGGATTCATTGTTTTCATGATATGTTTGATGAGTACTTCCAACCTCCAACGAAGGTTGATCATCCAGTTTCTGAAGCTCATGCTCCGGTTCCTACTGACTCAACTGGTTCACCATCTAAGAAGTACTTCTCAGAATTCTCAAGAAACCTTATCTCCAGTTACTTCACAAGGCGTTGATAATGACTATCATGATATTGTAGTTGCACTATTGAATAATGATCCGCTCTTTGGTATTCCTTTGCCAAATCTTCACGGATTATTGTTCCTCTCATGGTGCACACTATAAATCAACCACATGAGCATTAAGGAAAATGACTACCTCATCAGCTCGAATACATTACTGGTGAATCTTCCAGATCAGTCTCTACATGTATACCTTTAGGAAGAATGCATTGATGTTGAGGAATCATTTGTTGCGGTTCATTCAGTGGGTCAATGTACATCCGATTGTATGTTGTTTTCACGTTTTGGGCATTTGACACAAGTTGATGACTTCAGAGTTAATCATTTATCACTTATCTGAGATTGAAGTTTACTTTCAACAAAGGCGTGTTCTTATTTGATAACTTACTCGGGCTTAAGATTTTGAGTTGAAGACTTGGTTTATCTAGTTACAAGCAGTCGGGGTGGTTGGTGGAAGACTTGGTTAACTATCACTATTAGGAGTTACGTTGTTTTACTCAGTGTCACATGCAGATGACGATGTGGATAATCTCAAAAGGTGTTAATGTCTCATACTTTGTTTGAGTAGTGAGTAATTAGAGATTTGCTTGAAGCATAGATTCTCGACGCCGTTCTTCCATCTTTAAAGTGCAAGCTTAAGATACAAATGTGGGGAATTCGACTTCAGTTTCAAATTTGGTATATCGGGTTTTCTTCATCAGTAGTCACTTCAAATTGCCTACATATGGGTTGATAAAGATAGTCAAAGAGAGCTTCTGTAGCAGTTGACTCTCACAGGATTCATTTGAGGTAATTTGTTGTTCTTCTCTATTTCAAGAATATTTGGTATGTATTCTGAGGTATCAAAACCAGCAAGGGGGAAGGAGACATACATCTAAACACACAACGAGTACACGTGATGAACTTAATACTTCTTCTCTATTGAAGTAATCCCGGGAAAGACAAATGTCATAACCGTAGAGAAACTCAGTGTTTAACTCGTAACCTTTGGTGTGCTATTCCAACTATTTGGGGGAAGGATGTATTATACCAACCATTTGGGGGGAAGTGGTCTCTGGATACTTTTGGTATGTGGTAAATCAGCCTTCAGTAGGAAGAAATATGAGAAGAATATTTGGAACGTGAGATGATATTGCTGATCGACATCTTCTATATGATTTATTACCAAGTGCATTCCAAATATATTTGATATAACAAATATATATCAAATATATTATAAATTATATTTGAACCTTTCTAATTATATTTATAATATATTTATCAAATATAATGTTATATTTATAATATATTTATAATTAATTATAAATATAATATATTTATAATATATTTAATATAATACATTTAATATATTTATAATTAATTATAATTATAATATATTTATAATTATATTTATAATATATTTATAATTAATTATAAATATAATGTTATATTTATAATATATTTAAGGAGATATACATCTTAATACACAACGAGTACACGTGATGAACTTAATACTTCTTCTCTATTGAAGTAATCCCGGGAATGACAAATGTCATAACCGCAGAGAAACTCAGTGTTTAACTCGTAGCCTTTGGTGTGTTATTCCAACCATTTGGGGGAAGTGTACTCTGGATACTTTTGGTATGTGTTATCTCAGCTTTCAGTAGGAAGAAATATGAGAATAATATGTGGAGCGTGAGATGATATTGCTTATCGACATCTTCTATATGATTTATGATAAAGTGCTTCCGGTTAGTGCTTCATGTACACAATGTAATGATGATTCCGATGAGATCGCAACCGTCAAGGGAGAGATATGTGTACATCTGGGTCGCACAACATATTCACATGATCGAGCTTAATCAGTTATTCTGGAGTTGACATCCGAAGAGAAGATCAGTGATTCAACCAGTTATTGTGATGTCGTTGTCTCTTCTCTTGTTGGGTACATGTGTACGTTATGGGCTGATTGGTTATATGTTAGATAACTAGAATGCATCTGGTGTAATGAAGGTGTTGATATATTGTTCTCCTGAATTGACAACTGCTCAAACTCGAAGAGTTACGTGTACATCGGGGACGCACAACAGGTTCATGTGATCGGACCTAATCAAGTTGTTCCAGATTTGATAACCACTGAGACGATCAATGTTTCAACTTGTTACTTCGGTGTTCTCGAATTCTTCGGGGTGCTGAGCTTCATTCAATGAGACCGTTTTTATTCATTTCTACTTTTTGGGGAAATGGTCTTTATTCTTAGTTTGTCGGTTTGGGGGGAAGCTGCCAAAGATTCACCTTTGAAGGCTCAAGTTCTTGCGACGATTCTAGAGCCTCGAATGCTTTGGTGGTGAAAGTTTAAGAGATGATGACTTCTATCTTCTACAAAGCGCTGAACGATTTCCTTTTCTCTGTACTCGTATCATCATCCTCTTAAACTATTTTTCTATCTTTGTATATATTTTTCGAAAAACCAAATACAAAAATATAAAACCAACAAAAAGAAAATAGAAAATTATAAAACCAACATAAACCCATAAAAATCATAAAATTTAAAAACACCAAAAATATTGTTTTCTCAAGACATGTCTTCTGGTATCGATAACATCTACGGTCTTAGAAATGTCATTCAATAATGGCACGGGACTTTAGATGAAGTTCGAGCAGGAGGTGTAAATATTTCTTTTCAAAACATGTCACAAATCAAATGGCTTACAGTTATTTCAGACTGTAACCCGCGCCTCAAAAATGGCTTACAGTTATTTCAGACTGTGACCCGCATTTAAAAAATGGCTTGCTATTATTTCAGATAGCAACCCGTTCTTCAAGAAAGGAAAGTGCTGCGCTAAACCAATTATCAAATATATCGTGCCCTTATCCTAAAACATAATGAGGAAAGTATGTCGAAGGACTGCTGTTCCTACTCAAATATTTTTCCTTCAAAAATTCTTCAAAAAAATATTTGTTTTAACAAAGTCGTGGAAAATGAGTTGCTTGAAAAACAATCAGCTTCAGAATGTTCATGAAATTGAAAACTCAATCAATGACTTCTGCGCTTAAAATTTTCAGAAAATGAGTCATTGATTAAGGGGGGGAATGTTTTCAAATTTATATCATCTAACGGACTTTCTTAATTATCCTACGTGCTTAATTAAAAACGATATTTGCCTATGTCGAAGGACTAGAAATTTAGGATATGATTGTTAGGATTAGATGATTAGAGTTTGATGAACACATAATTCCCATGCCTTTATATGATCTGATTGATATGTTGGATTGACTTTTATTAGTCGATTATTGTTTGGGTGTTGTCGACCACCATATATCTGTATGTGTGTTCACTAACGTATGCAGGTATATTGGTATATAAGAATGTTCCCGATCCGGATCCCACAATTGAAAATGAGTGGATGCCGAAAGGAAAGGGTAACTATATCTTGGGTTGAAAAATGAAGAAACGGAGCTTAATTGGACTTCTATGGAGTGTTGGCATGAAAAATGCAACGTAAGAGGTCTCACTGCATCAGCATATGGTTTTCTTCTAAGTGATTGAAGAAACGGAGCTTAATTTGACCTCAGTTGGCATTAAAATGCAACGTAAGAAGTCTCACTTAATCAAAGAAACCAAGAACAACGAAATATTATATCAGTTTGTAATCATTGTAAGTTGAGGTGACCTCCCTTAGGGGGAGATTGTTAGGATTTAGTAAATCCAGTACTTAAAGTGTCGGTCACCTCAACAATGTTTGCTCGTTAGAAAGCTCGTAGTCATAGTAAGTCTATGATAGTATTTAGTTTACTTTGTAACACCGTGGAGGACGGACGGGTCTTTACCCACTGTATGCCTGATCCACAGCCTTAAAGAGGCGTCTCATGTTTGTACCCTATAAATACCCTTTGCCCTCCAAGGCAAAGGGTTGGAGCTTTCATAATACATTTTTCTTTGTCTCTCTAAAGTTCCCATCCTCTCCCACTTTCTCTCTCTAAACCTTATCTCTTTACGCCTAACTTGTGATAAACCAAGATCCTAGAAATGGTATCAAGAGCCATGGTTTGATCATCCATCTATCATGTTCTTGGTTTGATTGTTATTTTTGGGATAAGGTTTGGTTTTGTACGCGTAACAAGGTGTTTATGCGTGGTCTCGTATACGGAGTTTTTGTACCTTTAAAGATTTAAAATTTACACTTTTTAATCCAAGATTCTTGTGGGTTAAGGTTTATTGAGTGCTTAAATTTCAGTTTCTTGCAAAAAGGTTCAAACTTTACAAGTTTTTCTTGGTTTTTAAGAGTGTTTGGATACGTGTGTATGGACTTACGCGTAAGATAGATTCGTGGTTTTGATCCTCAAGCTTTGTTGTTTTGATGTTTTTAAGGTTGTATCATCATTATAATCTAGTTTTCTAAACGGTTTGATCATAAAAAACATGTTTGGCAAATTTTGTACTTCTTACGCATAAGAAAACCCTAATCTTACGCGTAAGGTGCTTTTCACGTGATCTTCATTTCTGGTGGTTACTCAGTGTTCTTCTTGCTTGGATAAGCCTGAAAAACACTTCGACTTTGGATATCTCTTGCACTGTGAAGTGTAAAAGATTTTTGTGGGTAAAACCCTAATTTTACGCATAACCATAAAACTTACGCGTAAAAATTCTTACGCATAAGCTTTTTCTTACGCATAAGCTTGTCTTACGCCTAAACGAAACTTACGCATAAGGTTCTTACGCCTAAACTTTGGTTTACGCATAAACTTAAGCCTTTTACCCTAAAACTCTACGCGTAAGCTCTAGACTACGCGTAAGCTCTGTCTACGCATAAGCTTGTGTCTACGCGTAAGTTTGTTGTTACGCCTAAGCTGCTACGCGTAAAGTTGCTGTCTACGCATAAGTGTATAAGTTTTACGGTTTCTCTCTTGATTTTGTAAAATCCCGTGAAAGAATCTATTTCCCGGTTAAGTCAAAGATTTGTAAAATCCCGTAGAATTTAAACATGTCTTCCGTTGCTGATGATGTGCAAGCTGCAGGATCTGATACTCGTCCTCCCATGCTTGATAGAACTGACTATGAATCTTGGTCACAAAGAATCAGGCTGTACTGCTTAGGAAAGGAGAATGGGGTTAACATCCTTAAGTCAATTGATGAAGGACCTTATCAGGTTGAGACCACAAGAGACTTAATTGATACTGCAGCAGATGGTACAATGATCTTTGGATTAGACAGACCAAAAACATATCATGAGCTGAGTGATAAGGAGAAAAAGAGATTTGATGCTGACATCAGGGCTTCTAACATCATACTTCAGGGTCTTCCAAAAGATATCTACAAGCTGATCAATCACAACACAGAAGCCAAGGCGGTTTGGGATAATGTCAAGATGCTTCTCTCGGGTTCTGAATTGACTATAGAAGATAGAGAATCACAGTTTTATGATGAATTCGAGCACTTTAAGATGAAACCTGAAGAAAGTGTCTATGAATATTACGTGAGATTCCACAAGCTGGTGAATGATATGAGGAATATCAAGATGACTATGCCAAACATTCAGCTGAACTCAAAATTCGTAAACAACATGAATCCCGAATGGCACAAGTTTGTCACTTCTGTGAAGCTTACCAAAGGACTAAAGAACACCAACTATGAGCAATTGTATGCCTTCCTTCTTCAGAATGAGAAACATGCTATGTTTGAAAAAAGGATTCTTGAACAGTTCAAATCTCAACCAGGAGAAACAAGCTCATCAAATGATACAACTGCATTCCTCACCAAAGCATCACAAGTCACACCCACTAGGAATGATAATCACAAGCCCGTTCCTGATTCGGGATATAAGCAACCTGATGCCAACGCAGTCATGGAACACTTTATCAATAAATTAGCTCTTATGGTTAAACAAAACTTAACCTTCTCTCCATATACCAACAGACTTCACACTAACAATGAAATCATGACTGCATCCAATATACACAACCATGCTTTGGTCAGAGATGGAAAGGTTACAATACAACCAGTTCAACAAAGGCAGTACGAACAAGGAAGAGGTGGAGCTGGTAGAGGCTATGCTGCAAATCAGAATAGGGGAAGGAATGGAAACCAGGGTCAAGCAAAGCCAATCAAATGTTACAATTGTGGAGGTGAGGGACACATTGCAAGGAACTACACATCGCCAAAACGCCCTCAGAATGCCGAGTATTTCAGGGATAAGATGTTGCTTGTGCAAGCTCAGGATAATGGTGCAACCTTGGATGAAGAGGAGTTGTTGTTCTTGGCTGAAGGAAATGCTAAGACATATGATGCAGATGTGGATGAGCAACCAATTCAGGAGATAGGCCATAATCATCAGAATGCCTTTCAAGTAGCTAATTGTGATGCATACGACTCTGATGTTGATGAAGAACCTACTGCACAAACCATTTTCATGGCTAGCATTTCTCCAATGGTCTCTCCTATAGTCTCTTCATCTTCACAAGCTAGTCCATCCAAAGACAAAATCATTTCTGAGGTACTAAAACTATACGATGATGCTGATGTGCAAAAGATGCATGACAAAGTACAATCAACTGAAACTATTGAGTCAGATATTGAAAATATGGGTAATATCAACATTGTCCCATATGATCAATATGTGAAACAAAGTGAAAGTGAGATTGTAACAAGTGATGCATCTTCTGCAGTCAATGATGACTATGTCTTTGATGAATACATTGCATGTGCCCCTAATGATTCTATTATTTATGAACTTAATGCCTATAAAGAACGAGTGGCCATTTATGAACAACGTGCTAAGTTCGAGCTAACCACCCGTGAGCAGGAAATGGATGACCAAATGCGTACAACTATTAGAAAAAGTAATTTTAGAGAAGAAGTATTAAAACAAGAGTTAAACTCCGTACAAGAAAAGCTTTCTAAATCTGCTAAGCAAAAACAAGAACTTCAAGAAAATGTGAAAAGGCTTAAGCAAGAATTCAATGCTAAGGAATCAAAACTTTTGAATGATTTTTCCAATCTAAAAACTTTGAAAAACAAACTTGAGAATAATTTGTACGTACAAGGGAATACCATTCAGACTGCTCACATGATCACTAAACATAGAGTTTTAAGCGATAAGCATAGCGTTCCCCTTGTTGAGGAACCAAGTCCAGAGGTTATTAAAAAGGCCAGAGCTGCTCATAAGGTACTTTATGATGGTAATGAAATCCTTAAACCTAGGCAGAAACCTAGTTGCGTTGAGTGCACTGAGGAAGATAAGAAATCAGATGAAGTCACTAGGGAGAAAATGAACAATAAGCTAGAAAATCCTGGGTGTAAAATGAATAACATAACGATCAAACCTCATGATTACACTACGGAAAACTGGATCTCCTTAAATAAGTTTAAGCCTCAGACACTTCTAACTCCCGAACAAGTGTTCTGGAAAATGGATTTAGATAAGCAAAAAGCAGAGAATCTTGTTGATACTAACCCTCCCCTTAGGAAATTGCCAAAAGCAACGGTGTATCCTCCTAATACACCAATGAACCTAGTTCCTAGATCTATTGCCACTAATAGCAGGACCTTAATCAGCCTATATGTTGTTTATCAGCTGTTTGTTGATTTTGAGAAAACGTGTAAGAAGATAATCACACCTACAGGGATAACAGAGGGGGAAAGGGGCTTTGAGCAAACCAAAGAATGTTATTTAACCAAGGTCATGCCTTTCTTCAAACAATTAAAAGGTCAATTTGAGAGTCTTAAAATTGGAATTAATTCTGATATTAAAGAAATGGAAAAGGAATTTGATGCGATGATTGTTGAGGTTAGTGACTATGAGCGAGAACTAAAATATAATGAGATTGAGAGGAAGAACTTGCATACCTTGAATGAGAATCTTATTTCTGAATGTATTGCTCAAGATGTGTTTTACACTGCTACAAATTGTTCCATTAATGCTTCTCAATTTCATGAATTATTTGTTGCTCTGAAAGTCACCCATGATCGTGTCATTGAGCTTGAAAAGACTAATTCTAAACTAAATGAGAAAATTGAACTGGATGATCACGACAATTTGGTTAAACATTTTTCTAAACTAGAGGTTGAGCATTTTAATTTACAACTAAAATATCAACATCTTAAAGAAAATGTCAAAACTTCAAATATCAAGACATCCTCAGATGCTCCAGAGTTTGATGCAGTTTTTCAAATTAACAAACGTGATGAACATATTCAAGCTCATTGTAACACGATCAGAAAGTGAAAGCCCAAATCTCTCAATTAAAGGGTCAAAAGAACAATGTGACTGGCTCCCAAATGCCTCCTCCTTTAGATTCTCAGAATTCTCAAACGTTTCATCTTCAAAACTTAGTAAATGCATTACAAAAGGAAAACGAAAGTTTTTTTGAAGAAAATGAAAAGGTTAAACGTCATTTCAATGAGTTATTTGAATCAATAAAGGTCACTCGTAACAAAAACAACGAACAAATAGCTTCTTTGCAAAAGGAAATTGAGAATCTGAAGAGCTAGGTAAAAGGGAAAATGCCAATGACCAATGGGGAGAATGGGGTATCAAAGGTTCACTCTTGTAATAAATATGCTTTGTCTGTGAAATATGTCCCCCCTCATCTCAGGAATAACAAACTTGCTATTCAAACATATTTCTCATCCCTTAAGGATTGTCTAGAATGTCTCCGTGAGATTGTTGAAGAGGATAAGGTAGAGAAACCACTTGACAATGCAATTGGGCATGCATGCTTATATGCCAAACGATCTCAAGAAATTCTAGAATGCTTAATCACAATATGCCCTAAGTCCTTAGGTGAGAGAGTTAATCCTTTGATTCCGTGTTCTATGCCTAGTGCCAAGTATGATATCCATTCGATGCCCGATGTTTTGAATGTGAACTGTAGTATACCTTCAAGTAGTTCAGATTCCAGATCTGTTAAAGCTAAGAAAGCGAACTCTTGTGTGCCTCCTAGGAATACAAATCCCAGCACTTCTAGTGTTAAGAAAGTGAACCTTAGT
Organism: Chrysanthemum seticuspe; assembly: GCA_019973895.1. Taxonomy (NCBI): domain Eukaryota; kingdom Viridiplantae; phylum Streptophyta; class Magnoliopsida; order Asterales; family Asteraceae; genus Chrysanthemum; species Chrysanthemum seticuspe. The sequence goes on along the minus strand of BPTQ01000008.1, from coordinate 272,305,148 downwards.
GTGCCTGCATGTAATTCAGATCCCAGCACATCTAAACAGGAAATGCAAAGAGTAGCAAAACCAACTAATGTTCCCATTCCCTCTACAGGAGTAATCAGTAACATTAAAGCAAGCAGGTCAAAGTCTCACGACAATACAAGAAATGATATGACCTCGCAAACTAAGAATGTGGATTGGAAGAGAGTAGAAGACCAACCTAGGAACTTTAAGTTTGAGCCGAATAAAACGAATCGTGTTGATTCTAGTATTTGCCATAGGTGTACTGTAATTAATTCGAATTCTGATACTATTTGCAAACCTTGTAATGATGTCTGCTTGAATTCTGTTACTAATCATGAATGTCGTGTGAATGTTTTGTCTAAAACTATCAAATCTCCAATTAACATTGTTAAAGCAAAATATCATGCTAAGAAGGCAAAAAGGCAAAGGCTAAAGAAAGTTAGAAAACAATGGAAGCCCACAGGAAGAACATTTAGTAAGATAGGTTATCAATGGATACCTGTTGGCCATAAGGTTAATCAGACAATGCCCACTAGAAAATGGATGCCTACTGTTAGAACTATTCCCTTAAGAAGTAAACATACTTTGAATAGGACAAATACAGACACCAGCACTGCATCTATTCCTAATGATTCCATTGCTTATATTTCTGATGTGGGTCTTCAAATCACTGTTACTAACCAAATGGAACCCATTCTTGCATGGGGATCCCAATTATCCAGTTATCCATTCTTGTCTGTGTTCAACTGCAGATTGTTCAAATCGTTCTGTGGTACCTGGACTCAGGCTGTTCCAAGCATATGACTAGAGACCGGTCGCGGCTCATGAACTTCGTGAGTAAATTCATCGGGACTGTTAGATTCGGAAACGACCATTTTGGAGCTATTATGGGTTATGGAGATTATGTGGTTGGAGATAGTGTAATTTCCCGGGTATACTATATGGAAGGTCTTGGTCATAACTTGTTCTCTGTTGGTCAATTCTGTGATTCCGATCTTGAAGTGGCTTTTAGAAAACATACTTGTTTCGTTAGAGAACTTGATGGTGTGGAATTGTTAAGAGGAACTCGTGGTTCAAACCTATACACCATCTCTATCGAAGACATGATGAAGTCCTCTCCAATCTGCTTGTTGTCAAAGGCTTCGAAAACAAAGTCATGGTTATGGCATCGTCGTCTCAATCACTTGAACTTCGGCACCATTAATAACCTTGCCAGAAAGGATCTTGTCAGAGGCTTACCCAGATTAAAATATGAAAAAGATCACCTTTTTTCAGCTTGCCAATTGGGAAAAAGCACGAAATATGCCCACAAACCAAAACCCACAAACTCAGTAATGGAAGTTCTTCATACCCTTCATATGGATCTATGCGGACCAATGAGAGTGCACACGATAAATGGGAAGAAACTCATTCTAGTAGTTGTTGATGACTACTCTCGATTTACTTGGGTTAAGTTTTTTAGGACAAAGGATGAAACTCCAGATGTCATCATCAAACTCATCAAACAGCTTCAGGTTCGACTCAACAATACTGTCAGAATTGTTCGAACTGACAATGGCACAGATTTTGTTAACAAAGACTTAATTCAGTTTTATGAAAAGTGTTGGAATCAGTCATTAAAGAAGTGTTCCACGAACTCCTCAACATAACGGTGTAGTTGAAAGACGAAATCGAACTCTTGTGGAAGCCGCAAGAACAATGCTAATTTATTCAAAGGTTCCAATGTTTTTATGGGCTGAAGCCATTGCCACTGCTTGCTACACCCAAAATCGTTCCCTTATACACACTGTTCATGGAAAAACTCCATATGAACTAGTTCATAAACGAAAACCTGATCTCTCCTACCTTCGTGTGTTTGGTGCCTTGTGCTATCCAACAAATGACGGTCAAGACTTAGGAAAATTAAGAGCAAAGGCAGATATTGGAGTTTTTGTTGGTTATGCACCAAACAAGAAGGGTTACAGAATCTACAACAAGAGAACCCGAAATATCATGGAAACAATTCACGTTACGTTCGATGAGCTGACCGGTCAAATGGCTCCTGGACAATCCAGTTCTGGACCCGCACTTCAAAACAGTCCCATTGGTTCATCCCTTGTACCGAATTCCTCTCCAGCAACTCCATATGTACCTCCATCTGAAGATGATTTGAAGAAATTGTTTGATCCAATGTTTGATGAACTTTATGAGTCAAGTACCAATGATCTGTCAAGTTCAATATCAGAGGCTGCTCTTATCCCGGTCAATGAAGTCAACCCCTCAGTTTCAATATCATTAAGTCAAGAAGCGCCTGCTGCTGATCACTCTGTCTCATCTGCAAATCATCAATCATCGAATGTACATCATGGAATTGTTTCTGGCACCAATGATGAAGTTAATCCCTTTGCTACTCCCGAAGATGCTCCATTTGAAAACATCTTTGCCCCTGAACCAACACATGAACCATCTTCATCAGGGGATATAAACTCTGCTACATCAGTCCTTCAACAACAACCACACGAACACCTTAGAAAATGGACACATGACCATCCATTGGATAACATCATTGGGAATCCTTCTCGTTCCGTATCAACTCGAAAACAATTAGCTACTGATGCCTTATGGTGCTTCTTCAACTCAGTACTCTCCAAGATCGAACCAAAAGATGTTAAAACTGCAATGTCTGAGGACAGCTGGTTTAATGCAATGCAAGAAGAAATTCATGAGTTCGATCGTCTAGATGTATGGGAATTAGTACCAGTTCCAGATTATGCAATGATCATTGCTCTCAAGTGGATCTTCAAAGTGAAGCTTGATGAGCACGGTGATGTTCTGAAAAATAAGGCACGGTTAGTTGCTAAAGGTTATCGTCAAGAAGAAGGTATCGACTTTGAGGAATCTTTTGCTCCTGTTGCATGCATCGAAGCAATCAGAATCTTCCTGGCTAATGCTACAAGTAAGAATATGATTGTCTATCAGATGGATGTAAAGACGGCTTTTCTCAACGGAGATCTTAAAGAAGTCGTATACGTCAGCCAACCAGAAGTTTTTGTGAATCCAGAGCATCCTACTCATGTCTATCGCTTGAAAAAGGCCCTTTACGGTTTGAAGCAAGCTCCAAGGGCATGGTATGATACGCTATCAAAGTTTCTTCTATCCACCGGATTCAGCAAAGGAGCAGTTGATCCAACATTGTTCACCAGAAAGTCAGGCAAACATTTAATTCACGTTCAAATTTACGTTGATGATATTATTTTTGCCTCGACTGACCCTAATGAATGTGATCGTTTTTCTATGGAGATGGGCTCCAAATTTCAAATGCCAATGATGGGACAAATGTCATTTTTCTTGGGATTACAAATTTCACAAAGTCCCGGAGGCATTTTTATAAATCAATCTAAACACGCTAATGAAATCTTAAAGAAATTTGGATTTACCTCTAGTGACCCTGTTGACACTCCTATGGTGGAGCGTACAAAACTGGATGAGGACCACTCAGGGATAATAGTAGATCAAACGAAATATCGTAGTATGATTGGATCCCTGATGTACCTCACAGCCAGTAGACCAGACATTTTGTTCGCTGTATGCATGTGTGCTAGATACCAGGCTAAGCCTACCAAAAAGCACCTTGAAGCGGTTAAACGAGTCTTTCGGTATCTCCAAGGAACCATTAACATGGGACTTTGGTATCCGAAGGACTCTGGTATGTCTCTAACAGCCTATGCAGATGTTGACCATGCAGGATGTCAAGACACTCGTCGAAGTACTTCAGGTGGTGCTCAATTTTTAGGTGACAAGCTCGTAAGCTGGTCTTCAAAGAAACAAATGAGCACTTCTATTTCCTCTACAGAGGCTGAATACATAGCCATGTCATCTGGTTGTGCTCAAATCTTATGGATGAGATCCTAATTATCTGACTATGGCTTTGTATTCAACAAAGTTCCTATGTATTGTGATAACAAAATTGCCATTGCTCTCTGTTGCAACAATGTTCAACACTCTAGAGCAAAGCACATCGACATTCGACATCATTTCATCAGGGAACAAGTTGAAAACGGTGTGGTTGAACTATACTTCGTAAGGACTGAATATCAACTAGCAGACGTCTTCACCAAAGCTCTTTCTTGAGAACGCTTTGAGTTTATTCTTCCACGACTAGGCTTAAAGAGCCTTCAACCAGAAACACTCAAACGTCTTCAGGAAGACGTCGACGAGTAAAGGTGTTCGACTCTATCTTTTATTTGTATATATCTTTTCAAAAAACAAATGCAAAAATAAAAAACCATCAAAACAAAAATAGAAAAATATAAAACTTTTAAAAATCCATAAAAATCAGAAAATCTTGAAAATCTTCAAAAATATTGTTTATTTATCATGTTTTTCTTGTCGGTTCGATAACATCTACGGACTTTGAGATGTCACTCAAAGAATGGCACGGGTCTCTAGATGAAGTTCGAATTTAAAAAAAAAAAAAAAAAAAAAAAAAAAAAAAAAAAAAAAAAAAAAAACGAGATGGAGAAAAATGATGGTTTATTGTCATTTCAGGCAGTAACCCGCTTTTCAAAGAAAGAACAGAGCCATGCTTTATCTTGGTTTTCAAATTTCTTGCTCTGATTCTTTAAACTAATCCTTACTATCCAATGAAAACTAGTTGTTTTGAAAAATAACTCGGACTCTATTTTTGATAATCATCTGAACTTAAAAGTTTGTCAAAATATCTATCTCTCAATCAACAACTTATGTCATTGATTGAGGGGGAGAATGATTTCAATTAAATCAAAAAGTTATTTGTCATACAATTATTTTCAAAAGATAATCATGCATGTTTATTCAATGGAGTTTAAAGTCTCAAAATCTGATCATTATCAGTTAAAACGTTTTCATAATCAAGTCACAATTCTCCTTAAAAGCTTTCAAATTCAATTTAAATCTACAGAGATCACAAATCTCAAATGATTTGATAATTGTGATCGGGGGAGAATTTGTGATTTAAATTGGATTTAAACTGATAATTCGGTAAATGGTTTTATAAGGATGTACAAGCTCTCCTTCCCACATGTGCCAAACGATTTCAAATTTTCCATGCACATGTTGAGGGGGAGCATCTATCTTAAACCACAAATATATGAAACGTAATCAACTTATCTCAATGTGCAGTCTTTTCCTAATATGTTCAAAACATTTTCAAATATCTATGCACATATTGAGGGGGAGCAAGCTTATAAAAACCTCATCCTTCCCCAAAATGCTTTATCTACTTGATTTGATTAGGGAAGTGATGTTGATATTTTTTAGAAAATGGTAATCAAAGAAGTTAATTCTTTCTCGCCTCCATGTGCAAAAAGATTTCAAACACTTGATGCACATGTTGAGAGGGAGCTCTTGTTCTAAAAATATCAAAAACAATTCAGGTACAAAATGCTTTGATAATATATCACAAGTATCTGGATTGATTTTCAAATGGTTTTCAATTGGTTCCAATGGCAGATGAACAATACCAAATAGACCGACCAACTTTACTTTATGTATGGTGATATAAGGATGATAAGGTTAGGTATTTGTTCCCATGATCCGCCAGAACCGGAGGGATCTACCAAGGGATAATCCACTAGATAGTGTAGAAGTCCTTAGGTATATTGAAAAAGGAGAAAAATGAGATATGGGAAGAGTGCGGACTGAGTCTGAGCTAGTACTGGAATAATCCCAACAAGGTTCTAGCTATGAAGTCTCGGTAAGCACTAAAGGGGTTGAAGAATGAAAAAGAATTGAATGAGAAAAGGGTGAAAACAAATAGCCCTCCGATTATTCAACCTTAGGGCAGAAACCGGGTTCAATTCATTTGCTACTGGTGGTTACCAAGGTAACATCGGTATTGAAGACAAGACGTCATGGACCCAGTGACGCACTGCACTTCAACTTCCCAAACCACTCAAGTTCCTCTTAAAAAGACTTGTTTCATTCTCACGGGGAACCGACATTATCTATCGACTTTCTCTTAGAGATGGTTGATATTGAAGAAGGAGACCCTCTCCCTAGTCTCCGATACAGGATCCAAATATGCACAAATTGAGTCTAGAGCCACGAGATCATCAATAAATCTCATTAGGACACTTTCAATGAAGACTCTCTGTTTCACACAATGTGGAAAGAGAGATTATATCTTGAGTCCTACGCATTATCCTTGTGGTATTGCCAGAACATCCGAGTGATATGCAAACATATTCACAATGAAGATGGAAAGCCTTCTGGAGCCAACATCAAACAAGCTCCTGGTAGGTGGCATGTGAGATCTATTCAATAGATCAACCATGTGACAACTGAACAGAAACAATGGGGCGATTCAATCCTTTGAATCAATCCTGGTTCAGGTTATGGATTGACGGATACCTTTGAAAAACCGGTCTTTGTGCTTAAAAACTCTTTTCTTTAGCACTTCAACCGTGTACGAATATTTCAAATCAAAAGGTGTTTATGATTGATAATTGATTTTCATTAAAACCTTCGTTGTATTGCAAAAAAACAATTTCTATTGTGCGATACACGATTGTTTTTCAAATCTCTTTTCATCAATCAGTGAATTTATATTCGCTGGTTCACTCACTCCGTGTTGTCTTCTTTGAGACGTTCCGGTTTGAGAACAGCTAGAGCAGCTGCGAAACCCTGTCAAGGAAATTCTTCGGAATTATACCTGATCACAGGCAGTACTTGTTCTGATCAACGGGGAACCGTGGGTCGTGTACCTCAATTCAACGAAAGTGATCAAACACACTTTCGTACGCTTTATTGCTAACTGTTTTATGCAGGTACGCCCTACGTTTGCAGCTGATCAGAATGATGCGGTCAATCCATAGCCGCATGCTCACTCAACACATTCATCTCAAAAGAAATCATGATTGGTGCATCAATGACACTGATATTTTCACTCCATGCTTCTGCTACGCTGCTGCCAATATCATGAATCAACGAAAGCTTCCGCCACTCTGATAAGAAGATATCAAAATCCAGAATGTGAGCATGTCGGTCCAAAAGTCACAACTTCGCATACTATCAACACCACAATGGAAGAGTCAGAGATTTATGGTTGCTGATGATCTCAAAGCTGGTTCAAAAACTCGAACATCACGTGAATCAGTTAAAGACCTCCTCTTGAATTAACAAAACATGCAGAACATGATGAATCAAAGACTACGAGCTAAAGAACAAAAGTGCTTAATCAAAGAAACCAAGAACAACGAAATATTATATCAGTTTGTAATCATTGTAAGTTGAGGTGACCTCCCTTAGGGGAAGATTGTTAGGATTTAGTAAATCCAGTACTTAAAGTGTCGGTCACCTCAACAATGTTTGCTCGTTAGAAAGCTCGTAGTCATAGTAAGTCTATGATAGTATTTAGTTTACTTTGTAACACCGTGGAGGACGGACGGGTCTTTACCCACTGTATGCCTTATCCACAGCCTTAAAGAGGCGTCTCATGTTTGTACCCTATAAATACCCTTTGCCCTCCAAGGAAAATGGTTGGAGCTTTCATAATACATTTTTCTTTGTCTCTCTAAAGTTCCCATCCTCTCCCACTTTCTCTCTCTAAACCTTATCTCTTTACGCCTAACTTGTGATAAACCAAGATCCTACAAAGTCACTCAATCAACGACTACGGTCATCGATTGAGGGGGAGAGTGATTTAAAATAAAATATTTTCAAACGATATTTCTTCACAAAAGTTCAGTTTGTACAAAATATGTGGTGATCTAAAGATTTAATGTTATGTCATGGTATGATTTTTCTTTAAGAATCAAGATTTTTTAAAATGAAATTTTTTCTGTTCTTGTTTGATTGTGAAATTGTTTTATTTTACTTAAAGATCTCCTAAAAACTATCATACCTGACACTAACAATCTTTAATGTCTATTATTGGTCCTCATCTGTCATTTTTCAAAATTAAATCTTGCCACGTCTTTCCCCTAAAATTTTCCAAATGATTTAAATCAATCGGGATCCAAAATCTCAATTGGTTTGAAATTTTTGATCGAGGAAGAGATCGTGATTTAAATCTCAAATCGGTTTTAAAGGGTGATTGTTTCAAAGCACTCCTTCCTTCATGTGTCAAACGATTTTGAAATACATAATGCACATGATTGTGGAGGAGCATTTAACCAAAAACCAGAAGAGTATTGATTCGTCTTGTTCGTGAGTGGTGAAAATAACACAATATCAATATATCAAATTAATCGTAAAATCCGACAAATCAACCTTTTAGGAAAAGGGTTAACGTGCCAAATCTCACGAATGTGATAAAAGTGATACCGGGAAAGTGATTTCCTCGGGTCGTGTCCCAACGAGGTGTGAAATTGACGGTTTCGTTGAGTTTCGTGATTTTGGACTTGAATTGGTTAACAAGTTTTGGAATTGATTACGCTAATCTACAAATTAAAGAACGGGAATAAAAATAAAGTACGTAAAACAAAGTAAACTCTAAATAAACTACTACTAAGCCTAAGAAACAATAAAACAAAGCTAAATTACATCCTAAGGTGCTAAAATGCAAAAACGCGAAAAACCGGGAACGCACCGAGCCCTGAAAGTGAAAAATATTCAAATTAAGTCCTACGAGTGCAAAAACGATTTTCCTACATTCTAAATGACTAAAAATAATTTTAGGACAAAGCCGGATATTTTTTCGACTTTTATTTTATTTATTATTAATTAAAAACTGAAAATTAGAAATGTAATTATTAAAAATAGTAAAACTAAATGGAAAAATACCAAAAATTCATGAAAAGTACATTTTGATAAGCTAAATGGGAGAAAAATAAGAACAATGCATAAACTTAATCCAATAAGCTGTTAAAAACTAAAGTTAAGCTGAAAGGAAAATAGCTAAAATGGGTTAAATGAATTAAAGGTTCCACTAATGACACACAACGTTACTTGGATCAGTTGGCAAGTGGGTTGTGCATGTGGCGTTGTCTGAGCGAACAGACCCAGGTTCAAACCTGGTTCTTGTCACTTTCCTGTTTTATTTTATTTTTGCACTTTTCTTTTATAAACTTAAAAAAATAATTTAAAGAACAAACTTTTTGCAAAACCAAACTTTTCTAAAACTCAGAATTAAGCAGTTGATGTGGTGACAGATGCTAAACTAAAATAATCCCAAACACTCCTAAGTGATTCTAAAGGCTAATAAAAAGCTATCCAAGGGAAGATGAACAAAGGCATTCTACACTAGAATCAAAATAAGCTTTGGAAAAACTAAAGACAAGTAGAGAACAAAGAGATAAGCAGTTCTAATGAGCACAAAATAAAATTAAGCAGATAAACTAAAAAAAAAATTCAAACAAGCTGCTATGCTACTGATGCTACTAAAACAGTCCTAGGGGGCTACTTAGGAGGAAATTTTAAGCAACCTATCCTACACTAACAACTAAAACTAGTTTGAACATAATAAACTCATATAGTGAAGATCCTAAAAAACTAATTTTAAGCTACTATGGGGCTTATAACAAGCTGCTAGGGGCTGCTGTAACAGTTGCAAAACATAAAAAATGAGCACTTTGAGGGGCCTAAATAAGCAAGGAAATAAGCTCTAAAGGGGAAATAAGCTAACTAAAATCAAGTCCTTACATCTAACTACTGATTGCCACTACTACTAATCCTAACTCTAACCTTAAGCTACTTTAGTCTAAACTAAAAAAAGAGGTGGAAAAGCCTGTTTAGGCAGATTGCTATAACAGTAAAAAAAAAAAAAAAAAAAAAAAAAAAAAAAAAAAAAAAAAAATTGTAAAAGCTACTTTCAAGCCAATTCAAACTTGCAATCACTTGTAAAACTCGTTAAAATTACTAACAACGACTAAGTTAACAGTCAAAATGGGTCAAAAGTGGGCTTATGACCCACAAATGAGCTGTTCCAAACACTGCCTCTTCAAGGTTAGAAAATGGGTTTTAAGAAGTGAAAACTTTTAAAAATGATTTGCATCAAATAACCAAACTTAAATCCAGGTTAAACAAAATTACCAAACAACTTTAAAGCATGAGCAATGGAATTTAAGGACATAAAAAAAATGGGAACTGCATACAATTTAAAACTAGAATTAAAAACTGAATTTTGCATAAAATTGAAATTAAAGATTACACATAATTTAAATGACAATAAAAATAACATGGGACTAGAACATTAGATTCTAGACAAACATTTTACAAATTCTCACTGCCTATTTATACAAAAGAGTGAATATGTCTTCTCTCTTCTCTTTCTTGTGTTTGTGCTTTCATTGTGAGACGAACCAAGCAAAGTACCAAGTTTGTGCTTTCTTTTGATAATCCCAGCCATCCATTTAGTAGGTACCATTGAGAAGACAATCTAAGCCGTCTGATGGGAATTTTTGACATGGATTGCCACAGTGGCAAGTGCATCTCGTGACTCTTTCCTTGGGAGATGAGGATAGTGGGTTGGGGATTTGAGAAAGTGATGGGAGAGGGGAAAGGAAAATGGCGCCATTTGTGTTTGGTTTCTGGTTTTGGTATTATCTTCTGGGTAAAGGGTGAATTGGGTGAAGAGGGGAAAGGTATAAGTGTGATGGGTTAGTGGTTATGGGGTTAAGGGTTAATAGGGTGGTTAAAGGTTTTTGGGTTTGTTTCCCGCTCTCACTCCAAAAACACGTCCCGAGCTCTTAAAATGTAGAAAATCCACTTCGGGCTCTGTCTGTTTCAGCACTTTTCTGATTTCGGCTCGATTTTTGCCCGTTTTAACTTAGTTTTCAATCCTTTTGTACCTGCAAGACACAAAACGCACTCCGAGGATATTTTTAACATATTTTGATCATATTTGGGTGTTTTTGGTCATTTTTGTGGTCTTAGGTGGGTAAAAACGATGAGTGAATAAGCACTCATCAAGTATTTAAACAAGGCCGCGTATTCTCCCATGTTTTCCAAACCATATTAAATCACTTGGGATCCAAAATCTCAAAGGGTTTGATATTTTTGATCGGGGGGGAATTTGTGATTTAATAATGAAACTTGATTAAAGACGATCATTTTGATTCAATTGTGCACACTGCTCTCCCATATATGCTAAACGCTTTCGAATCTCGAAGCACATATTGAGGGGGAGCATCTCAAAAGAAAATAAACTATCAAGGTACAAAGATTTAAATGTTTTATCAAAAGGTACCTTGATTGATTTTCTAAATGGTTTTCTGTATGGCAATGCAATCGTGGAAGTACTTCAAAAACCTCTTGCCTCTATGTGATAAAATGATTTCAAATATCCTAAGCACATATTGAGGGGGAGAATTTACCAAGAAAATCAAATGGCTTTTTCTATGAAAATAGTGATCAAAGAAAATATTTCAAAGTCCTCTTGCCTCCATGTGCTAAAACAATTTCTAAATCATATGCACATGTTGAGGGGGAGGTTTTCTAAATGATCAAAACTATTAAGGTACAAAATGCTTTGGTCTCGTATCACAAGTACCTTGATTGTTTTTCCAAATGATTTTTCAATTGGTTTCATGAAGGAAAGAACAATACCAAAATACCGACCAATTTACTTTATGCATGGTGTTATAAGGATGGTTAGGTTAGGTATTTGTTCCCATGATCCGCCAGAACCGGAGGGATCTACCCAGGGACAATCCACTAGATAGTGTAGAAGTCCTTAGGTATGATGAAAAAAAAAGGAGAAAAATGAGAAATGGGAAGAGTGCGGACTGAGACAGAGCTAGTACTGGAATAAACCCAACAAGGTTCTAGTTATTAAGTCTCGGTAAGCACTGAAGGGGTTGAAGAATGAAAAAGAAATGAATGTGAAAAAGGGTGAAAAGAAATAGCCCTCCAATAATTCAACCTTAGGGCAGTAACCGGGTTCAATACATATGCTACTGGTGTTTACTAAGGTAACACTAGTATTGAAGACAAGACGTCATGGACCCAGTGACGCACTGCACTAAACTTCCCAAGCTACTCAAGTTCCTCTTAAAAGGTCTTGTTTCATTCTCACGGGAAACCTACATAATCTATCGACTTTCTCTTAGAGATTGTTGACATTGAAGAAGGAGACCCTCTTCCTAGTCTCCGGCATAGGAACCAAATGTGCACTATTGAGTCTAGAGCCAAGAGATCATCCACAATATCTCATTAGGACACTAAATTAATGAAGACTTGCTGTTTCACACAATGTGGAAAGTAAGAATATATTAAGAGTCCTACGCATTATCCTTGTGGTATTGCCAGAACATCCGAGTGATATGTAAAAATATTCAAACATCAAACAAGCTCTTGGTGGGTGACATGTGAGATCTTCTCGTAAGATCAAACTTATGACAACTGGATAGAAATGATGGGGAGATTCAATCTTGAATCAACCTTGGTCCAGGAATGGAATTGACGAATTGTAGGATATTACTTTTCACATACACATCAAACCATAACACAAAGTAGCATATAGATGGAATTCTAGAGAGAGAAAGTTAGAGGTTTAGGGAACTTAGTGAGAGAAAGTGAAAGATATTATTATGAGCTCCAACTCTCTACCTTGGAAGGTAGAGAGTATTTATAGTCTTACATAAATCGCCACACATCGGGCTATGGATCAGGCATACAGTGGGTAAAGACCCGTCCGTCCTCCACGGTGATACTAAACTAAATACTACTTAACTTAAGATAACTACGACTACGAGCTTTCTAACGATTACATATACTTGAGGTGACCGACTCTTTAATACCGAGAATTTCTAATTCCTAACAATCTCCCCCTAAGGGAGGTCACCTCAATCATGTACCAAAAATACATTGAATACAACCAGATAATACATTAACAAATGATCTTGCATTCTTGATGTAGTCCTTTGCTCCTAAGCTCGTAGTCATTGATTCTTCACATTGCATGTTTGGTTACTTCAAGTGGAGGTCTTTTACTGATCCACGTGATAATAATTTTGAGCCATCATTTGAGATCATCAGCTATCAAAAATCTCTGAGACATCCATTGTGTGTTGGAATTATGTGATGATGTGACATACGGACCGACATGCTCACATTCTGGATCATGATATTTTCTCATCAGAGTAGCGGAAGCATTTGTTGAATCATGATATTGGCAGCAGCGTAGCAGAAGCATGGAGTGAAAATATCAGAGTCATTGATGCACTAATCATGATTTCTTTTGAGATGAATGTGTTAAGTGAGCATGCGGCTATGGATTGACCGCTTCATTCTGATCAGCTGCAAACGTCGGGTGTACCTGCATACAACAGTTAGCAATAAATCGCACGAAAGTGTCTTTGATCACTTTCGTTGAATTGAGGTACACGGCCCACGGTTCCCCGTTGATCAGTACATGTACTGCCTGTGATCAGGTATAATTCCGAAGAATTTCCTTGACAGGGTTTCGCAGCTGCTCTAGCTGTTCTCAAACCGGAACATCTCAAAGAAGACAACACGGAGTGAGTGAACCAGCGAATTTTAAGTCCACTGATTGATGAAAAGAGATTTGAAAAACAATCGTGTATTGCTCAATAGAAAATTGTTTTTGCAATACAACGAAGGTTTTATTGAAAATCAATTATCAATCATAAAAACACCTTTTGGTTTGAAAAATGAGTACACGGTCGATGTACTGAATAAAAGAGTTGTTAAGCACAAAGACCGGTTTTTCAAAGGTATCCGTCAATCCATAACCTGAACCAGGATTGATTCAAGAGATTGAATCGCCCCATTGTTTCTGTTCAGTTGTCACATGGTTGATCTATATAATAGATCTCACATGCCACCTACCAGGAGCTTGTTTGATGTTGGCTCCAGAAGGCTTTCCATCTTCATTGTGAATATGTAAACACATCACTCAGATGTTCTGGCAATACCACAAGGATAATGCGTAGGACTCAAGATATAATCTCTCTTTCCACATTGAGTGAAACAGAGAGTCTTCATTGAAAGTGTCCTAATGAGATTTATTGATGATCTCGTGGCTCTAGACTCAATTTGTGCATATTTGGATCCTGTGCCGGAGACTATGGAGAGGGTCTCCTTCTTCAATATCAACCATCTCTAAGAGAAAGTCGATAGATAATGTCGGTTCCCCGTGAGAATGAAACAAGCCCTTTTAAGAGGAACTTGAGTGGCTTGGAAAGTTGAAGTGCAGTGCGTCACTGGGTCCATGACGTCTTGTCTTCAATACCGATGTTACCATCAGTAGCATATGAATTGAACCCGGTTTCTGCCCTAAGGTTGAATAAATGGAGGGCTATTTGTTTTCACCCTTTCCTCATTCAATTCTTTTTAATTCTTCAACCCCTTCAGTGCTTACCGAGACTTCATAGCTAGAACCTTGTTGGGTTTATTCTAGTACTAGCTCAGTCTTAGTCCGCACTCTTCCCATATCTCATTTTTCTCCTTTTATCATCATACCTAAGGACTTCTACACTAACTAGTGGATTGTCCCTGGGTAGATCCCTCCGGTTCTGGCGGATCATGGGAACACATACCTAACCTTATCATCCTTGCATCACCGTACATAAAGTAAAGTTGGTCGGTCTATTTGGTATTGTTCATCTGCCATTGGAACCAATTGAAAACCATTTGAAAATCAATTCAGATACTTGTGATATATTATCAAAGCATTTTGTACCTGAAATTGTTTTTGATATTTTTAGAATGAGAACTCCCCCTCAACTTGTGCATCAAGTATTTGAAAATGTTTTGCACACGGAGGCAAGAGAAAGAATTAACTTCTTTGATTACCATTTTCTAAAAGATATCAACATCACTTCCCATATCAAATCAAGTAGATATCGCATTTCCGGGAAGGATGAGGTTTCCATAAATTTGCTCCCCCTCAATATGTGCCTCGAGGTTTGAAAAGAGTTTTGCACATACTAGAGGGAACCTGCACATTGGGATGAATGATCACGTTTCAAATCAAAGGTTTAAGATAGATGCTCCCCCTCAACATGTGCATTGAAAATTTGAAATCGTTTGTCACATGTGGGAAGGACAGCATGTACATTCTTATAAAACCATTTACCGAATTATCAGTTTAAATCCAATTTAAATCACACATTCTCCCCCGATCACAATTATCAAATCATTTGAGATTTGTGATCTCTTATAGATTTAAATTGATTTTGAAAGCTTTTAAGGAGAATTGTGACTTGATTGTGAAAGCGTTTGAACTGATAAGGATCGGATTTTAAGACTTTAAACTCCATTGATAAAACATGCATGTATATCTTTTGAAAACAGTTTAATGCCAAATAACTTTTTAATTTAATTGAAATCATTCTCCCCCTCAATCAATGACATAGGTTGTTGATTGAGAGATAGAGATTTTGACATATAAGTCCTGATGATTATCAAAAATAGAGACCGAGTTATTTGTCAAAGTATTTGGTTTTCAGCAGATAAATGTTTATAGAATCAGAGCATGGAATTTTGAAAGCATGATAAAACATAGCTCTGTTCTTTCTTTTAAAAAACCGGGTTATTGCCTGAAGATGACAATAAACCATCTCTCTTTCTCTCAAATTTTTTTTTTTTTTTTTTTTTTTTTTTTTTTTTTTAAGAATTCGAACAACATCTAAAGTCCCGTGTCATTCTTTGAATGACAGCACAAAGACCGTAGATATTATCGAACCGAGGAAAAAAAACATGACAAAATGACAATATTTTTTTGAAGATTTTTCAAATTTTTCAAATTTTTATGGATTTTGAAAGTTTTATAATTTTGTATTTTGTTTTTCAAATAAATATATATACAAGAGATAGATGAAGATAGACCTTTACTCCTCGTCTTCCTCCTGAAGACGTTTGAGAGTTTCTGGTTGAAGGCTTTTCAAACCAAGTCGTGGAAGAATAAACTCAAAACGTTCTCTTGGAAGAGCTTTGGTGAAGATGTCTGCTAACTGATATTCAGACCTCACAAAATATAGTTCCACCACACCTTTTTCCACTTGTTCCCTGATGAAATGATGTCGAATGTCGATATGCTTTGCTCTTGAGTGTTGAACGTTGTTGCATGAGAGAGCAATAGCACTTTTATTATCACAGTACAGAGGGATTTTGTTGAATACAAAGCCATAGTCAGATAATTGAGATCTCATCCATAAGATTTGAGCACAACAAGATGACATGGCTATGTATTCAGCCTCTGTAGAGGAAATAGAAGTACTCATTTGCTTCTTTGAAGACCAGCTCACAAGCTTATCACCCAAAAACTGAGCACCTCCTGACGTACTTCGACGAGTATCTTGACACCATGCATGATCTGCATCTGCATATGCTGTTAGTGACATACCGATGTCTTTTGGGTACCAAAGTCCCATATTGATGGTTCCTTGGAGATACCGAAAGACCCGTTTAACCGCTTCAAGGTGCTTTTTAGTAGGCTTAGCCTGGTATCTAGCACACATGCAAACAGCGAACAAGATGTCTGGTCTACTAGCTGTGAGGTACATCAGGGATCCAATC
The DNA here is from genome assembly GCA_019973895.1 of Chrysanthemum seticuspe. Lineage (NCBI taxonomy): Eukaryota > Viridiplantae > Streptophyta > Magnoliopsida > Asterales > Asteraceae > Chrysanthemum > Chrysanthemum seticuspe. The sequence continues at coordinate 272,288,708 of BPTQ01000008.1, read as the reverse complement.
ATACTACGATATTTTGTTTGGTCAATCATGATCCCTGAGAGGTCCTCATCTAGTTTGGTTCGGTCAATCATGGGGGTGTCAACAGGGTCACTTGAATCAAATCCAAATTTCTTTAAAATCTCTGTTGCATATTTAGATTGATTTATGAAAATGCCTCCGGGACTTTGTGAAATTTGTAATCCCAAGAAAAATGACATTTGTCCCATCATTGACATTTGAAACTTTGAACTCATTTCATTTGAAAAACGATCACATTCCATTGGGTCTGTTGAGGCAAAAATAATATCATCAACATAAATTTGAACATGAATTAAATGTTTGCCTGACTTCCTGGTGAACAATGTAGGATCAACTGCTCCTTTGATGAATCCGGTTGATAGAAGAAACTTTGACAGTGTATCATACCATGCCCTTGGAGCTTGCTTTAAACCGTAAAGAGCCTTCTTCAAACGATAAACGTGAGTACGATGCTCTTGATTCACAAATCCTTCAGGTTGGCTGACGTAGACGACTTCTTTAAGATCTCCGTTCAGAAATGCCGTCTTTACATCCATCTGATATACTACCATGTTCTTACTAGCAGCATTAGCCAGAAAGATTCTGATTGCCTCGATTCGAGCAACTAGAGCAAAAGATTCTTCAAAGTCTATACCCTCCTCTTGACGATATCCTTTAGCAACTAATCGAGCCTTGTTCTTCAACACATCACCATGCTCATCAAGTTTTACTTTGAAGATCCATTTGAGAGCTATAATCATAGCACAGTCTGGAGCAGGTGTCACACCCCCAAATTACCTGTTTTGCAGCGGAATGGAATACCTTGGGGGATGACTATCATAGCATCAAAGTTACAGTTATATCGAACGACCTAAAGTGTCGTTTAGAAAACACATCGTTTGATTTATTAAAACCATCAGAGTTTACAAAGTATAGGTCCCAAATGAAAATCAACTTGTGCGGAAATAAGTTTGTTACAAGCCAAACGATGTTTTTAAAGTTTATAAATCCCAAGTGAGACGCGTCGTCACCACGACTCTATGATATGTCCATATGCATGCCATGAAGTGAATGCCTTAGGTACCTGAGATAAAACATGCTAAAAAGTGTCAACACAAAGGTTGGTGAGTTCATAGAGTTTGTTGAAAATGATTTGAAAAAGTCTATAAGAAATGTTGATGCAGCAAAGGCCTTGTAAATCCACTCAGTTCCAAGTCCCGCCCATACAAAACTTGCAACCTGTGTGTTTACAATCCATTGCCAAAATATGTAGTTGTCAATCTTGTTTGTAAGTAGGACATAGGTGCATACGATATATACATAAACTTAATGCAAAGAATCACAGCCAACTGAACCTCACGACGAAGTCTAACTTGTTTGTTGTGTTACATAGAATCACTTGAATAACAGATTATATTCACCCAAGGTCTCGTCTATCAAGGACACAAGGGTGGGGGCGTCAGCCCGATAGTACTATCAATACCTCTCTGCCGGCTCCCGCAGGAGTTAACCAGTTGCTAAAGTTTGTATGTTGTTGCACAATTGAAAACTAGTTTAGCACATTAAGGCACATATCGCAATAAACCACACATAATGTCCAAAGTGTATAAGAAGTATATTGCAACAAAATTGTATAAATGGTTTGAGTATTCGCAAGAGTGAAACAAGTATTTAAGCATGTATCTCCCCCAAATAGTTTGTAAGAATTTAAACGAGTAAAAGTGGGGTATGAACTCACAGTAGTATGTCAAAGTTTAGAATAATTGTGAAAGTAAATGAAAATAGTTTGAGCATGTATCTCCCCCAAAAGTAATTGAAAATGTATAAAAGTAGGGGCTATGAAACTCACCTGGTGTGATTGATATGCTAACAAAATGAAATGCACGAAAGTGAGGCTCGGAAACTATCCGCGACCTAAAATGAATGTTATGACTCGAGTTATGATATGTTGTCGTGAATGCATGATTTTGAAAACGTATCACCCAATATGCTACTTGAAAACTAGTTATATATATAAATATTGTTACTCGAATGTGTGACGGTTTCATGTCGAAAATAAATACTTTTGAGCTAATGGTGAAAAATGTAGTTAAAATATGTAACGGTTTTAGTAATTGAAAAATCAGTTTACGTCGGACTTGACGTAATATATACATAGGAAAACTAACTCGTTTTTAACGTCCATTTCCCCCGAAACGTCCGTTTAGGCCCTCAAAAACCTTGATTAAAATCCTGACAGCTTACTAAAGCTGTGAATAGTGTTTTCAGCACGTTTTTGACTCAAAGTTCGGTTAACCATAAATCACTCGTTTTAAGTCCGTTTTTCAAGTTCTTTATATCCACGCGAAGGTAATGAAGAGTACTAATATATTTTTAAACTTCGGAGACTTCACAGAAATTTTAAGGCCACTGTTTGGGTCAGTTAAAATTCGGACTGCATGAATATTTTCCGGAAAATTATAGTTTTTAAATCGTAACTTGGAAACCACGTATATTTTTCGTTATAATTCCGTTTTAGTCCGTTCGAAAGGCCACGTTCATAACTAAAAATCTATTTTCTAAAACTTTAATAAAACTTATAAAAATGACTAACTTTTCGGAAAAATTATAAATTTCGACAGCGCTTCCGCGCTTATTTTAAAATTACCATTTTTCTACTTGTTTAACCACAACTTCACCACAAAAATCCCTTAATCTACTCATCACCAATCCTACTAGTAAAACAACTTCCTTTGATCATAACCAAAATAAATATTCATTATGAGGCTAAAAATATATATACAAACTTAAATAAACATGTATAAAATTTATGTAACCATTTCCTCCAAAAATCACAACTAGACTTTGATGATCCATTTTTCAAACTTATCATTTTTATAAACTTCTAACTAGTACATACTTGTTATAAAAATTAATAGGACACATATGGGTGATAACATTTGATAAACATGAATAAAAACTACAACTTGAGCAAATATGATCATATGGACTTCATGAAATGTATGAAAAATATATATGAAAAAGTAAGAGATGAAGTTTTATGCTTACAATTGCTTGATGAGGTTTAGTGAACCAAGGATTATCCTAAACACCCTAGGTTTTTATTTCAAAACCTAAACAAAGAGTGTATCTAGATTGTGTAGAACTTGATAAGAAAATTTTGATGATCACTTCTTGATATCCTTATGGTTGGCCGGATTTTTTTTTGATGAAGAGGAAGAGGAGAGAATTTGATCTTTAACACATTGAATTATTGGTTGAGAATGAGAAAAAAAGTTGGAGTGTAAGACTATATAAACAAAGATCTTGAAAATCTAGTAGATGCATGTATGTAATAATACATATATATATACATTTATTATTATTAGTATGTAAATGTATAAATGTAAGTGTAAGTAAATGTAAGTTGCTTGAATGGAAGTAGAAATTTGTAGTATCGTTGAGTAATATTAGTAAGTTGTATGCACATTTGAATATTTAAGGTAGCGTTAGATAAAATAAATTTCACGGGTCAAGATAAAATATATTTAGGTCATAAAAGTTATAAAAATACCTTTCTTGAAAGATTTGAGTGAATAATTATTTATCGGGTTGAATTTAAGAAAACCGTCGTAATTTATATAAATATAAAAATTTATATACGAAATAGATTTAAAACACTGGGTAAACTAATAATAATATTTTTAAAATCTTAATATGAGTATTAAAATATATTGGAATAATTTTTGGAAGTATTGAGTCAATTGATCAAAAATAATGTTTACGCGATAACGTTTATTTAATAAGAAAATAACGTTTAATGAAAAATGCAAAACCATGTACGAATCGTTATGAAATGCTGAATGTGGAATATGAGAAATGACCGGAATTTGCGAATTGTGACATTCTTCCCCTGATAGAAGAATCGCGTCCTCGTGATTCGATTAATGATACTATGGCCCAAAACGCGACAAGGTTTCGAAAAGTTTATGCTCATGTATGGTCTATATGATTATGTCAATGCTCATGCATATGAGTTACCCGCCCAACAAGATGCGTTCCCGTGCTATCGTGAGAAGTTCCCGTCCTAAATACATGCTTTCTTATGATTAGGCTCGATAAGACAAGCTTTCCCATTCTCAAGCAAAATTTTTAAAAGACTTTTTGGTAACCGATTTTTACTTAATCCCACAACTCATCAAACAAGAACTGTCATACAATTAGGCTAAATCGGTTTAGGTAACGACTTGTTTCTAGCTCGATCTTTGCAACTCATCAAACAAGAACTGTCGCTCGGATCAAACTGGAAACAAGTGGTTTGAAGAAAATCTTTTAAAAATTTGGCTTGATTACGGAATTGCTTACACATATGAGACTACTACTCCCTTCATTGCATGATTCTTCCTGAATTAGACATAGGTGATCAGGCTATGTATAATTTAGGAGTAACTATGCAATGCTTGGACTAATCGACTCATATGATGTTTGGTGTTGAGTCATAAGTCCGCATGTATAAAGAACGTGCACTTATAATGATATGATGAGATGCTATGATGAGGTGGTTATAGTCTAGGGTCAATGATGCAACCTAGTTCTCTATAACCGATGCTCTGGTACCAATCTGTCACACCCCCAAATTACCTGTTTTGCAGCGGAATGGAATACCTTGGGGGATGACTATCATAGCATCAAAGTTACAGTTATATCGAACGACCTAAAGTGTCGTTTAGAAAACACATCGTTTGATTTATTAAAACCATCAGAGTTTACAAAGTATAGGTCCCAAATGAAAATCAACTTGTGCGGAAATAAGTTTGTTACAAGCCAAACGATGTTTTTAAAGTTTATAAATCCCAAGTGAGACGCGTCGTCACCACGACTCTATGATATGTCCATATGCATGCCATGAAGTGAATGCCTTAGGTACCTGAGATAAAACATGCTAAAAAGTGTCAACACAAAGGTTGGTGAGTTCATAGAGTTTGTTGAAAATGATTTGAAAAAGTCTATAAGAAATGTTGATGCAGCAAAGGCCTTGTAAATCCACTCAGTTCCAAGTCCCGCCCATACAAAACTTGCAACCTGTGTGTTTACAATCCATTGCCAAAATATGTAGTTGTCAATCTTGTTTGTAAGTAGGACATAGGTGCATACGATATATACATAAACTTAATGCAAAGAATCACAGCCAACTGAACCTCACGACGAAGTCTAACTTGTTTGTTGTGTTACATAGAATCACTTGAATAACAGATTATATTCACCCAAGGTCTCGTCTATCAAGGACACAAGGGTGGGGGCGTCAGCCCGATAGTACTATCAATACCTCTCTGCCGGCTCCCGCAGGAGTTAACCAGTTGCTAAAGTTTGTATGTTGTTGCACAATTGAAAACTAGTTTAGCACATTAAGGCACATATCGCAATAAACCACACATAATGTCCAAAGTGTATAAGAAGTATATTGCAACAAAATTGTATAAATGGTTTGAGTATTCGCAAGAGTGAAACAAGTATTTAAGCATGTATCTCCCCCAAATAGTTTGTAAGAATTTAAACGAGTAAAAGTGGGGTATGAACTCACAGTAGTATGTCAAAGTTTAGAATAATTGTGAAAGTAAATGAAAATAGTTTGAGCATGTATCTCCCCCAAAAGTAATTGAAAATGTATAAAAGTAGGGGCTATGAAACTCACCTGGTGTGATTGATATGCTAACAAAATGAAATGCACGAAAGTGAGGCTCGGAAACTATCCGCGACCTAAAATGAATGTTATGACTCGAGTTATGATATGTTGTCGTGAATGCATGATTTTGAAAACGTATCACCCAATATGCTACTTGAAAACTAGTTATATATATAAATATTGTTACTCGAATGTGTGACGGTTTCATGTCGAAAATAAATACTTTTGAGCTAATGGTGAAAAATGTAGTTAAAATATGTAACGGTTTTAGTAATTGAAAATCAGTTTACGTCGGACTTGACGTAATATATACATAGGAAAACTAACTCGTTTTTAACGTCCATTTCCCCCGAAACGTCCGTTTAGGCCCTCAAAAACCTTGATTAAAATCCTGACAGCTTACTAAAGCTGTGAATAGTGTTTTCAGCACGTTTTTGACTCAAAGTTCGGTTAACCATAAATCACTCGTTTTAAGTCCGTTTTTCAAGTTCTTTATATCCACGCGAAGGTAATGAAGAGTACTAATATATTTTTAAACTTCGGAGACTTCACAGAAATTTTAAGGCCACTGTTTGGGTCAGTTAAAATTCGGACTGCATGAATATTTTCCGGAAAATTATAGTTTTTAAATCGTAACTTGGAAACCACGTATATTTTTCGTTATAATTCCGTTTTAGTCCGTTCGAAAGGCCACGTTCATAACTAAAAATCTATTTTCTAAAACTTTAATAAAACTTATAAAAATGACTAACTTTTCGGAAAAATTATAAATTTCGACAGCGCTTCCGCGCTTATTTTAAAATTACCATTTTTCTACTTGTTTAACCACAACTTCACCACAAAAATCCCTTAATCTACTCATCACCAATCCTACTAGTAAAACAACTTCCTTTGATCATAACCAAAATAAATATTCATTATGAGGCTAAAAATATATATACAAACTTAAATAAACATGTATAAAATTTATGTAACCATTTCCTCCAAAAATCACAACTAGACTTTGATGATCCATTTTTCAAACTTATCATTTTTATAAACTTCTAACTAGTACATACTTGTTATAAAAATTAATAGGACACATATGGGTGATAACATTTGATAAACATGAATAAAAACTACAACTTGAGCAAATATGATCATATGGACTTCATGAAATGTATGAAAAATATATATGAAAAAGTAAGAGATGAAGTTTTATGCTTACAATTGCTTGATGAGGTTTAGTGAACCAAGGATTATCCTAAACACCCTAGGTTTTTATTTCAAAACCTAAACAAAGAGTGTATCTAGATTGTGTAGAACTTGATAAGAAAATTTTGATGATCACTTCTTGATATCCTTATGGTTGGCCGGATTTTTTTTTGATGAAGAGGAAGAGGAGAGAATTTGATCTTTAACACATTGAATTATTGGTTGAGAATGAGAAAAAAAAGTTGGAGTGTAAGACTATATAAACAAAGATCTTGAAAATCTAGTAGATGCATGTATGTAATAATACATATATATATACATTTATTATTATTAGTATGTAAATGTATAAATGTAAGTGTAAGTAAATGTAAGTTGCTTGAATGGAAGTAGAAATTTGTAGTATCGTTGAGTAATATTAGTAAGTTGTATGCACATTTGAATATTTAAGGTAGCGTTAGATAAAATAAATTTCACGGGTCAAGATAAAATATATTTAGGTCATAAAAGTTATAAAAATACCTTTCTTGAAAGATTTGAGTGAATAATTATTTATCGGGTTGAATTTAAGAAAACCGTCGTAATTTATATAAATATAAAAATTTATATACGAAATAGATTTAAAACACTGGGTAAACTAATAATAATATTTTTAAAATCTTAATATGAGTATTAAAATATATTGGAATAATTTTTGGAAGTATTGAGTCAATTGATCAAAAATAATGTTTACGCGATAACGTTTATTTAATAAGAAAATAACGTTTAATGAAAAATGCAAAACCATGTACGAATCGTTATGAAATGCTGAATGTGGAATATGAGAAATGACCGGAATTTGCGAATTGTGACAGCAGGTACTAACTCCCATACATCAAGACGATCAAACTCATGAATTTCATCTTGCATGGCATTGAACCAGCTATCTTCATTAATGGCAGTTTTAACATCTTTTGGTTCGATCTTAGATAGTACGGAGTTGAAGAAGCACCATAAGGCATCGGTTGCGAGTTGTTTCCGGGTTGATACAGGACGAGAGGGATTTCCAATGATGTTGTCTAAGGGGTGATTGTGAGTCCATTTTCTGAGGTGTTCATGTGGCAGTTGTTGAGGAACTGAGGTAGCAGAGTCGATGTCTCCTGAAGAAGATGGTTCTGATGATGATTCAGGAGTAGCAAATATGTTTTCAAATGGAGCATCTTCAGGAGTCGCAAAGGGATTAACTTCATCATTGATGCCAGAAACATTTCCATGATGTACATTTGAAGAATGATGATTTGTTGATGAGACTGAAGGATCAGCAGCAGGTGCTTCTTGACTTAAAGATATTGAGACTGAGGGATTGACTTCATTCACCGGAATATGAGCATCCTCTGTTGTAGGGATCAGCACCTCATTAGTAATTGAATCATACAGTTCATCAAACATAGGATCAAACAATTTCTTTACATCATCTTCAGATGGAGGCACATATGGAGTTTCTTGAGAGGAGTTTGGAACAAGGGATGAACCAATGGGACTGTTTTGAAGTGCGGGTCCTGAGCTGGAGTGTCCAGGAGCCATTTGACCGGTCAGCTCATCAAACGTAACGTGAATTGTTTCCATGATATTTCGGGTTCTTTTGTTGTAGATTCGGTATCCCTTTTTGTTTGATGCATATCCTACAAATACTCCAATGTCAGCTTTGGCCCTAAGTTTGCCTAAGTCTTGACCCTCATTAGTTGGATAGCACAATGCACCAAACACACGAAGGAAAGATAGATTAGGTTTTCTGTTGTGGACAAGTTCATATGGAGTTTTTCCATGAACAGTGTGAATCAGGGAACGATTTTGTGTGTAGCATGCAGTGGCGATTGCTTCAGCCCAGAGAAACATTGGAACCTTTGAGTAAATCAGCATTGTTCTAGCGGCTTCAACCAGAGTTCGATTTCGTCTTTCAACTACACCGTTCTGTTGAGGAGTTCGTGGAACACTTCTTTGATGACTGATTCCAACGCTTTCATAGAATTCATTAAGTTGTTTGTTGACAAACTCAGTTCCATTGTCTGTTCTGATAATTCTGAGGGTTTTGTTAAGTCGAACCTGCAGCTGTTTGATGAGTTTGATGATGATATCAGGAGTTTCATCCTTTGTCCTTAAGAACTTGACCCAGGTGAATCTAGAGTAATCATCAACCACAACTAACACATATTTCTTCCCAAAGATATTCTGCACCCTCATTGGTCCACATAAATCCATATGAATCATATGAAGAACATCTGTGACAGAGTTAGTAGGTTTGGGTTTATGGGCATACTTCTTGCTTTTTCCCAATTGACATGCTGAACAAAGATGATCCTTTTCATACTTTAGTCTAGGTAAACCTACAACTAAGTCCTTTCTGGAAAGATCGTTGATGGTGCCGAAGTTCAAGTGATTGAGACGACGATGCCATAACCATGACTTTGTTTTTGAAGCCTTTGATAACAAGCAGATTGGAGAAGCCCTCATCATGTCATCGATAGAGATGGTGTAAAGATTTGACCCACGAGTTCCTTTTAACAGTTCCTTACCATTAAGATCTCTAACAAAGCAGGTATGTTTTCTGAAGGCAACTTCTAGATCAGAATCACAGAATTGACCAACAGAGAACAGATTATGACCCAAACCTTCTACATAGTAAACTCTAGAGATGACACTATCACCAACAACATAATCTCCATAACCCATAATAGCACCGAAATGATCATTACCAAATCTAACAGTCCCGATGAATTTGCTCACGAAGTTCATGAGCCGCGACCGGTCTCCAGTCATATGCTTGGAACAGCCTGAGTCCAGGTACCACAGAACGATTTGAACGATCTGCAGTTGAACACAGACAAGAATGGATAACTGGATAATTGGGATCCCCATGCAAGAATGGGTTCCATTTGGTTAGTAACAATGTTTGGAACACCCACATCAGAAATAGAAGCATTCATATCAGAAAGTGAGGCAATGGAATCGTTGTGAATAGATGCAGTACTAGTGTCAGTATTAGCCCTGTTCACAGTGTGATCACTTCTTAAGGGAATAGTTCTACCAGTAGGCATCCATTTTCTAGTGGGCATTATCTGATTAGTCTTAAGACCAACAGGTGTCCAATAAAAGCCTATTTTACTGAATGTTCTTCCTGTGGGTTTCCACTGTTTTCTAACTTTCTTTCGTTTTTGCCTTTTAGCCTTCTTAGCATGAATTTTAGCATTAACAATATTAACTGGACAATTAACATCATTAGGCAGAACAGTAACACCACATTCATGATTAGAAACAGAATTCAAGCAGACATCAGTACAAGGTTTGCAAATAGTATCGGAATTCGAATTAATTACAGTACGCCTATGGCTAATAGTAGAATCAACACGATTCGTTTTATTCAATTCAAGCTTAAAGTTCCTACATTGTTCTTCTACTCTCTTCCAGTGCACATTCTTAGCTTGAGAGGTCCTATCATTCCTTGTATTGTCTTGAGACTTTGACCTGCTCCGTTTAATGTCATTGATTACTCCTGTAGAGGGAATGGGAGCATTAGTTGGTTTAACTACTCTTTGCATCACTTGTTTAGATGTACTGGGGTCTGAACTACATGCAGGTGCACTTAGGTTCACTTTCATAAAACTAGAGGTACTGTGATTTGTACTCCTAGAAGGCACACTTGAGTTCTCTTTCATAGCATTGACAGATCTGGAATCTGAACTACTTAAAGGCACACTACGGTTCACATTCAAAACATTGGGAATCGAATGCATATCATACTTAGCGTTAGGCATTGAGCATGGAATCAAAGGATTAACTCTCTCACCTAATGACTTTGGGCATATTGTGATCAAGCATTCTAAGATTTCTTGAGATCGTTTGGCATATAAGCATGCATGTCCAATTGCATTATCATGAGGTTTCTCTAGCTTATCCTCTTCAACAATCTCACGCAGACATTCTAGGCAATCCTTAAGGGATGAGAAGTATGTTTGAATGGCAAGTTTGTTGTTCCTTAGATGAGGAGGGACATATGTCACAGATAAAGCATATTTATTACAAGAGTGAACCTTTGATACAACATTCTCCCCATTGGTCATTGGCATTTTCCCTTTTACCTGACTCTTCAGATTCTCAATTTCCTTTTGCAATGAAGCTATTTGTTCGTTGTTTTTGTTACGAGTGACTTTAATTGATTCAAATAACTCATTGAAATGACGTTTAACCTTTTCATTTTCTTCTAGAAAACTTTCGTTTTCCTTTTGTAAAGCATTTACTAGGTTTTGAAGATGAAACGTTTGAGAATTCTGAGAATCTAAAGGAGGAGGCATTTGGGAGCCTGTCATATTGTTGGTTTGACCCTTTAATTGAGAGATTTGAGCTTTTAACTTTCTGATCGTGTTGCACTGAGCTTGAATCTGTTCATCACGTTTGTTAATTTGAAAAACTGCATCAAACTCTGGAGCATCTGAAGATGTCTTGACATTTGAAGTTTTGACATTTTCTTTAAGATGTTGATATTTTAGTTGTAAATTAAAATGCTCAACTTCTAGTTTAGAAAAATGTTTAACGAAATTGTCGTGATCATCCAGTTCAATTTTCTCGTTTAGTTTAGAATTAGTTTTTTCAAGCTCAATGACACGATCATGGGAGACTTTCAGGGCCACAGATAGTTCATGAAATTTGGAAGCATTAATAGAGCAATTTGAAGCAGTGAAAAACACATCTTGAGCAACACATTCAGTAATAAGATTCTCATTTAATGTATGCAAGTTCTTTCTCTCAATCTCATTATATTTCAGTGCACGCTCATAGTCACTAACTTCAACAACCATTGCATCAAATTCCTTTTCCATTCCCTTAATATCAGTTTCTATCCCCTTTTTAAGACTCTCAAAGTGATCTTTTAGAAGTTTAAAGAAGGGCATGACCTCAGTTAAATAACATTCTTTCATTTGTTCAAAACCCCTTTCTCCTTCAGTTATACCAGTGGGTGTGATCCTTTTCTTGCAAGTTTTCTCAAAATCAACAAATAGTTGAAGTATAACGTATTGGCTAATTAATGTCTTGCTTTTAGTGGCAATTGTTCTAGGTACAAGATGCATTGGTGTATTAGGAGGATACACAGTCGCTCTAGGCATTTTCCAAAGAGGAGGGTTTGTTTCAACAATGTTTTCCGCTTTCTGCTTATCTAAATCCTTTTTCCAGAAGACTTGTTCGGGAGTCAACAATGTCTGAGGCTTAAACTTGTTCATGGAAATCCAGTTTTCCTTCTTGTAATCATGAGGAGTGATAATTATGTTTTTCTCTTTGCATTTGGGATCATTTTGTTTCTTATTCATCTTTTCCCTAGTGATTTCATTTGATTTCTTATCTTCCTCAGTGCACTCAACGCAACTAGGTTTCTGCCTAGGCTTAAGGATTTCATTACCATCATAAAGCACCTTATGAGCATTTCTAGCCTTTTTAATTACCTCTGGATTTGGTTCCTCAACAAGGGGAATGCTATGCTTATCGCTTAAGACTCGATGTTTGGTGACCATGTGAGCAGTCTGAATGGTGTTTCCTTGTATGTACAACTTGTTTTCAAGTTTGTTTTTCAAAGTTTTCAGATTAGAAAAATCTCTCAAGAGTTTTGATTCCTTTGCATTAAATTCTTGCTTGAGCATTTTCACATTTTCTTGAAGTTCTTGTTTTTGCTTAGCTGTTTTAGAAAGTTTTTCTTGCAAGGAATGTAATTCTTGTTTCAATACTTCTTCTCTAAACTTACTTTTTCTAATTATTGTACTCACTTGGTCATCCATTTCCTGCTCACGAGTGGTCAACTCAAATTTTGCACGTTGTTCATAAATAGCAACACGTTCCTTATAGGCATTTAGTTCAGAAATTACGGAATCATCAGGAGCACATGTAGTGTATTCATCAAAGACATAGTCATTGTTGACTGCAGAAGATGCATCACTTGGTACAACTTCACTTTCACTTTGTTTCACGTATTGATCGTATGGGACAATATTGTTATTACCCATATTTTCAACATTTGATTCAATAGTTTCAGTTGGTTGTACTTTGTCATGCATCTGTTGCACATCAGCATCATCATATAGTTTTAATACCTCTGAGATGAGTTTGTCCTTGGATGGGCCAGCTTGTGGTGAAGAAGAGATCTTGGGAGAAACCATTGGAGAAATGCTAGCCATAAAAATTGTGTGTGCAGTAGGTCCATCATCTACATCAGAGTCGTATGCATCACAGTCAGCGACTTGAAAGGCATTCTGATGATTGTGACCTATCTCCTGAATAGGCTGCTCATCCACATCTGCATCATAGGTCTTGGCATTGCCCTCAGCAAGAAACAGCAATTCCTCTTCATCCAAAGCAGCACCATTGTCCTGAGCTTGTGCCAGCAGCATCTTATCTCTGAAGTAATCAGCATTCTGTGGACGCTTTGGAGATGTGCAGTTCCTTGTAATGTGTCCTTCACCACCACAGTTATAACATTTGATTGGCTTAGCTTGACCTTGGTTACCATTTCTTCCTCGATTCTGGTTGCCAACATAACCTCTCCCAGCTCCACCTCTTCCCTGATCATACTGTCTTTCCTGAACTGGTTGCACCACGATCCTTCCATCTTTAACAGTGGCTTGATTGTGTGGGTTAGATGTAGTTCTGAGGTTGTTGTTGGTTTGTGGGAGAGAATTCATGTTTTGACTAATGAGAAGAGCTAGTTGATTAATGAAGTTACCCACGTGAGCATCAGCATCAGCTTGTTTGAACATAGGATCAGGAATGAGTTTGTGATTACCATTACCCAAGGGTATGACTTGTGATGCTTTGGTTGTGATTCCGATGTTTGAGTAGAAAGCTGTTGAGTCATTAGACGAGCTTGTCTCTCCCTGGTTGGTTTTGAACTGATTGAGAATCAATTTTTCAAACATAGCATGTCTCTCATTCTGAAGGAGGAAGGCATAGAGTTGCTCATATTTTGTATTCTTCAATCCTTTAGTGAGCTTCACAGCTGTGACAAACTTGTGCCATTCGGGATTCATGTTGTTCACAAATTTTGAGTTCAGCTGAATGTTAGGCATAGTCATTCTGATGTTCCTCATGTCATTCACTAACTTATGAAATCTCACATAGTACTCATAGACACTCTCATCTGGTTTCATCTTGAAGTGCTCAAATTCGTCATAGAGTTGGGATTCTCTGTCTTCCATAGTTAATTCTGAACTTGAGAGAAGCATCTTAACATTATCCCAAACTGCCTTTGCTTCAGTGTTATGATTGATCAGCTTGTAGATGTCTTTAGGAAGACCTTGAAGAACAATGTTTGAAGCCCTGATATCTGCATCTAATCTCTTTTTATCCTTATCATCAAGCTCATCATACATCTTAGGTCTGTCCATTCCGTAAACTGGAGTACCATCTTCATTAGTATCAAGTATGTCTCTAGTCGTCTCAACTCGATATGGTCCTTCATCAATGGATTTGAGAATGTTGACACCATTTTCCTTTCCAAGGCAATACAATCTGATTCGTTGAGCCCAAGAATCGTAGTCAGTTCTGTCAAGCATGGGTGGACGAGTATCTGAGCCAGCTGCTTGTACATCCTCGGCAACAGTGGAGATGATAGTAGGGACGTTGGTAGACATGTTAACAGATTATACGGGATTTTATAACTCTATGATTAAACCGGGAAATAGATTCTTTCACGGGATTTTACTAAATCAAGAGAAAACCGTAAACAATCACTCAAGTCGCTAGAAGATAATGCACTAAGTCGCTAGAAGAGAATGCACTAAGTCGCTAGAAGATAATGCACTAAGTCGCTAACACTTAATTCGCTACACCACTAAATCGCTAGAGTCCCAAGTCGCTAGACAAAAATAAGTCGCTAAGAAGTAACTCGCTAAGCCTCAAGTCGCTAGCAAAATTTTGGCAGCAATTCGCTACTCAAGTCGCTAGAGATACAAGTCGCTAAAGAGCAACTCGCTACAGACCAAGTCGCTACCACCAAGTCGCTACCCGTAGTGGAGAGTCCACTACTTGTACTATTAATCGCTAGGTCTAAGTCGCTAGCTTCAAAACTGTAACTCGCTACAAAATTGTGAAGCAAGTCGCTACGAAGAAATAAATCCGTATATCAAGTCGCTAGCAAGAAAAACCACATAAACATCACTTTTTAATCCAAAAACAACCCAACCAAGATGATTCAAGCTTACCAAATGAAAACCTAAACACTTGTGATGATTCTAAACATAAAAGTACTAACAAAATTCAAACTTTAACACAAGAAATCAACCAAATGATGCAAAAACCACTAAACTTTTTCAAACTCAAAAACCACCTAAAAACCACTAGAAATCCAAAGATGTGCAAGATATGATCTAACCTTGGCTCTTGATACCAATTGTAGGATATTACTTTTCACATACACATCAAACCATAACACAAAGTAGCATATAGATGGAATTCTAGAGAGACAAAGTTAGAGGTTTAGGGAACTTAGTGAGAGAAAGTGAAAGATATTATTATGAGCTCCAACTCTCTACCTTGGAAGGTAGAGAGTATTTATAGTCTTACATAAATCGCCACACATCGGGCTGTGGATCAGGCATACAGTGGGTAAAGACCCGTCCGTCCTCCACGGTGATACTAAACTAAATACTACTTAACTTAAGATAACTACGACTACGAGCTTTTTAACGATTACATATACTTGAGGTGACCGACTCTTTAATACCGGGAATTTCTAATTCCTAACACGAATACTTTTGGAAAAACCGTTCGATGTGCAAATCTTCTTTTCTCTAGCACGTCGAATGTGTATTCATATTTCAAACACAAAAAGTATCTCTGATTGAAAAAAAATATTTTTGGAAAAACCGTTCGATGTGCGAATCTCTTCTTTTCTCTAGCACATCGAATGTGTACTCTTTCAAATACAAAAGGTATTTTTGATTGAAAATTGATCGTTCTCATAAAACCTTCGTCGTATTGCAAAACTCTTTCTTCAAGCAATACGCGATGGTTTTCAAATCAATTTTTCATCAATCAGTGAATCTCAATTCGCTGGTTCACTCACTCCGTGTTGTCTTCTTTGAGACGTTCCGGTTTGAGAATAGCTAGAACAGCTGCGAATCCCTGTCAAGGAGATTCTTCCGAATTATACCTGATCACAGGCAGTATTTGTACTGATCAACGGGGAACCGTGGGTCGTGTACCTCAATTCAACGAAAGTGATCAAACACTTTCGTGTGTTTTATTGCTAACTGTTGTTTGCAGGTACATATGGACGGTTGCAGCTGATCAGAATTGAGAAGTCAATCCAAAGCCGCATGCTCACAGCATCCACACTTAATTCAAGAAATCGTGACTTGTGCATATCTACAGAACATGGCTTAGATATTTTTATTCTATGCTTCTGCTACGCTGCTGCAAATATCATGAACCAGTAAAGCTTCCGCTACTCTGATGAAAAGATGTCATGATCCAAAAGTGTGAGCATGTCGGTCCGAAAGTCACAACTTCACATGATGGCAACACTACGCAGGGTGATCCAGAGATTTACTGTGGCTGATGATCTCAATGAAAGCTCGAAGATCATCAAAGATGTGGATCCGTATAAAGGCCTCCACTTAAAGTACAAAGTAATCGGACTTTGAAGAATTCACTGCTAAAGCACAAAGAATGCTTAATTGGAAGAATTGAAGTCTACGAGCTCAAGAACAAAGACAAAGAAAGAATGCTAGGATGCAAAATGTATTTCATGGGGTGACCTCCCTTAGGGGGAGATTGTTAGGAATTGGAAATTCCATGTTAAAGTATCGGTCACCCCAATTATAGTCTAGCATAAGTTAGCTCGTAGACTTGTAGTTATTTACGTTATTTAGTAGTTAATTAGTTAGTCAGTAGCGTAGAATAGTTTAGAGTAACACCGTGGAGGAAGGACAGGTCTTTACCCACTGTATGCCTGATCCACAGTCCAACAGGAGGACGTTTAGTTTGTAACTATAAATACCCTCTACCTCCCAAGGTAGAGGGTTTGACCTTTCACTCAATCTAACCTTCTTTCTTTTGTTTACTTTCTCTCTCTAGAAAGGCTCCCATCTTCCACTTTCTCTCTCTAAAACTCTAAACCATACGCCTATATTTGATATGTTATGATGTGTTTATGAAATCCAATATGTTACATAGAAAAACAAAACCAAACATCCTAAGTGGAGGGTTGGCCAACTTTTGAAATAGAAAACAAAGAAAAGTTTAGGTTAATGTGTGTGCACAAAAGTTAACCCAAAACCTTTAACCTTGATTTGTATATATAGTAAATGAAAATCTTAGGTAACAAGTTAGGGTTTTGGGTCACTATAGACCCCAAGGGATACCTAAATCTTTTCCTATTTAAGATTTTTCACTACTAGTCCTTCTCTTCACATTTAACGGTCGTTAGTCATTTCTCATTAAATACTTAACGATCATTAGTTAGTTTTGTGTAATAATTAATCACAATCATTTTACATTAATAATTAAACTTTAATTCTCATTCATAATGTGTGCAATCCCGTGGTCACGAGTTCGAATCTAGACATACACGATTTTGTAAATATAGACATATTCCAACAGCTCCCACTTGGATATCTTTACAAAACGTGTAATGACATTGGTTAGTGTCTAGCAACACGCCAATGCCTCCAGTACAACTCGTGTATGGTTTTCTGGAGAAAAACCGTTTTGATGATTTATCATCATATTCATCCTTTTGTTTCTAATACCATGTTAATAAGAATATGGATCTTAATCATTTCTTTATTAACTATTCTGTTTCTCGTTTTATATGATTGATCAAGATTACCAATTCTTCTGAACGCATTCCAGAAGACCTTAGGCATGGCCATGCAAACATCTTGAAAAACCTTACGAGGGGCCCAACAGTATTAAACTTCAAAACAAATTTGAAGGAAACAAATCCCGTTTTGACTAAGGGCAGAATTCATAAATTTCGCAACACTTCTGAAAACAACCCTTATAACTACCAGTTACGTATAGCGTTAGATTGTCTCACAGAAATGCACTACATCTATGACATTTCTCTGGTATCTCAAGTCAGAGGATAAATATTCATGATGTACTTAATGACTAGATCCATAAAGTACCATCATGTGGTTGTGATAAGTCCTATATTCAGTTCATTGAATATCATCTGAAATTAGTCATTCTACGCATCAATATACTCTCAAGTATGTTCTAACTAATACTCTAATTTGTCTTAATTCAATACCATTCCCATGTTATTAATCGACAACGGACTATTTAGAATAACTTAAGTTATTCAAGGATTTAAACATGCAAATATAGGATAACATCGCAATAAATGAATAATAAACATAACAAAATACTTTATTTCATTTGAATAATAATGTTTACAATATCCTTTTATCTAAAATACTTAGTCACAAATGGGCATGAAACTACTAGCTAAGCGAAGTCCAAACTTATCAGATAAATGATTAAGTTTTTCACCAGGTAAGGCCTTCATTAAAGGATCTGCTAGGTTATCATCTGTGTGAACTTTGAGTAATTCAATTTCACCTATCTCGACTTGTTCTTGAACATAGTGATATTTTCCAGGATAGTGTCTGGTGACCTTCATGACTCCAGATTCATGGGAAAAAGTAATTGCAGCAGAGTTGTCACAATATACTTTAATAGGATTTTTCAATTGACGGCATAACTCTAAGCCCCGAAAAAAACTTCCTTATCCAAACAGCTTCCATGGCAGCTTCTGACGCCGCTATGTACTCACTTTCTGTAGCAGACATCGCAAGAGTGGTTTGTTTCTTGCTCTTCTAATCCACATCGCCTCCATTGATGACAAATATGTAACCCGTCTGAGACTTCGTATCATCTTTGTCACACTTCCAGGATGCATCGCAGTAACCTGTAACACACAGTTCTGCTTCTGGATTTCCCCCATACACTATGAACATATCTCTTGTAGCCCTAAGGTACTTGAGAATATGTTTAACAGCAGTCCAGTGAAGTTCACCTGGATTCTGTTGATATCGACTGGTCAGGTTTTGAGCAAACGCCACATCAAGTCTTGTGTATCACACTGCATACATGATAGATCCTGCAGCCGAAGCATAAGAAACTTTCTTCATGCGTGCCACCTCTACAGGTGTTGGAGCACAGGCTTTGCTACTTAAACCATGGGTTACTTGCATTGGCAAATATCCCTTCTTGGAATTTTGCATATTGAATCTCTTTAATATTTTGTCAACATAAGCACTTTGACTTAAACCAATCAACCGCCTTGATCTATCCCTGTAGGTCTTGATTCCGAGTATATATGTTGCTTCCCCTAAATATTTCATTGAGAAACATTTACTAAGATAGGCTTTCACCTCATTTAAACCTGGTATATGATTTCCCATGATTAATATGTCATCGACATACAGAATAAGGAAAGTAATATGACTCCCACTAGCTTTGTTATATACACATGGCTCATCAAAATTCTAAGTAAATCCAAAACTTTTGATTTCTCCATCAAATCTTTTATTCCATTGCCTTGATGCTTGCTTTAGTCCATAAATGGACCTTTTAAACTTGCATATACGGTTAGGAAATTATGGATTCACAAACCCCTTAGGTTGTGCCATATAGATGTCTTCATCTAGACGACCATTTAGAAAGGTGGTTTTGACATCTATCTGCCAAATCTCATAGTCATAGTGTGCAACTATAGCTATGAGAATCCTAATAGCTCTTATGTCTGCTACATGAGAGAATGTCTCCTCGTAATCTATGCCATAGGTTTGAGTAAAACCTTTAGCTACCAGACGAGCCTTATAGGTGTGTACATTGCCATCCATGTCAGTTTTCTTCTTGAAGATCCACTTACTTACAACGACTTTAGCAATGGGAGGAAGGTCTACTTCAATCCAAACATCATTCTCTTTCATGGATTGCATTTCATCATTCATAGCAATCTGCCATTTGTCCTTTTCAGGATCAGCCATGGCAGCCTTATAGTTGACAAGTTCATTAAGATCCCCAACCATATTTTCCTCCACCTCTACGTTAAGACATAAACGGTCAGGTGCACGTATAGTCCTTCCAAACCTATGAATGGGAACAACTTCAGGAGGAGCACCCAGGCTTTTTGGCTCTTCCTGAAGTTGGCTAGTATCATCAAAAGGTGTTATATCTTCATGATCATCTTCCAGATCATATACTATCGCACTGAGTTCTTGAGATATGAGATTCCTTTCAAGGAAGTCTCCATACCTAGCCACAATGACTTTGTTCTCAGGTGGGTAATAGAAGTAGTAACCCATAGTTTCCTTAGGGTATCCTACAAAGATACACTTAACAGATCTTGGTTGGAGCTTATTTGGTGAGTCACGTTTAACATACGCCTCACAACCCCAGACCTTTAAGTAAGAAAAGTTAGGAGCTTTTCCTGTCCATAGATCATATGGAGTCTTAACAACCTTCTTAGTTAGAACCATATTCAAAATGCGAATAGTAGTTTCAAGGGCATAATCCCAAAAAGTAAAAGGAAGATTTGTAAGATTAAACATCGATCGTACTATGTATAGTAAAGTATGATTTATCCTTTCAGATACACCATTTTTTTGTGGAGTATAAGGAGATGTGAGTTGCTAGACAATTTCACACTCAGCTAAGTAATCTTTGAACTCTTGGTTTATATATTCACCACCTCTATCGGATCGAAGAGATTTAATCTTCTTACCGAGTTATAATTCTACTTCACTTTTGAAAACCTTAAATGTTTCAAAGACTTCATGTTTATGTTTAAGTAAATAAACATAACCATAATGACTGAAATCATCGGTAAAGGTTAAGAAGTAGGTAGCACCACGTTTTTACACATGTCTAAGTAGACCACACACATCAGTGTGTATCAATCCAAGTAGATCTGTAGCCCTTTCCACTTGATGTGAAAAAGGTTTCCTTGTCATTTTCCCAGATATTCAAGACTCGCATTTGTCAAATGATTCATCATCGACACTTTGTAAAAGCCCTTCATGTTGCAGCTTTACCATGCGTTTCTTGCCTATATGAGCAAGGCGACAGTGCCAAAGATAAGAAGAGTCCCAGTTAGACTTGCTCTTCTTATTACTAATGCTATACAACAGATTATTTCTTTTTGACACATAATCATCCATATCAATTTCAAACACACCATTTATAGGAATTGCATTAAAATAAAAAACATTATTAAAAGAAACTGAAATTCCATAACTGGAAAAAGTGTGCATAAAACCAATATCTTTCAACAAAGAAACTGAAATGACACCCCTAACAATGGAGGGTGCATAATGACAATTATTTAGTTCAAGAATTAAGCCTGAAGGCAACACTAAATCAAAAGTCCATATGGCTTCAACTGCTGCACGCTTGCCATTGCCAACGTACAAGTATCTTTCTCTACAGGTCAGCTTCTTTGCATCTCTAAGTCCCTGCAATGAATTATAGATGTGAGTACCAAATCCTGTATCATAAATCCAAGAATTTTGCTTACGAGGAAAAGAAAATAATTCAAACATAAAAATACCTAAAGTGTGATAACATTAAATAGTCCTGACTTTTTAGTGTCAATTTCCCTCGATTATGCTCATATTTTATGTCATTTATATGGATATACGCTTGTATTCCTTTATATCTCACTTCCAGGTAAATTATGAGCATTGGAGCTTAGAGACGCGTATTTGGAGATTTTTCTAACGGTTTTATGATAGTATGGTACTTATGAAGAAGCTACGGCGTAACTCATACTCTCACATTACGCCGTAGCTAGTGTTTTATCTCGGTTTGCCTACTCAACTGCAGTTACGGCGTAACTCTCAATTAAGGTTACGCCGTAATCATCTAGGTCATGAAGCATTTCGCGCCTCTATCAACTACGCCGTAATTCTTCACAAGCATTACGACGTAACTGTTGGAATCACTCCTAACTTGCATTTCAAGTGTTAGTAATTAACATGTAATAGGTTGCTTAAACTAGGCTTTTAAGTTTGTATTAATGGCAAGGCTTATATAGAAAGCCCATAAGCCTTGGCCCAAGCCCAATAAGTAAGGAAGGGACTAGACATGTTGCCCTAGTTCCCTTCCCTATATAAATACTTGTAAACCTTCCTTGGAAGGTTGGTTGTTCACTTTCTAATAATACCTACGCCTAACGTTTCATCATAATCATACGTGTGTGTTATTGTGTGTTCATTCGATCATCTCATCTATATTTCTTACATCTTAATCCTTGTGTTAACTTATGGTGACCTAAATAGAAAAATAGAAAAAAATAAAATAGAAAAATTTCAAAAATTTCAAAAACAAAAATATTCTTCTATCTAATTTCTTTCAAACATTGCAAGTACAAATCTTCCGTCAACACTTTGTTCTAAAAAAACTTTCATTATTTTTCCCAAACAAGTGTTGAGGGAGAGAATGTAAATATTTTCCAGTCTCATAAAACCTTGTACTTAGATGTTACCTTATTTGGTTGTTTCTCTGAAAATGGTGGATACGTTTCTTGTTTTACACACTCCTCGGACTCAAATTTGTAAAATTTCATCATTTCTAAAGACGATGGGGTGTGTCGTCAAGTTTCTTTCCAAAATATCACGTTTTGCTTAACCAAAATGGAAGTTATGGGTCATGGTTGAAAATGGTTGAGGTGGAAGGACCAAATGTGTCAAATTTGAAAACTTATTTTCATTAACTCCTTCACCTAATTTCAACTACACATTTATTACAAACATTAAAACCTTCAACCACCATAATCCACGCCTAAGATTAAACCTCAAATTCGTGCTTCATATTCAAAATTTGTAAGTGAAAATCGTTTCTTTGCATCATTACAAACATAGGTTTTTCATCTTAAACGATTCCAACGGTTAGATTTTGAGATATGAGTGATTTTGTATTCATAAGCATACGCGTATGAACACAAGATTGGATAATGATGTTATTGTGAAATGGAAAGTGTTAAAAGGCTTTAATATCAATCCTAAAACTATTTCCAACAACAAATCCAACCCAGAAACTGTATTTAACCATTTTTTAAATTTAGGGTTTATGCGTGGATTTGGGAGTTTTCAATTGTGAGTGTTTCTGTCTAATTAGATGCTTGAGAAGTGTTTGATACATGTTTAATTAACCTTTAACACCTTTGAATCATACCCAGAAACATCAAATTTGAAGAATTAGACTTTAGGGTTTATGCACTCGTAGAATTGGGTATTCTTGATTCATGGCTCATTTGATGTTAAAACTTGTTGTAAACAGCTCATTTAGCTTCTAAGACATCCCAGAAAAAGTTTGGTTGATTTCCCATGGTTGAATTGTTTACACGTAGATTTTAAAAGTTAGGGTTTATATCTACGCCTAAACCTATCCTACGCGTAACTGGATTTAACTTGTGATACCATGTGATGCTAAAAGTGATTGAAATAACATGCTAATGTGAGTGTTATGTTTAATCTATTACAAGATTCTACGCATACAAGATTCTAAAAAAAGGTGTCCTGGCTTATGCATATGGAACACCTTATGCGTAGATGTTACGCATAAGAGAAATCTTACGCGTAACACTTACGCTTAAGGTTCTACAATGGACTACGCGTATCCTGTGAAGGATATGCATAAACTTGGATTTCTACGCCTAAGGCTTACTCCTACGAGTAGACCTTACGCGTAAGTCCATAACATAAGCTTACGTGTAAGCCTTATGCTAAGAATCCACTCCTACACGTAAGCCCTTCTTACGCCTAAGGGTGATTCCTATGCATAAGCTTATTCCTACGCTTATGGTTACACTGTTTACGCATAAGCTTACAAACCTACGCTTAAGCCAAATTGTAACTAAATTTTTGAAATGTTACGCGTACTAACTTGTAATAAGTTACTCATAATATCACAAATCCAAAATGTCACTAATAAACTACAAAAGTTAAAACGTTGTGTGATTAAGTAAAATTTGGACTTTAACATTCAAAATTAACATACTCACGTAACTTATCACGTCAACTTTGGACTATTGGACAATATGTGACTTTGGACTCGTAACATTCATTAACATAACAAATTTAACAATTGGACAATAAAATCAACTTTCGACTAACGTAATGTCTTTCGATATGTTGGTTCTTTTGTCTCAATACCTTTCAGATCACGAAATGGACGTCATAATGGAAAATGTCAACGCACCAAACGAGCTCACAATGAAGATATCTTCCCAACTGATTACAACAAGACGATTGGAAAGAACAACCTCAAGGTCGATTTTTAGAACTTCACGTGCTCAAAGTCATCATGCAGGATTGCTGTGGATATCCTCAAAACTTATACTTACACCAACATGCTCACCAACTCAGCAACTGTACCAGAAATCTACATTCATCAATTCTAGTACACAATGAAAAAGGTTGATGGTCAAGATGTTGTCACGGTAACTCTCATTGATAAGGAAGTTACCGTCACGGTAGCATATCTTCGAACAATTCTTCTTCTGCCTGCTATCCAACCTGCCGACTATGTAGCAATTCCTAATGAAGAGGCTACAATGCAATTCATGGTCGATATTGGCTATGATGAAGCTGCTAGAGTTATTACCAAGCACTCCACGGTCGATCTCAAGAACATTCCTCAACCATGGAGGACTTTGTACATCATGATCGCCAAGTCTGTGTCTGGAAGAGATAGCGGTCTTGAGCATCCTAAACTCATACATCTACAAATCTTCTGGGGCATGGTCAACAAACTTCACATTGACTATGCAAGCCTGATCTGGGAAGACATGATGTCCTACCTCAAGAAGCATGGGACAAAGGTTCCCTTCATCAGATACACAAAACTGTTGATCCAGAATATTCTCGACCCCTTGAGAATCAATGACCCCAAGAATCACTCTGCGTTGTATGAGCCTACATTGAACATTGTCAGATTTAAAGACTCGTAAACAAAGAAACAAGGTGCAGTACTTCTTGATTGCCTTCTCACTGACGCAATCAAAAGTCTTCCATCGTATCGTTGATACCAAGAAGCAGTTAGTAAAGGCAAAGTCGGGTTCATGGATGAAAAGACTTCAGCCATTCCAGTCAAGAAGACAAGAAGATCAGGCAGCGCTAGAAGCATTGAAAGCACTGGGAGTGCTTACAAGTATCCAAAAAGGAACCCATCTCGCAAGAAACGAGTTTCATCTCAGGGTGCTAGCCCTAATCCTAAACCGGAACTTACTCTAGAGGATGAAGACTTTGAGGATACTGAGTCTGAAGAGGTGGTTCGCTATTCCGAAACTGCTACAGATGAAACAACCTCACTGAGGTCAGATGACAAACCAGCCAGTCCCAAATCAGACAAAGGGAAGACACCAGTTGCTGAAGAAGAAGAAGACAGCTCTGATGATGACACATAACAAAAGGATGAACAGCAATACCACAAGACTCTTAAGCAGCTGAGGTTGCAGCATGTTGCTACTAAATTCAACCTTCAACAAACCAAAGGCCCTGGAGGTTCCAGTGGTGGTGCACTAACCACACCAGTTCTTGATGCGGTTAATCAACCCGATAAGGGAACTGGTACCACTACTAAGGAATCAATAGAGCAACAGCAACAAGAGTACAAAATCAAGTTCGACTTTGAGGAACAGGAACAAGAAAAGACGGAGAAGATAACTGATGAAGATGTGGAGCAAGCAGCTAAGGAAAAAAGTAGAGGAAGAGGCAAGAGCTCGAGAGGAAGCTGATAATTATCTTCAAGATAATCCTGAACACAACCCGGAACAATCTTCAGAGCAACCTCAAGACCCATCCACAACTGAATCGTCATCTCACTCCTCTCCACCACCATCTGATAAAACAACCACCAAATCATCTTCCAAATCAATCAAGAAACCCTCTGACACTTGGGCATCCCGTGCCAAAACCAAGATAGTTAAGGCTGTCAAGCAAGCAAGAAAACGAAATATCGTTAACAAAAAGTTGAATCAGCTAGCTGACATGGTTAACTTACTCGGTGATATGATGAACGAGTTTACAGAGGAAAGAGAACAAATCTAGCAATTCCTCAATAGGGACATCAAAGGGGAAATGGACAAGCAGATTGTTGACTACACTTCACCCTTATCTGAAGGCAATGCTCAGGCAAACAATCACTACAACACCGGTGGTTATGCAAACCCGACTAGTTCAGCCTCCAAATGTTACTGAAGCCGATTTTATTTCACAACTGATATTGAAAATGTCTCCTCGATCTCCATCTTTCACATCTGATGAGTCGAAACTCTTTGAGGCATTGCTTGCATATCAGCTAAAAACAACTTGCAAGGAAGCTGCTGGTCAGGAAAACTGACCAAGAGACGATGATGATAAGGATCTCAAGGCTAAACGTCCAAAGAAAATAGGCCAGTCCTCATCTATGCCTCCACCACCACCAAGGACCACCACTACAGAAAGATCATCTCAACGATCTCCTGCTTCTGATAAACCTCAGGACTCTGAGTCTTCACCACCATTGGAGAAAACTAGTGATCATTTCCAATACACCGATGGTGACGACGAAGAGATTCCTGAGCCCCAACAATCGTCCTCATCTACACCATCAACCAAGCAACAAAAGGAATCATCCTCCAAGCCAAATAAGAAAAGATCAACCTCCGTTGTATCATGGTTGGATGAAGATGATACTGAAGAATACGAATGGTTTAGTAAGCTTGTTGATGCCACCCCTCGATTACCGGAAGGCCAAGAACCGGTAGATGGTCGAACTATGGAGCACGTTAAGATCATTCAGGATAAGTTCAAAGTGAAGAAGATGACGAAAGGGGAGTTACGCCGAATCAAAAATGATGCGTTTCAACTGCTAAAGGACAGCTCCGATAGTGCTATTGAAGTCGAATATCATCTAGACAACATCGCACGAGCTATGTCCAACAACATTGATTGGCTCAACCCTGAATTAAACATTGAATTCACAAGAAAAGATAAGACTCCATACTACACAGGCTGGACCAAGCCACTACCAACCATTGGTCGACCAGATCAACCCAGGATTCCCTACCAATACTTCTTCAATAACGACCTAGAATTTCTTCAACATGGTAGCGATGTCAGCAAGAAATACGCTACGTCACTCACCTTTAACATCCCAGCAGCAGTCTTCTCCAACAATGTTGCCATCGAGGAAGAAGCCACAAGAATGTTTGTTGAAAATGTGGTGAATTATGATCTTGATGCACAGTATGGCATTCATCATTGGCCTGCAAGAAGAAGACTATACTAGAGAAGCTGCCAGGTTCAGAAATCAAACAAAGAGGTGTTCAGTGACAAACGGATCGTTGCTATCATGAATGTCAGTCTGGCTACGAAGTGGGATTACTCATTCCTGGATGAAATCAAAGTCAAACGCCAAGACGAGCAAGAATATGATTTTACTGAAGCTGATTTTCTAAGAATGTCACTCAACGACATTGAAGACATGTATCTGGCTAAGGTACAAGGTCGGATGAGACATTTCTCCACCAACATCCAGCTCTAGTACATCAAGTCATTGTTGATATTCATTAGAAGCAGAGTGATCCAGGAACGTGTTGAAGATCTTCAACTTGTCGTGGAATCATACCAGAAACAAGTCAATCGCACTAAACCGTTGCTACACTTTCCCGATATCAACAAACTCTCTCAGTACACCATTGTGAAGAAACCAAAGTTTGGAGTTGTTTACCGAAGTAAACTTCACCACAACTGTTTCATGGCATGCAATGAGCTTCACAAGTTTTGTGATCACACTCTGAAGAAGGTTCGTGATGGGTTAGCGTATCGGTTGAAGGAGATTCACAAAGGCATTGAGTCAAAGAAGCGGTGGAATTCTAACAAAAGGAGGGATGTTAAGAAGATTATCAAGAGGATAGATGAAAGGTTGTTTCATCGTGATCAGATGCGGAACCTTGAGAGCTTTGTGGGTGGAAGACATAGTTTCCCTCTTACGGGTTATCAACGTCAAGAGAGAACTCCCGGTTTTATTGAAGGAATGACTGGTACTCCTTAAACTATTTCATTGATTGATATTTAGATGTTATGATTTGTATATTGACTATGGCTTGTGCACACATAACAGTGTACAACCCGTACTTGTAATGAAAGGACCATGTGCTACGCATCAGTGCCACAATCCTTATAAAAGGAGCAAAAGCTTCTTACTTTTGAGTAAAACTTATCAAAACTTTCATTTTTCAAAGTGTTGCTCAAAAGAACAAGTACTTCCCCTTATATTTTCAAAACTTCAAAAGTTAATATCACTTGTTGAGGGGGAGTATTTGCTAACAAATCTTTGTTCACAAAATGTTCTTCGTGGAAATCTTTTCACAAAACTCGAAATAAACATATTCGATATCAAAATTTCATCAAAAATAACATATATGCCATTTTTTAGGGGAACAAAAATTGTGTGATACAAATATGTTGTAAAAATGATGGAATCTTTGTGTGCTAAGACTTGACCCATGAATTGACGAGATCTGAACTGTCATACATCAAAAAGATTTGTCTTCCAAGACTTATCCGAGTAGATTGTACCTTTTCGAAAAACTCCTGATATACATGAACTTTGACGGGTTTGACAACCTTTTTGTGGAAAACTAGAAGGAGGGGGGGTTGAATAGTTTTACCAATTAAAACTATGTTTTAAAATATTTAGATCGACTTATGTCAATCTATTTGAATGTGTATGTTGGACTTTGATAGATAGATATATAAAAGTGTAATGAAAGATAAAGAGCAAGAAGCACATAACCACGACACGAGTATTTATAGTGGTTCGGCTACAAGGACACCTTCCTTGCCCTACTCCACTCCCCGAGTCACCTACTTGAGAGTTCGTAATCACTACACAACACCAACTCCTTATGGCGGAGAAGCCTTCACAACGTCGCCTACTCTTTTTCCGGTACTAGGCTAACCACCGGGTTCTTTCCTACCAAGGTGAACCACACCTACCACAACGTCGCCTACCCTTTATCCGGTACTAGGCTAAGTACCGAGTTCCATTACAATAGAGGAACTACTACCCAACACTACACAATGCCTAACCCCAAAGGAGACCAACTCCTTTTTACAACACCATCAAGGATATCAATATCCTTGGATCTAATACTAATATATCTTGTACATCGAAGCACTCCATATCGAATATACACCTTAGGCATCTTTCACTAATGCCTTTGACACGATCCTTCAGCACCTTTCACTAATGCCTTCAACATGGATCTTCAGCACTCTTCACTAGTGCCTTTGACACGGACGTTTGACACCTTTCACTAATGTCTTCGTCTTGACTCTTTTGGCATCCTTCACTAATGCCTTTGACACAACGCTTCTACGTAGGAAGAAAGAACTATCAACAAGAGAACTTTAGTAGTCTTGATGATGAAGAAGCATGGCAACTCATGGACTTGAGCTTGCTTGACTTCAAGAGGTGGTGATCTCGCCTTTAAGAGGAACCTAGAGAATCACACAAAAACAAAAGCAAACTACATAGAAAGATCCTTTGGATCTGAAGTTAGAGAGTTTACAATACTATGTGAAAGTATGTGTAAGAGTGGCAAGTTGAAATGAAGAGATGGATCACTATTTATAGAGAAAAAATCACTATTGTTCCACGGATCCCACGGATCCCTCTCTTGAGGGATCCGTCCAGTGTATTACTGGGGATCCGTGGGACGCTCCCTTTTACCCATGGGTTTTGGGTCATGGGTTATGGGTGCCCACCAAGGTACAATGCATCTAGAAATGAGTCATGGGTCATGGGTCATGGGTCATGGGTTTTGGGTCATGGGTCATGGGTTATGGACGCTCCCTTCAATGTATCTACAAGATGCAATGCATCTAGTCCATGGTTTTGAGTGCCCACCAAGGTACAATGTATCTAGACATTGGGTATGGGTCATGGGTTATGGGTACCAAGTAGATTCAATGTATCTACAAGATGCAATGCATCTAGTCCATGGTTTTGAGTGCCCACCAAGGTACAATGTATCTAGATATTGGGTATGGGTCTTGGACTTTGGGTTTTACCGAACTAAATTCAATGTATTTGGTTAATGGGTCAAATACTTAAGTTTCTACCCATTTACATTACCCAATATACTACATACTAGTTATGTGTATATTTACCCAAATATGTAAACACTAGTTGTTGTACATATGTAATACTAAATCATAAAATCACTTATACTTGTTTTAGTGTTTTATGTGAAAACGTAAGTGTGTTAGAAAACTATTGGCTCAAACCATTTACGTATTTTATTTGTTTCGTTAAAATGATTTTACGTTTGTTATCGACAAAATATTAGAAGATCGTAAAATATAAATAAACGTTTTTACGGCTTATTTGTATTAACAATCTCCCCCTTTTTGTTGATGACAAAACATAAAATTATTTTAAGGAAAAGCTAAAATTCGTAAAGGTTTGAATTTGTAGTTTTTACTTTCTTCTCCCCCTTTTTGTCGAAACAAAAAGAGCTTCGAAAGGAAACTAACACATTGTTTTAAGAAAGACATGTGAAAAACGGAAAATAAAGAAAAAGTAGAGAGCAAGTAACGGGAAAGGATCTCGTCTTAACTCCCCCTTGACTAGTCTATCCCTATGTGAGGGCGTCAAGAAGAATAATACTAAGCTATTTCATTTGCAACTAAGTTTGCAAAAGATTTCGTCTATGTGACGAATATGCTCCCCCTTGATGATTGCAACTTTGCAAAGCCACGTCATAAAAAGTAATCCTAATATTGCAAGTGATTTTGCAATGTATTGCTTTAACACAAAGCTCCTCCTAGCTTAGGGTGTCAAAGTCTTCATATGTATTTTGAAAATCTACAAAACAAATGTTAGAAAAACAAGTATATAGAGCATAATTTCCTGCAAATAAGACTCAAGTTAGTAGTAAACAAGTCTTCTGTTGCACGGATCCCACGGTTCCCTCATTGAAGGGATCCGTATAAGCAAAACTGAGGGATCTGTCTGCCTGTGAGCTTAGAACAGCTATGGTGATGCAAAAATGTGGTGTCAAGCATCAAAATAAGTTAAGTATAAGATCATCCAATCATATACTTAGGAAAACATGGCACATAACATGTAATTTCATTCAATCAAACATATGAGAGATAGTCTACATATCTCTAAAACTAAGAGAATGAACAATACATGAATTACGAATTCTAAACTATCTAAGTTAAGCTTAAGACTAGGACACCACTTGAATCCTTAAGCTCATGGTTGTTTAGGTTTGTTGACCTCGTCGAAACGTTTGAGGAGGTGATAAAACATGAAACGTTTCTCTTCACGTAGTTCATGTATCAAGCCTTTAACATGTTGACAATGATAACAATCTTTGTCGTAGCTTGGAAGTGGTGGTGGTAGAAATGAAATGGCTTGAGATGTAAGGTTAGGTTGAGATTCTATAAACGAAATAGGGATTGGTGGAGGAGAAATCCTAGCATTTGTGGATTTAACCGGAGATGATTCGGTTGAGGAAATTTCATGTACAACATGAGCAATTTTCTTGGGTGGCCCTTTTGTGGATGAGTTACTACTAGGAGCTTTCCTCATGATGAGATGATTCAAAGAGGTTTGTAAAGGTTTCTATGTGCTGAAAATGAGGATGAAGATGATGACTTTAGGAGTCCTAACAATGTGGTTTATAAAGCAAAGGATTTGGCAAGTGCATTCAAGACTTAAGCCACTAAGATTCCTTGGAATGTGATGATTAGCATGCACAAGAGTCAACTTCAGAGTTGTATTGATCTAGGAGCTTAATTAAGATGAGATGGAGTGTTCAAGTTAGGAAGATGAGCTTGAAATGATTGTTTTAGCTAGAGTTGACATGAATCTGTCACACGGATCCCACGGTTCCCTCCAATGAGGGATCCGTCTAGGCTAATCCTAGGGATCCGGCTCTCAGGAGCTAGGAAAGTGAAAAAAATGATGTTTCTATGGTCTAAAGCCTATACCATCTTGAATGTTTCAGTCCTCCTAAGTATCTTAGATGAAAGGGTACTTAAATGTTCAAGGGCCATGAGTGATGTAGCTAATGATTGCCTTTTATGGAAGAAATTGGAACTTTTATGAGTACTAATGAATGAACAAGGATAACACTAAAAACTTGAGAGTGTCAAATGGAGCTAAATGGTCCTAGAGACCAGATAGTAACTTAAGATACCTTTTTGGAAATTCTTTAAAAATTATAGGAAATGAAAAACTAGTTTTTGACCCATTTTGGGGTAAGGATGACTCAAATCAATTTGCAAAAATTGAGAGAACTATAAAACTAGATGTGTTGACATGTGAGAAATGATGTGTGTGCATTGGAGCGGAAATATGGTGAGTTTTGGTGAAGTGATAAATCAAAAGCACCTTGAATGTGATCCTAAGTTAGCTATGAGTGAGTGTGAGACCTACTGAGCTTGAGGAAGATATAAGTGATCCTAAAGTATCATGTTTAACTAGTTCAATAAAGACTGGAAGGTTGGATTGATGCAAGCCAGCTAAAAAATGCACCTCTGTCCACCCGGATCCCACAGATCCTTCATTTGAGGGATCCAGCTAGTTATAACCAAGGGATCCGGTTTCTAAGACAGATTTCCTTAACAGAATGGTTGCATAAATTTGCTCTATGTATCGAATTTTGAAACTAATGATTTCTTACAGCAAGCATATATGTATACATGTAAAACATAGCAATGAGAGCATGTAAGAATAGCACATAAGCAATTAATACGAAATCTAGCTCACAAATAACACAGAGGTTTATCAAACTTAACAAGCACTTATTCAAGAAGTTCAAAACATATTTACGATCTAGATTAGTAAATCGTTTGTATTAACAATGGCGTACAAGGTATGTTGAAGAGTAAGAAACACATGTATATGCATCCTTAAGACAGTGAATTGTTTAGAAGGTTGTTTTGGTTTAGTGAAGGTAATGAACTAAGTATAGTTATTACGGATGGTGATTAGCGTACCATGAACTTCATCCTTAAAGTATTGTAGCTCTTCTCGATCAAAGCAAGATAATCACTTGATGAGGCAAGTGGTTGTGATTAACTAAAAGAAAATTTAATTTACAACTTGTTTGATTAGTAATCCTAAGACAACACAAAGTATTTCCATTGTAAACTTACTTTAGGAAAACATAGGAGTATAAATTTCTCAAGTGAGAGAATGAATATGAGACTATTACTAGCGGTGCTCAATTATGGCTAAACACGACCATTTTTACGGGTGATTCCACATACCCAACTTCTATCAAGGAAGCAATTCAACCGTTAGGTTAAATTGAGTTTCTAGTGCAATAAGTTCTCCAGTATTCATTCTCAAGTTAGGAAAATTTATATTCCTACAATGTCCTATCGAATAGTAACAATGATGATACTTTGCTTCATTTTTATTAATATTATACTTGAAACAACTAAGGTGACGAAGGTGTCATGTTAAAGAAAGAATTAAAAGTTGTCCATATGATGAACAAAAAATGGTTGGATGAGCTAGTTCAACATATGTTGTTGGAAAGCTCGAGTTTGGACTTTCGGATATGAACAATTATATTTGCATTGCAAAATAATTTACTTGAGTATATCGGATGAAATAATAAAGTTTTCAATCCTACTATGAAGCTTGGAAAGCGATCATGAAAAGGAAAACGGGAGAGTACATCATCAACACAAGTGTAGGTTATGATCCGATGTACATTCTTGTTGTTCTTAGAAAACGATACAAGAAAATATGAAATCAAGAAATCATATAAGCACATAAAACATTTATGTTGCACACATGACAAACTCAATCAAAAATCCATTTAGTGTATTACATGTTTTAAACATTTTTCAACTTATATGACTTATCTAAGTATTTAAGCTAACATTTTCGACACAACTAGATGTTATCCCAAACACTCCTTCAAATAGCACATTGATTAGTAGAATATTACTAAATCGATAAGCAAGAGAATGAATAGCAAGGTAAGGAAACCACATATGTTATTCAATCAAACAAGCACAAAAGCTTTTTGAGATAAGCAAATAATCAAGTAAAGCAAGGAACACAATTTATCATTTAGCATAGCATACGAAAGTTCTTTTCATCGCTTTGTGTTAAATATAAACATGTATACCAAGCTTGATTAGTTTCTTTTATAAATATGATCAAAACCTTAATTTCAAAAGAGGACACATTTTTATTCAAAGATGAAAACATCCGTCTCCAATTAGATCAAAAGTTTGTGCAAAAGTTATGACCGAAAAATGACTTTCTATTATAAATCAATGATTCTGTAAATTTTTGTTTTGAATCAGTTTATAAAATCATTTTTAAATGAAAGTAGACTCAAATACCTTTAAAACGATAGGTGGCACGACTTCTAACGACTTACGGTTAATTAGTTATGAATTTTTGAAATTCAGACAAAAACTGTCTTCTGTACCACGGATCCCATGGATCCCTTGCTTGAGGGATCCGTCCAGTGTAAACTGAGGAATTCGCGGATCTGACACAGAAATACAAAAATGTATGTTTTGACCCGACGAAAAGGTTTAACCTTTGTAGACTTTTAAGTAAAGTTATATTACCCACTTTTACCTTTATTCAAGCTTGATTAACAAGATATCTAACAACAAAACTTTAAAGAAAAAAAAATCAACAAAACACTTTTCATATTATGCTTATTATAAGAGAGAAGCATATATCACCATTTTATCCACAAGCAATTAACACGTTTTGACCAACTAATTGTAACTAAGAGAACATACCTTTGCTATATTCCCTTTGTATGGTTTTAGAAACCATGGACGCGAAAAACTTCATGAGCTTTAAAAATACTTAATCGTATTTTGGAAAAGCAAGTTGTGGTCACTTTGTATTCTTCTTTGGGTGTTGACTTCTTTTTTTTCAGATAGAACGAAGTCATTGGAAGAATTCTAGTAAGAAGATTTCTCAAAAGAAACTGTTAGAATGATATATCACTATCCAACATTTAAAAAATGATGATATCTAAAAACATGACTTTTTGTTTTAAGAAATTCCCTTCTTTGTAGTTTTCAAACATACACGGATCGTATCAAGTTTTCAAAGTACAATATACTTTAAAAGACTTGGTAACGAAGCTCTGATGCCAATTGTGGAAAACTAGAAGGGGGGTTGAATAGTTTTACCAATTAAAACTATGTTTTAAAATATTTAGATCAACTTATGTCAATCTATTTGAATGTGTATGTTGGACTTTGATAGATAGATATATAAAAGTGTAATGAAAGATAAAGAGTAAGAAGCACATAACCACGACACGAGTATTTATAGTGGTTTGGCTACAAGGACACCTTCCTTGCCCTACTCCACTCCCCGAGTCACCTACTCGAGAGTTCGTAATCACTACACGACACCAACTCCTTATGGCGGAGAAGCCTTCACAACGTCTCCTACTTTTTTTCCAGTACTAGGCTAACCACCGGGTTCTTTCACACCAAGGTGAACCACACCTACCACAACATCGCCTACCCTTTATCCGGTACTAGGTTAAGTACCGAGTTCCATTAAAATGGAGGAACTACTACCCAACACTACACAACGCCTAACCCCAAAGGAGACCAACTCCTTTTTACAACACCATCAAGGATATCAATATCCTTGGATCTAATACTAATCTATCTTGTACATCGAAGCACTCCATATCGAATGTACACCTTAGGCATCTTTCACTAATGCCTTTGACACGATCCTTCAGCACCTTTCACTAATGCCTTCAACATGGATCTTCAGCATTCTTCACTAGTGCCTTTGACAAGGACGTTTGACACCTTTCACTAATGTCTTCGTCTTGACTCTTTTGGCATCCTTCACTAATGCCTTTGACACAACGCTTCTATGTAGGAAGAAAGAACTATCAACAAGAGAACTTTAGTAGTCTTGATGATGACAAAGCATGGCAACTCATGGACTTGAGCTTGCTTGACTTCAAGAGGTGGTGATCTCGCCTTTAAGAGGAACCTAGAGAATCACACAAAAACAAAAGCAAACTACATAGAAAGATCCTTTGGATCTGAAGTTAGAGAGTTTACAATACTATGTGAAAGTATGTGTAAGAGTGGCAAGTTGAAATGAAGAGATGGCTCACTATTTATAGAGAAAAAATCACTACTGTTCCACGGATCCCTCCCTTGAGGGATCCGTCCAGTGTATTTTGAGTGCCCACCAAGGTACAATGTATCTAGACATTGGGTATGGGTCTTGGACTTTGGGTTTTACCCAACTACATTCAATGTATTTGGTCAATGGGTCAAATACTTAAGTTTCTACCCATTTACATTACCCAATATACTACATACTAGTTATGTGTATATTTACCCAAATATGTAAACACTAGTTGTTGTACATATGTAATACTAAATCATAAAATCACTTATACTTGTTTTAGTGTTTTATTTGAAAACGTAAGTGTGTTAGAAAACTATTGGCTCAAACCATTTACATATTTTATTTGTTTCGTTAAAATGATTTTACGTTTGTTATCGACAAAATATGAGAAGATCGTAAAATATAAATAAACGTTTTTACGTTTATTTGTATTAACACTTTCGAGGTTTGTCCACACCTTCAAGGTAGTTATTAGAGCTAGTTGTCACCTAAAAGCTGACAATGCAACTCTTTAACTATACAACGTAACCGTGTCTCGCGGGGAATTGTCTATCTTGAGTCGATCAATTCAAAAGTGCGAGCTCTACCCTCACTAAGGTTAGGAATAAACACTTTCAAGGGAGTATTTCTAAAAATGCAAAACTCTCGAAGTGTTACAAAATGTTTTCACTCATAAACACTTTGAGAGATTTTCGAGAAAATGGTTTTATGGCAACGTAGGATAGTCATGAAGTTATAAGGTGACTAAGGTTAGGAATAACCATCCTATGATCCGCCAGAGCCGGAGGGATCTACCCAAGGACACCACCAATAGTTAGAATTTAGAAGTCTGTGGAAAACTAGAAGGGGGGGGGGTTGAATAGTTTTACCGATTTAAAGTTAGTTTCAAAAAACTTTAGATTCGTTAATATGTGAGATCTTATGGATGTAGAGAAAGTATAGATCTAATGATAAAGCAAGCAAATAAAGTAAAGCAAAGGGATAGAAATGACACAACCGATTTATAGTGGTTCGACTACAAGGACACCTTCCTTGCCCTACTCCACTCCCCGAGTCACCTACTCGAGAGTTCAAGCACTATGTCAACAAACTCCTTCACTTGGCGGAAAATCCTTCACAACGTTGCTTACACCTTTTTCCGTTACAAAGCTAAATACCGAGTCAGTAACACGGTGGACCAAACCAACACGACTATTACACAACAAATATGTGAAATATCAAATACAAGATCTTCGCTACAGAAATCTTGCGGATGAACAAATCAATCAAGGACCCCTTGCTTGGATGACTTGTAGAATGCTCGTGATCTCGCCTTAGAGAAGGACCTATATGAGAATCACTAAAGAAAGAAAGAAGAAAGTACTCTCTAGATCAAGTGATCTTTTGTTAGAAGAGAATGACAGTATATGAGAGAATTAGTAAGAAGAGGGGGTGAGTTAGAATAAAGAAATGGCTCTCTATTTATAGGCAATTTCTGCCACTGTTCCCCGGATCCCACGGATCCCTCCCACAAGGGATCCGTCTAGTGTAAACCTAGGGATCCGTGGGATGCTCCTCTTTGCCCATGGGTTTTTTGGTTATGGGTCATGGGTTATGGGTTGGTCCATGGGTTTTCCTTTAGATTCAATGTATCTAATGAATACATTGTATCTAGTCAAATGGGTATGGGTCAATGGGTTATGGATATGATCCATGGGTTGTGGTTTTTACCCATCCTAATAAACTATTACAACAAATGATTAATTACAACATTTTGTATTTAAATGGCTATATGTAAATGCTTTACAAAAATAACATGTATCCTTATAATTGTACTTAAGATAACATTATATTTGTTATCAACAAAACATAAAGAGATCGCAAATTATTAATAAACGTTTTTACGGTTTATTTGTATTAACAATCTCCCCCTTTTTGTTGATGACAAAACATAATGTTATGATGAGTAAAACTTAAGAATAGATGTATGTTTTGAAAGCCCCTAAGTTTTACTTCTTCTCCCCCTTTTTGTCGAAACAAAAAGTTAACCCTTCGAAGAAATAAAAGTGTGAAAAAATTAGTCCACGTATCGCTTACTCCCCCTTGACGGTAGCTCCCCCTAGTTTGGGGCGTCAAGTGAAGAAAAATAATAAAAAAAATCCTACAAAGAGAAAGGTTAGTAACATGCTTAAAATAATCTTGTGATTGAAGAGAATCAAGATTGGGATCCAAGGTATGTAAACAAGGCCTTGTAATAAAACAACAAAGTGTAGTGCTATTTATGCCACCTACAAGCATGTAAAAATAAGAACAAGACTTGTTCTTGAAAATGACTTCAAAAGAAAGAGTACTAAAAATAGAAAATAGTAGTAATGATTTCTTCCATGCTTGCATAAGGTTATGGATGGAGGTTTGGATAAGTAATGGTATTGATGCGATCAAGGATGAGGTTGAGTATGAATCGCATTTCTTCCCTAACTTCTATTGCAATTTCCCTAGTGGATTGGCAATGTTCACAATGTAAGTGATGTGGGTAATGAGTACGGAAATCTTCCGGGTTGTTTTGATTTGTGAGTTGCGGAAGTTGTGGTGGAAAAATAAGAAAATACGGATCAAATTCCGGAATGATTGTAAGGGGTGGTGGAAAAGAACCTAGATGTTCTTGTAGTTTAATGGGAGCTAAAGGTGGTGATGTTTCAAGATCATTGAATATAGTGTTTGGAGAAGTTGGAGGTGTCAAAAAGGCTATTTTTTTTTGCTTTGGTTGTTGAGATCTTGTTGGAGTCGT
Organism: Chrysanthemum seticuspe; assembly: GCA_019973895.1. Classification (NCBI taxonomy): domain Eukaryota; kingdom Viridiplantae; phylum Streptophyta; class Magnoliopsida; order Asterales; family Asteraceae; genus Chrysanthemum; species Chrysanthemum seticuspe. Next base: position 272,249,892 of record BPTQ01000008.1, on the reverse strand, counting down.
AAGGAGTTCCAAAAGAGTGATTTTTGGTGAGTGATTTGGTGATGAAGTTGGTGTACTTGTTGGTGATGAAGGAGGTGCTATAATGGAAGCATCTTGTGGTGAGTTATTTGATGGTGATGAGCCATATGATGATGGTTTTCCTAAGCAACAAGATCGGATGTTAATCCGTGCGGATATCCTAGAGTTTGATTGTGGTATTTTGGAAGGTGGAAGTACAAAGGTTTGGGTTTCATGAAGATGATTGTTTGTACTAGGTGATTCTTCTAAGTTGTATGAACTTGTGAATGACATGGTGTTGTTTGTTTGTGAAGATGAGATGGATTATGCAAGCATTTTGGGAGTTCTATATATAGAAAAACAAAGCATTGTAATGAATGCTTGACCCAAAATATGGATTAAAATCTAATGATTAGATATGAATTTAAGGCATGTGATCATGAAACCACAAGCATTAAAGAACATACTCCAAAAAAATAAAACAAATGTGGATTTTTCATCCAAAGTGAGAAAAATTGAAGGTAAAAACAGCTTCTGTCTCACGGATCCTTCCCTTGAGGGATCCGTCCAGCATGAAGGTTGGGATCCGTGGGTCTGGTGATCCAGGCAGCACAAAATTTTCCTTTTGAAAGTATTTTTGCCTAGTGTGTGCCTATATGTAAACTATTTGGAGTTGCGGTTATCTCGACTCCTAAGAAGAAAAAGAAAATAAACTAGAAGTGGAAAAGCATACTATTATTTGAGATAACCCGAAAACACATATTTAGTACTTGAGTACGTAATTTAGTGTTACCAATGCTCCTAATTCATTGTGTCTTTAAATGAATGTACCCGAAAACACATATTGGTTATGTGTCCCCTTTAGCATTCAAAAGACATGAGATGCAATGAAAACGGGTTTTTACGTTGTATTAATAAAAAAAACGATTTGTCCTAGACGTGAGAAATTGCTTTTTGTGAAATTGATACGGGAAGAAGTGTCATTTTAGAAAGCATTTTGAAAAGAGATTTCTATGTTGTGAAATACAAACGTTTTATCCTTTTGAAAGAAGGATGTGTATGTAACTCGTACTTATTTTGAAAGAAAATAAGAAAATTATAAGTGAAAAACTTATCTTGGGTTTTGAAAATTCCCGTATTGTTCGTGATTTGTGCGTGAAATAGAGATCCTAGACTCAGAAAGAAGAAGGCTAGTGTTTACATACCTTGTAGAGTAAAAAAATTTTACGACGTTTGTTCCATGAGACCAAGACCAAGACGAAGTAGGTTGAATTGTTCCCGCTTCAACGGTTTGGTGAGAACGTCGGCTATGTTGTCTTCGGATGCTACCTTCTCAATAGAGATGTTCCCCTTTTGAACTTTGTCTCTTAAGAAGTGATGACGAATCTCTATATGCTTTGTGCGAAAATGTAATACCGGATTCTTGCTTAGATCTATGGCACCCTTGTTGTCACATAGAATGGCTATGTCACTAAGATGAATGTCGTAGTCGACTAACGCTTGTTTCATCCATAGTGCTTGTTGGCATGCTTTGCCGGCGGAGACGTATTCGACTTCGGTTGTTGATATTGCTAATGCCGTTTGTTTCTTTGAAAACCAAGATGTTAAACAACATCCCATAAAAGTACATACCCCACTTGTACTTTTTCGGTCAACATAATCACCTGCATGGTCAGAATCTGCATATACAACTGTTTCTACTCCCGTGCCCTTAGGGTACCATAATCCTAATTGTGTTGTACCCTTAATATATCTAAATATATTTTTTACGGCTTCTAGGTGTGATGTTTTAGGGTCTTCTTGAAACCTAGCACATAAGCAAACACTAAACATGATATTCGGCCTACTTGCCGTCAGGTAGAGGAGACTACCTATCATGCCACGATATTTAGTATTATCGACGGATTCGCCGTCTTCATCTTTTGTGAGTTTGGTGTCGGATGACATTGGTGTCCTAATTGGTTTCGACTCTTCTAGACCGAATTTCTTTAACATCTCCTTTATGTATTTAGATTGATTAAAGAAGATACCATCTTCTACTTGTTTGATTTGTAGACCAAGAAAGAAACTAAGTTCTCCCATCATACTCATCTCAAACTTGTCATGCATGATTTTAGAGAAATCATCACACATGTCTTGACAAGTGGATCCGAATATAATATCATCTACATATATTTGCACTATGATTATATATGACTCTCTTTTCTTAGTAAAAAGTGTGTTGTCAACTAACCCCATGGTATAGTTGTGTTTAATTAAAAATGACTTGAGTCTATCATACCAAGCTTTTGGAGCTTGTTTAAGACCATAAAGGGCTTTCTTTAATTTATACACATGTTTAGGTTTTTCAAAATCGATGAAGTCCTGAGGTTGAGCTACATATACTTCTTCATTATTAAAACCATTTAGAAAAGCACTTTTGACATCCATTTGATAAAGCTTTAGATCATTAGCACAAGCATACGCAAGAAGTATTCTTATAGACTCTAATCTAGCCACGGGGGCATAGGTCTCATCAAAGTGTATTCCTTCTTGTTGGTTATACCCTTGGGCAACGAGTCTAGCCTTGTTTCTAGACACTACTCCGTTTGCATCTAATTTGTTTTTATAAACCCATTTGGTTCCTATTATGGTTTGATTACTAGGTGGAGGGACAAGTGTCCAAACATCATTAGAAACAAATTGATTTAATTCTTCTTGCATAGCCATTACCCAACTTTCATCTTTTATGGCTTCTTGTGTATTCTTATGTTCTATGGTTGAAACGAAACAAAACAAGCTACTTTGGTTTTGAACTTGAGACCTTAATGTTCTTTCATTTAGCTTTCCTATGACCTTATCTACGGGGTGATCTTTGGACTCTTTAATGTTTATGACTTCATCATTTAAAGGTTCTTCTTCTTCATTTAACTTTTTCTTTATTACTATAGCTTCACTTTCTACAATCTCGTCATCGACAAGAGGTGGAGAGGGTTTGGGTGGACTTTCATCAAATTTTATATTTAATGACTCTTCTACCTTCATTGTTTCTTTGTTTAATATGATGTAAGCTTTGCTATTTGGAGAGTAACCTAGAAAGATACCTTCGGTTGATTTAGGATCAAATTTTGTAAGGTAATCTTTAGTGTTAAGAATAAAACATTTGCTACCAAAGACTCTAAAGTGATCTAACGTAGGATTTTTGCCTCGGAGTAACTTGTATGGAGTTTTACCTAAGATTGGTCTAATTAAGACTCGATTGAGTATGTACGTTGAAGTATCAACGGCATTGCACCAAAACTTTTGAGGTATGTATTGCTCATTAAGCATGGTTCGACTCATTTCTTGTATGGCTCTATTCTTTCTTTCAACTACCCCATTCGATTGTGGAGTGCGCGGAGCCGAGAAGTTGTGAGTAATACCATTAGCGTCACAAAAGGCTCCGAATTGCACTTCATTATCGAATTCCCTACCATGATCCGTTCTAATAGACACTATAGGACTTCCTAGTTGTCTTTGGATTTTCTTGCTTAATATTTCAAAATAATTAAACGTTTTCGTTTTGTTCTTTAAGAATTTTGTCCATGTATACCTAGAGTAATCATCCACTATGACCAAAGTGTAGTAGTTGCCTCCATAACTTTGGATAGCGGATGGACCAAACAAATCCATATGTAGTAATTCTAGACACTTAGTTGTAGACACCATGTTTTTAGCTTTATGACTAGAATGAACTTGTTTTCCTACATTACAAGTATCACAAAAGTGATGTTCATATTTTAACTTAGGTAGATCTCTTACTAGATCTTTGGATGATAGCAATTGAAGAAGTCGCATGTTGGTGTGACCCAATCTTCGATGCCATAAGGTCGAAGTATCATCCATAGAGGTAAGACATAGTTTGTCTTTAGGTTCATTACCGATTTTAATGACATAGACTCCATGTTTCCTAATTCCTCTTCCTATGGTTATGCCTTTTTTTAATATCTTACTACCGGTTTCGGTAAAAAGTACATTGCACTTTTTATCACATATTTGTCCTATACTTAAGAGGTTAAAGTTTAGGTTTTCTACGTGACACACATCGTTAATGGTTAGAGATTTGTTAGAAATCATACCTTTACCGATGATTTTACTTTTGCTATTTCCAAACACCACATTACCTCCATTGAAGGATTCATATGTGGAGAATAGATCTTTATTGCCGGTCATGTGCCTCGTGCACCCGCTATCCTTGACCCACTCATCCGGGTCTAGGTCGACCTTTAAGCACACCTAAGAAAACAATTCACTTAAAAGTTTATTCCCCATTTGTTCATGGGTCCATTAGTGTTAAACATTCCATTCATATTAGACATGTATGGATAAGGTGAGTATGCATTCCATGGAGCAAAGTTTTGAAAAGGAAAACCATTTTGCATATTTGGGTTCCATCCCATTTGATGGTTACTTCTCGGGTAAACATTATTAGGTCTCCTAGATGAATTAGATTTTGAAAAAGATGAAGCTTTGTTTCTTGCAAAAGTAGGATTATATTTTGGAGGTGGCTGTCTAGTGGTGACATGAGTTGGTTTCTTCTTATTAACGATAACAAACTCAGTTCTAGATGAAGAAGCTACGTTATTACCACTGTTTGCTACAGCAGACCCACGGATCCCTGGCTTAACACTAGCCGGTTCCCTTTTGATGGGATCCGCCACAACAGTGGCTGGTTTTTCTAGTGCCTTAACAAATTGTGTTTCTTTGTTTTCACTAGTTGATGGATCAAGTTGTTGAATACCTAAACCTTTTTGGTTGTTACCGGTTTTAACACTATCTAATATCATATCTAAAGTATTCGTACTCATTCTAGCAATTTTAGAATCTAGTTGATCAACTAGTGTTTGAAGTTGAACGCAAAGTTCACATTCACCACTTGCTATTTTACCCTTTTCTAAACGTTTTTGTTTTGCTTTTAATTCTATGACTTCTTTATCTAAACCTTGGTTTTGACTTTTTAAAATCTTGTTTTTGTTAATTGGTTTTAAGCTAATATTGCATAGTTTGTCATATTCATTATGCAATGAGTCGTCATCAAGTGATGAGCTACTATAGTATTCGTGACATACCTCGTCATTTGCCATGAGACAAATTTCTTCGTCTTCCTCGTCGCTCATTCCCCACGTGCAACTCACGAACGCCTTTTGATCATCCCGTTTGGGACACTTACTAATAAAGTGGTTTGGGTCCCCACATTTAAAGCAAGTACGATCATCTTTTGGCTTATCGTCCTCTTTGCTTTTCCGAAAGCCTTTCTTATCGTCATACGGTTGTTTGACGTATCTTCCCTTCCTTCTAAAAAACTTTTTAAAGTCCCTTACCGCCATAGCGTACTCCTCGTCGTCACTACTCGAAGAGGAGTTCTCTTCATCGCTTGAAGCCTTTTTGGCTTTAAAGGCAAGAGATTTATGTTTCTCTTTCACCTTTGAAGCTTTGGAGTCTTTAGCAAGGACAAGCTCGTAGACTTTTAAGTTGCCTATGAGTTCATCAAGTGTGAGGATTGTCAAATCTTTTGACTCTTCGATCGCCGTCACCTTGGATCTCCACTTAGATGGAAGTGCCCTTAGATATCTCCTAACATGGTTACGGCTAGAAAAAGATTCATCAAGTGCTTGTAAAGATGTAATAATGGTATTAAAGTTAGCAAATGAATGATCTATAGTTTCCTCATCCGATATTGAAAATTTTTCATATTGTTGAACAAATAAATCAATTTTATTATTTTTAACTTGTTGATTACCTTGATGAGTTACAACTAAAGAATTCCAGATTTCTTTAGAGGTTTTAAGCATAGAAATTCTTTCGAATTCCTTTTTGGGTAACGCATTATACAAAACCATTTTAGCTTCACTATTTTTAGAAAGCTTTTTCTTCATTTCATCATTTATTTTATCATGAGGTATGTTAACTAAATTTCTTTTATCATCATTTGAGGTAGCCTCAAAATCGCCTTCAACAATAATGTACCAAAGATCAATATCTTTAGACTTCACATATGTTTCGAATCTATTTTTCAATATATAAAACCATTAGTTTCAAGTAGAGGTAGTCGTTGCATAGATTGCCCTTCCTTGTAATTTTCAGAACCCAAAGTGATCGAAAAGTTTTTAAAATACGATTTACTTTAAAACTATTATAAACTTAGCTCTTGATGCCAATTGTGGAAAACTAGAAGGGGGTTGAATAGTTTTGCCGATTTAAAGTTAGTTTCAAAAAACTTTAGATTCGTTAATATGTGAGATCTTATGGATGTAGAGAAAGTATAGATCTAATGATAAAGCAAGCAAATAAAGTAAAGCAAAGGGATAGAAATGACACAACCGATTTATAGTGGTTCGGCTACAAGGACACCTTCCTTGCCCTACTCCACTCCCCGAGTCACCTACTCGAGAGTTCAAGCACTATGTCAACAAAATCCTTCACTTGGCGGAGAAGCCTTCACAACGTTGCTTACACCTTTTTTCCGGTACAAAGCTAAATACCGAGTCCGTAACACGGTGGACCAAACCAACATGACTATTACACAACAAATATGTGAAATATCAAATACAAGATCTTCGCTACCGAAATCTTGCGGAGGAACAAATCAATCAAGGACCCCTTGCTTGGATGACTTGTAGAATGCTCGTGATCTCGCCTTAGAGAAGGACCTATATGAGAATCACTAAAGAAAGAAAGAAGGAAGTACTCTCTAGATCAAGTGATCTTTTGTTAGAAGAGAATGAGAGTATATGATAGAATTAGTAAGAAGAGGGGGTGAGTTAGAGTGAAGAAATGGCTCTCTATTTATAGGCAATTTCTGCCATTGTTCCCCGGATCCCACGGATTCCTCCCACAAGGGATCCGTCTAGTGTAAACCTAGGGATCCGTGGGACGCTCCTCTTTGCCCATGGGTTTTTTGGTTATGGGTCATGGGTTATGGGTTGGTCCATGGGTTTTCCTTTAGATTCAATGTATCTAATGAATACATTGTATCTAGTCAAATGGGTATGGGTCAATGGGTTATGGATATGATCCATGGGTTGTGGTTTTTACCCATCCTAATAAACTATTACAACAAATGATTAATTACAACATTTTGTATTTAAATGGCTATATGTAAATGCTTTACAAAAATAACATGTATCCTTATAAATGTACTTAAGATAACATTATATTTGTTATCAACAAAACATAAAGAGATCGCAAATTATTAATAAACAGTTTTTACGTTTTATTTGTATTAACAAAGTCCTTAGGTATAATTATAAAAAGGAGAAAATGAGAATCGGAGAAAGAAGGAGTTGAAGAATTAAAAAGAAAAGTAAAGAAAAAGGTGAAAAAAAATAGCCCTCCAAATTATTCAACTTAGGGCAGACACCGGGTTCAATACATATGCAACTGGTTGTCACTAGATGACACCGGTATTGAAGATTAAAGTCGTCATGGACCCAGTGACGCATGCACTAAACCTTCTTAGCCACTCAAGTTTCTCTCAACAAAAGCTTGTTTCATTCTCACAGGGAACCCTACGTAAACTATCGTCTTTCTCTTAGATATTGCTGGTATTGAAGAAGGAGACCTTCTCCCTAGTCTCCGCTCAGGAAAACCAAAGCGCACTATAGAGTCTAGAGCCATGAGATTCATCAAAAGATCTCTTAGGAACACCTGACATTTCATCACTTGTCGTTCAACATTAAGGACGCAAGTGATACAATTCTAGAGTCCTACACAGATCTTAGCAATCTGTCGAGAACATTTATGAGGGGTTCACAACTGTGATCCTCAATGATTGAATGGAAACTGCTGCCAGGGTCAACATCAAATAGCCCTGACAGCAGGTCACTTCGGTAACCCCTCGTGGGTTACGCTTAGTGTTGTCTCAAACGGTCTACAGTCGTGAGGTGATGCTTCGGTGTACCTCAGCGACTCACCTGAACTGTAGGTGTACTTCGGTACATCGTGTTATCCTACTTGAGGGACTCCAGTTCAGGAACAACCTTTGCTAGAATTAGAGATGTGTTTTCACACTATGCTGTTAACACGCTCGAAGTTCGAACTTGTAAGTGCTGGAAATCCCGCTAAGGAGATTCCTTTCAAGAATCGAGTCCTGAAGATGTGGGTCATTACTTGAACTTGTTCAATGTAATGCCAACTGTCCCTTATGGGATTCGGATGGCTGATTCACCCCACTAAGGTGAATGGAATCAAGACATTCATCAGAAAAACAATCGTAGTGGTCAATTCTCTAAGAAACTACCACAGTGATCGATAGGTGTTTATCACTAACCCATTCTTATGTTTTCTTCTTATGGATGCTCCTGGGAGATGATCGTGCTGATTCTCCACATGCTCATACCAACAACAACACAAATTGAAGTTCTCTCTAAAGGTAACATAAAAGTTAGAATGATTCTTCTTCAAAGCCAAAGAATCTACAAAGTTTAAAGACTAAGAGAACTACATCAACACTGAAATCCAACGTCAAAGAGTGTGTGAGCATATTGGAGAAAGACGTGGAGACACCTGAGCAACGAAGCAGACCTGATGCAGACAAAAACAACATAATATCACCATATCCACATCAGAACAAAGAACAAAGAACAAAGATTATGAAGACGTCAAAGCTGAAAACTTCAAAAGAAACAAGATCCTCACACTGGGGAGATTGTTGGAATCAAGGCACTTCTTCTCACAAGAAAGAGGAATGTCAGAAGACGTCAGAGCAACTGCTATTACATCAAAACCAACAACTTATCCAAGATTGCTGGAGTCATTTATTAATTACCAACACTTAGGGGGAGATTGTTGGAATCACTCCTAACTTGCATTTCAAGTTTTAGTAATTAACATGTAATAGGTTGCTTAAACTAGGCTTTTAAGTTTGTATTAATGGCAAGGCTTATGTAGAAACCCATAAGCCTTGGCCCAAGCCCAATAAGTAAGGAAGGGACTAGACATGTTGCTCTAGTTCCCTTCCTAATATAAACACTTGTAAACCTTCCTTGGAAGGTTGGTTGTTCACTTTCTAATAATACCTACGCCTAACATTTCATCATAATCATACGTGTGTGTTATTGTGTGTTCATCCGATCATCTCATCTATATTTCTTACATCTTAATCCTTGTGTTAACTTATGGTGACCTAACATTAACAACATTGTGTTAAGAGGTTACGGCGTAACTCACATCTACTATATGGCGGAGCTGCTAACTACGGCGTAACCATTCCTTATTGTTACGCCGCAGTCTACTTAATGAGAGTTATGTTTTGAAGATAATTAAGTTACGGCGTAACTCTCAACTCAAGTTACGCCGTAACTATGATCGTGCCTATAAATACAAGCCCTAAATTCTGCATTTCACATCATTCACACACAACTCAAAGGCAGAGAACGTAAAGAGGGTTCCAAAGGCAGATCATACGGAGCCATCTCCAAGGGAGGAATCACACCATATCGATAAGCATTAGAGACCATTTCTATCTTTTACTTTAATTCATGTCTTTCATTATGTTAAACATTGAATTTATTGTATCTTTTAATATGATCGGCTAAGCACCTTTGGTGCTAGCCTAGTTATGATTCCTTGAATGTATTGTTTGTGTTTTCATGCTTCAATATAATTGTTTCTTGTGTATGCATGCATATGCATGCATAGTTCGATGGTAGTTACCCTAGCTTCGGTAGTTTTGAAATGCGGTCGTATCTAGTTGCTTAGGAGAATTGACCAACTGACCCTAAGTAGGTAGGTAGAGTTGGGAAGGGTAAGAATTGACCAACTGACGACCCTTCCTCTCTTGTGCGAACTGACCAAATGATCACCGTTCGTATGGACGAACTTAAGAAGTTAGGGATGAGTGTCTAAGATGCTAGCGTCCGGGCACTCATTATTTCGAATCTTGCATGTAGGGTACTTAATGACTTGGCTTAGGTGACTTAAGACCCTCGACTCCCCAAAGGGTTGGCCTTTGACGTCGGGTAGGAGTCTTTGTTGATAGGTTAGGACGAATTGACCAAATGTTGTCCTAGCGAATTAAACTTGAATCAATTAGAAGTAATTTAGAAAACATAAATATTACATGATAGGATGATTAATTAGGTTAGCACACTTTCTCTCCATTGATCACAACCTCTATTTACTTTGCGCATTTTAATTCCTGTCTTTAGTTTAATTAATCATTTAAACCTCAAAACCAGTTAAAACAAGTGACACTTAGACTTAATAGGATCCTCATCTACATAGCTCTTGGGAACGACCTCGGCTTTACCACCTTCTATACTACGCACGATTGGGTTCACTGCTCGTTAGTGCATTAGGTAGAACTTAGGTAGACGAGAACTATAAATATTAAATCCTGGTCGGAAATCCTGCATCAAGGTGCTGGTCACCATCTTATTTTTATTCGGAAGCAACTCATTCAGCAACAATGGACAGTTCCGCTTCCAATGGCCTAGTGTGTTGCAGTGGTGGCAAGCCGAATCCTTCTTAGGATTCTCCTTTTTCTTTGGAGGGTTCTTCTTAGGAGCTGGTGGGATCACAACTTGTTTACCCTTTCCTTTTCCTTTTCCCTTCTTATCTGCTTGCGGTTTTGGCTTATTTACCCTACCACCTTGTATTGCTAGTACCGCAGGTGTAGGTGCCTTCTTAGGTAGTCTGTTCTCGAAGTCTACAAGCATTGAATTTAACTCATTCGATGTCTTCCCCGTGCAATGCATATTGTACTGGCGCACAAAATTACCAAACCTCTCATGATTAAGGGAGTGATTGATGAGGCCAACACACACATCTTGGGAGTAACCACAGCCGAGCTTCTCCAATCGGTCCAAGTGATGTTTCATCTCAAGGATGTGGTCGGATACAGATTTACCAACCTTTTGCTTGCAATTATGAACCTTTTCAATTAGTTCATATAATTCAGCTACTGGTGGCTTCTAAAACATACGTTTCAGTTCATCGAGCATGCTTATTGGTGCATGGTGCTCAAATTGTTTTTGCAATTGAGTAATCATACCCGAAAGCATAAGACAAGCCACATAATTGTGCTTCTCATACTCGACACGATACTCCTCCTTTTCAAGAGCAGTAGCCATTTCATCAGGAGCTTCAGGCAGAGGCGGATTCAAAATCTCAAGTCTTTTGGCAACACGAAGGATGATCCTAAGTGCACGATGCCAATCATTGAAATTTAGGCCATGTAGTAGAGCTTACATGGTGAAATGGGGTCTGGAGGTGGAAATAGAATTGGGTTAGGGAGCCTAGAGGGAGAGCCTGTGGCAATGTAGTAGAGCTTACGGGTGTTTAAAAAATGTTACTTTATCTCTTAATTGCAGGGATTCGTGGCGTTGGAATCCTAATGAAGATGGTAATTTCAAGGTTAAATACTTAGCTTTCATGGTGGATGACATATGCCTTCGTGTGGGATATACGACCCAAGAGACACTATGAAATAAACTTGCTACAAAAAAGTAAACATTTTTGTATGTAGAGTTTTAAATAGGAGAATTTTGGTTCGCATAGAACTCGACTACAAAGGAATTGAACTGGATTCTATATTATGTCCAAGTTGTGATGATAGTGTGGAATCGTGTGATCATAGCTTAGTGATGTGTAATTTGGCAAAAAGTGTTTGGGACAAACTTTTAGATGGTGGAAGATCAGTCCAGCTAATGTTTTTTCGGCAACGATTTGTTTTATCCTTGGTCGGAATATGGTTGTTCAGTCTTACTCAAGAGCTTTGTGGTAATAGGTAATAGGTAATATGGACAACTGGGCAACTCATTTGGAAAGAGCATAATTGTCGCGTTTTCAAAACAAATGTGGATGGTATTAATAAAAATTTTCAATAATTCAAGTTAAGAGCTTTAATTGGGTTTTGAGAATATCAAAGAAAGCTTCATTTGACTGGCAGAAATGGTTCATTGATCCCTCAAGCTGCAAAGTTCAGTAATAGCATTAGTATGGTGTATCAAATTTTTTTTTTTGTAGGTGTTGTCCTTCATAGAGGGTTTTGAAGTTTGCAAATTTTGTTTTGTTAGCGGTTTTCTTGTGTCCAAATGTTGTTGCAGCAGTGTGTTTGGATCTTAAGATTGTGTTATGATAATTTTGTGTCTTGTATATATATTGTTGTTTCTTGATTCAAGTATATTGTTGGCACCTAGTATTATCACTTAACTTATAATGCTTTTTGTATCAATTGTTGTAATGTCTAAAAAGGTTATTTACATGAAATTATGACCTTTTGGATGCGAAATAAGCCGATAACTATAAGCTTCCCAAATCAAGCTTTTAAAAAATGCGCAGGTCATTAACTTTAGCTCACCCAAACACCCCTTTAATCCCAACAATAGAACTAACAATTAATGAGAAATCAATACCCATTTATTAATTTAATTAATGATATGGTTAAAGCTTTAAAGGCAGGGGTGGTCAAAATATCCGAGAAACCGATAAACCGATTTGATTCGCTCAATGTGAAGCCGCAAAAACGGATAACCGAAGAAACTGAAATCGAGGAAATCGAAAAAACTGCTAATCATGGTTTAGTTTCGGTTTTATTTTTAGTTACCAAAGATTATCCCAACCCAACTGTGTATAATATACGTCTAGGTTTTAACTAAACATTCATAAAATTGTGCAAGTATTGACTATATTTTTGCACTAGTTTTATAGTATAACAAATTTTTACATACCTAATGTGAACATTACTAATTTATGTATTACATTTGAGTGGTCGTAATCCATTAACAGCGAATAAATAATTTTTGTTAATTTGTTATATATATATATATGATGATCTTAATATTTTTATTGTAATGGAACAACTACGACTTAAATCTTTTCGATACTATAAAATTTTACTAGATTACAGTAGCATTTTACATTCTAGATTATATTGTCATTCAATTAGTTTGATTTGATTCATTGTTTTAAAATGGTTAACCGTAATCTAAGCGTGGGTAATCGCTTGTTTTACATACATATATGTCTGATTACTTGCCTAGTATGATTTGGTTTCGAGTAGTAAAATGTGTGACGACTACCGAGCGATAGATAGATAGTTAGCATTTCAAAACAAACCGCCTTTTCGACGCCACAAGTACATTGACATCGGTCAAAATTGGTTAGCAAAATCTTGGAATCAGTAAAATTATTTTTTATTCAAATACAATAACATTATTAGTCTCATTCATAACGTTATAAAACAACAAAAGCATGTAACAACCTTCCTTAACCATTCATTATCCTCCCGCCTTTGGTGAACCTGATTGTGGTAGGTGGAATAGTAAAACACACTCCACAGCCCACATGGCCGAAACACCATTGTTAGACGGAACTGTTGACGGCTTCGTTGACTTCAAAGGTCGTCCAGCCGTCAGATCCAAATCCGGCAGCTGGAGATCCGCTTATTTCATTATCGGTTGGCAACCTTACTTTTTGTTTCTTTCCTGAGCTCAGTTTTAATAGATACTTCATACTCATCCCGTTGTATCAGTTAATTAGATGTCCACTACTAAAAATAGATTACTAGTTTGATCGTTCAAATTATTCTTTCAAATCTTAGATGACAACATTAATTACTGTCATTATGCAAAAACTAAGACCAAAGGGCCTCTGGTCTAGAGGTATGGAGGTTTTACCCTCTTAGGCAAGGCCTCAAGTTCGAGTCTTGTCTAGGGCGATAGGGGTTTCCTCCCGCGCGTAAAGGGAAGGGTGTCATTGCCTTCTTGGCTGGACCAACCTGGTTGTGTGGGCTCGCTACACCTTCTGAGCTAGTAGCCATGTAGCCACAATTGCCGTTTAAAAAAAATGTAAAAAGTAAGAATAAGAAAAAGAAAGCACATTATGTTTTTCTTAAACCCTGTTTTTTGTCATGAGAGGCGGAAGGAGTACTTTTTTTTAGCTCGACTCTATGCTATACAAACTTTATAGGTTTGTCCAAGTATCATCTTTATTGCCGCGTATAAACCTTAAAAAGTAGTACCAAAATACCGTGACATATAAGGGACAATAATTGAATGATTTTAGCATATGATATGTTTTTCAGCGATAAGTATTATATCGGGACAATATTTGAAAGTTTGTAGTATATAGCATAACAAATAAAGAAGGTACAAGGGGACTTGAAAAGAAGTATGCTTTTTTGTATACCTTTTACCAAAACATGACTAAACATTTTTTAATGTTGTTTGTATAGGTGTTGAGGTTGCTGAGCGGTTGGCTTACTATGGAATAAGTTCAAATCTGATAATGTATTTGACTGGACCGTTGGGTCAATCTACGGCTACGGCGGCTGAGAATGTAAATGCGTGGTCTGGAACAGCCTCGCTTTTGCCGCTGTTTGGTGCTTTTGTCGCTGATGCTTTTTTGGGGAGATATCGTACTATTATTATTGCTTCTTCACTTTATATACTGGTTAGTTACATGTTCTGTTGTTTTGTTTAATATATGTTATTGTGGAAGTTGTGGTCCAACACTCCAACTTCATATGTAGTACATTCTATTTGTGACCATGGGTTTAAGTCTTCATTGGATAGGAGCCTAAGAAGCATCTCACTTTTTGTTTTTAACACGGATACGGTCTCATTTAAAATTTTAAATACAAATGTATGATAAGTTTTTAGAGTTGGATCCGAGTTTCTAATCAGCGTACGGGTATTACACTTGTTGAATTGGTTCAAAAAGGGGCTACACATGTAGGCACCACATACACACGAGGTGTACTTTTTTCAAGAATATAAATTATTGTATAATGTACACAACATTTTCTACCTTGGAATCCTTAAACACCAAAATATATTAATTACATATTAAAAAATAGAAAATGTTAAAAGCAACAAGTATGAAATTTGATGCTGGAACTCGGAACTGGATGGGGTTCAAAGTTTATATCATTACCATTAGTCGGTGACATACGATATTGACCCCACTGCAACCATTGTAACTATGTAAAGTTCTGAGAACCAGACATATAAAACATACACATTTGGTGATTGATTTTTGTCTTAACAATGAACTGGTTCGAAACGAAATGTATGTGCCTATAGATCCTGTAGTTTGGATCATTGTCATCTTGTTATCTTTCTACTTAAGGGGCTTTTAGAGGAGAATAAGAACTAGACATATAACAAGAGGTGTCAAAAGTGGCATGCCACGGTTGAGGCGACATGACTCTATGCACGTCATGGAGGTCGCATACGCCCAGGGCTGATGATTGCTTTGCTGCGCCTGCCACCCTCTGTTAACTCAGGATTATTGACGAATGTTCTTAATCAATATCATTAACTTTCTGATTGGTAATAACTAATAATAAGATTGTGTGATAAAGCTGAATGATATATACTTATGATCTTATCTCAAACATCATTTAGTGATAAGTTCAAATCTAATTAGTCAGCAAGGTCAATTCAAAATCCGCATAATATCGGTAATCTAAAGAATCCGCTAGTAGTTGTTGTATACCATTATAATGATGGATGTAGTTATAGATTGCCTTCCTATTGTATTACTATTATGTCTGATATTTTCTTGTCTACTTTCTGTTGTCTTATTGTTCTTACATTTAGCTGGTAAACATAGTATTCTGATTTCGATCAGCAGATAATTGACTTTAATTGCATCCCCTTCTAATATCAAGGACAGTAGAACAAACTAAGATAAAGCAATTATTGTCTTTAGCATGGAATAGCTTGCTTCCGAGGTACCATAAACATGCTTAGTAACATCTTAAGTTCTGTATGAGCCTGATTGAAAGCTTCTTCTTTTGTTTAAGTACCTAAGTGTCAGAGATCTTATTAACCTCGATATGACATGGACCTATAGACTCATAAGTGTTGGACTATCCAAAATTTCATCTCAATCGAATCGATATCTGAGTGTGAAAAAACTTATATGTACGTATATATAGAAAATGATTCAGTTCCAGAGCTAAAGATCGTAGTTCTCGAACGAATAACCGAAAAGATTCTGGAGCATCCTCAGGAGTTGGTATTCTTCCTCCAAAGATTATAGTACCAAGTACTTCCTGGCGAGCTCTAATATGATCAGATTTATAAGTAAGCATCTCTTGTAAAATATAAGCAACACCAAACCCCTCTAAAGCCCAAACCTCCATTTCTCCTACCCGTTGTCCCCCTTTCTTGGCCCTTCCTTTAAGGGGTTGTTGTGTAAGACGTGAATAACGCCCACTAGAACGCCCATGGATTTTATCATCAACTTGATGAATTAATTTCAAGATATAAGGCTTTCCTATTATAACAGGTTGTTCAAAAGGATCCCCCGTTCTTCCATCAAAAATTCTGCTTTTTCCTGGAGACTCAGGTTCAAATATCCACGGATTCGCTGTTTGCTTACTGGCTTCATATAATTCAGAAAACACCAGTTTTCTCGAAGCTTCTTGTTCATATCTCTCATCAAAAGGTGCTATTCGATAATGTCTGTCTAGCAAATCCCCCGCTAACCCAAGTGAAGATTCAAATATTTGTCCTACATTCATTCGTGAAGGTACTCCTAATGGGTTGAAGACCATATCAACGGGTCTTCCATCTTGCAAACAAGGCATATCTTGTCTAGGCATATTTTGTGGCTGAATAGAGACGTTTTTTTCCTCCCCACATGGATAGAAGTAGATAAACCGGAATTAATTCTAATTCTCACTTTTTGAAATGTAGAAAAAAGTAGTAAACCTCATTTCTTTGGTGTATGATACGTATCTGGTGGAAGAAATAGAAATTTAGAAATTGGGCCAAACTCAACTCTTGTTGACTTTCTAGAACTATATGATATACCCAAACAACTGTGAATAACATGTTAGTGTCATGTATTTCCAAGACTTTGATATAATTTACCTACTCAACCTCTACGGTGAGTTTGTTGATCCATAAATGCACATATCGCCCTTTTTATTAAAATAACAAAGACTATTAGGAACTGTGTGACATTGTTCAGAACTTACTATCATGCAAATCACTTCCCTCTTTTAAGACAGTTGCCTAATCTTAAATTTGCATTACGAGAAACATAAACCAGTTAATGAAATTGTGTATTAGATGCGCCTAATAATTCTTGTTTGAACACATGACCAGTAATGACGAATTTTTTTCTCCTATCCTATGTATTCTTGCTGAAGAAACATGAATTAAATACCAACATGCAATTTATAAAAACAGAAGTTGGTCATCAATAACTTTTCTTATCACTATTGCTATATTTCTCACATCATTAACCTACATAAAATGTGACTTCAAGTAGTTATCGTATTACCTACTAACCCATCAGAAGATTGGATTGGATTTTGTTAGCGAATTAGAATCTGAACTTAAAAGCTCTCATTTGATTTACTTATAAGTTTATCAATAAAACATGTTTGTGTTTAACTTGGGCCTCATATACGCATCTTCATCAAGTCCAGTGTCGCATTTATTTTTCACTTTCCGTCTTTCCTAAAAGAAGGCAATATTTAACTTGGCGTATAGTTTATTTAGAATGTTTGACAATTAGTCATATATGTAGTATGCCCCTGGATAAGAACGATATAGAGGAAATATGTGGATTAAAATCAAAGTTATCAATGTTATATGGTGGTTATTGATGGGCAGAACAGTAACCTTGGATTAAAAAACTTATTTAAGAAAGAGATTGTTGTGTCTTATTTTTTCAAATGATGTCACCTCTTCTGCTTGAATTGAAATCAACTTCCGATTATGTTAAAAAGAAGATATAGAGAAAAATCAATTCAATATTTGGAAAATTCCACTTTGATAAAAATTTGGTACTTCGTATATCTCGTGACTAATAGAATACTTGGGTTGTGATGATTAACAGGCACTTGGGTTGCTGACCATTTCAGCTTTCCTTCCTTATTCTGTCTGCGAAAGTACCGCCGATGCAACATCATGTTCACCTCCTCAGTACCAAATTATATTATTCTTCTTTTCACTATATCTGGTCGCATTCGCACAAGGAGGGCACAAGCCTTGTGTTCAAGCTTTTGGAGCTGACCAGTTTGACTCGGAGAATCCAGAAGAATGTAAAGCTAAAAGCTCGTTTTTCAACTGGTGGTATCTTGGATTATGTGGTGGTCCATTAATGGCGTTAGCTGTTCTTAACTACATTCAGGACAACCTTAGTTGGGCTCTTGGATTTGGGATTCCTTGTGTCGTTATGGGTCTTGCATTGCTTATTTTTGCAGCTGGTACTGTAACTTATCGGTTTGGAGAAAAAGTTAATGAAAAAAGTCCTTTCCTCAGAATCGGGCAGGTGTTTGTTAGAGCATTCCAGAATCGGAAAACTAGATCTTCATCGATATCACTGGAAGAGGAAGCTTCTGGAACCTTGCCTCATCAAGGTTCTCAGCAATTTAGGTAATTGTAGTTATTTTTAAAATCTACTTTCCCTTGCTTTTTCTGTCTCTTATATGGTTTTATAACATAGAACACTAAAAGTTGGTGTTATAAGCATGTTCCCTATATAGAAAAGGGTTTATTGAAGAAGAAGAAAATAATATAATTTGGGCTATTTCCGTCTTGGGAAACCATCTTTATCTTCACCCATAAGAACTCTCATTCTCTCAAAATTACATTTCAGATAATAATTACAGGTTACCATGTCAAATGATGACGTGTCACGAAGTTTGGTCTTGCTGAACGTTTTTCTGACTTGGCACGCAAAACACCGATTACATGATAAGCTATAAGTTTACCTTAAATAGATAGAAATTTTGAAAGTTTGGTTACCTATTATACCTGAGGTTACCAGAAATCGACTGCAAACTTCCCTTTACTTTTGAGTAGGGAACTGCACATGCTACAACATGAAGATATTGTATATGCCATTACATAGTTTCTTAACATCTTTTAAATATTGGTTTTCCACAGATTTCTCAACAAAGCGTTACTTTCACCTGATGGGTCAAAGGAAGACGGGAAGGTTTGTAGCGTCAATGAGGTTGAAGAAGCCAAGGCAGTACTTAGACTAGTTCCAATATGGGCTAGCTGTTTAGCTTTCGCGGTCGTATTTGCTCAGTTTTCCACGCTATTCACCAAACAAGGAGTCACTATGGACCGGTCAATTGGGTCAAACTTTGAGATTCCTGCAGCCACTCTACAATCTTTCATCAGCATGACCGTTGTTATCCTCATTCCCATTTATGACCGGGTTATGGTTCCTATTGTCAGATCCTTTACTAGGAAGCCTTCTGGCTTAACAACGCTTCAAAGAATCGGAACTGGTATCTTCATATCTATTCTTTCAATGTCGGTTGCAGCACTTGTTGAGATCAAACGACTTCACACCGCTGAGAAATATGGGTTAGTAGATGATCCAAATGCAACGATCCCAATGAAAGTATGGTGGTTATTACCTCAATATCTGCTAACAGGAGCTGCTGATGTGTTCACAATGGTGGGTCTGCAAGAGTTCTTTTATGATCAAGTTCCAAGTGAGTTGAGAAGCATAGGTCTAGCACTTTATCTCAGTATATTCGGCGTTGGTAGCTTCATAAGCAGTTTTGTAATATCAGTAGTCGAGAAAACCACAAGTGGAGATGGTAAGGATGGTTGGATTTCTGATAATTTGAACCGCGGTCACCTTGATTATTTCTATTGGCTTCTAGCAGGTATAAGTGCAGTTGCTTTTGTAATCTACTTATATTTTGCGAAACATTACATATATAATCGAGCAAACACCCTTTGAAGATAAGATGGAAGTGATGATGAATATTTGTTATAAATTGTATCAATATAGGGGACATATGTGAAACAATATAGTCCTCGTAGTAATGTATTTTAGTATTCTTGATTCAGGTTTTGGCTTGTAAGATAATATTTGCACTGTGAAATGGAGAGTTTGTAGTGTTGTAATTTGTCGTATAAATAGTTTGATTTCATTTTTTTTTTCTTTCTAAACCATAAGAACCAAAGGAAATGACTTTTAAGCATTGCCGGACTCATTTAAATCCAATCACCAAATTTATACAAATTCAAGACGAATGTACAGATGAACTCAAATTAATCCAAGTTTTCCTTCAAGACCCACTTCAGTAAATGTTGTCTCGTACAAAACTTTCCTTTAACTCGGCCTTAAACTCTTTCTGAATATGGACTATATCCACGTAACCGAAAGCTTGACTAAGCCACAAAAAGTAGTTTCTCTACCTTTCAATGTACACAGTTCTGGCCTCATAACGAACACGTCAAAGTTGTCAATATAATTAGAAAAAATGGGTGGGTCGGGTACTCTGCTCGGTTTGATGTCAAAATGGGTCATTTTTGAAAAATGCAAAGACAGGTCACGGGTTGGGTTGGGTTGGGTTGACCCGTTACTTTTCCCCCTATATTTTCATTTGATTAATAAACAACAAATACACACTCATGTACATTATAATTTAAATCAATAAGTAAGAATTTATAGTTACAATAGCGGATTAAGTGGTATATCTTCTCGTGACCAGCATAGGAGTTGTTGTTTATGGTCAGTTAAACTGCTATAGCTGTCATAATTATGTATTTTACTATTGGCTTCTAGCTGATACAAGTGCAGTTGCATTTGTAATCTACTTGTATTTTGCGAAACATTACATATAATCATATATAATCGAGCAAGTGGCTTCTGGAGCTTAGTTGGAAGTGGTTGTGTAAACTTGTTATACTCTAAATTGTATCTGTATAGGGGACAAATATGAAACAATATAGCTGTCATAGTTATGGATTTCATTATTCTTATTCAAAGTTTTGGGATGTAGGGTATTAATAATGGTATAATACGGTGTAATGAACAGTTTCGCAATGGCGTAGTTGTTGGTGTAGGATTTTGTTTTAGTTATGCAAGTATGTTTTGTGTTTCAGAAATTGATCGATGGAATAGTATCGTATGACAGGGGGCCTTCCACCACTTCGACTGATGGGGACGCGGTTCTCTCGTCGTGAAAGAAGTAATTAAAGGTAATTCCCTTCTTACCCGCTTTATTTCTGGTTGGGTAAGGGACGACCACTCAGTCCAGAAGCTCATGGGCCCAATGATGAATACATAGAGAATTTTAGTGAAAAACAGTACTAATTCAATCAATAGGCGGTTCTTAACGAAAATTGATACTTGACAAGACTTTGAATGAACAACTTTGAGGACGGAAAATCACCATATCAACCTTTTGTAAGATTTAGTGTTGGGTGTCTTTGAAACTGAATAAGAGCCTATCTTATTCTATTTCGTCACCTACTGCCCGGGACAGGGCATATTTGCAGGGTCCAATGAACTTAAACAAGGCTGGCCTTAAATTCTTAATCAACTTAACTTGGATACTAACGCAGTCACAGAAAATGTGGGAAAAAAAATAAAAGTATGTGCGCACAATCCATTTCTATATATCAAATTTCAAGTACATCAAATCCCAACTATTTTAGAACAAACCAAACAAACAAATCAAATCACAAAATCGATATCAATTCAAGAATAATATAGAGATGAAATATGAAGAAGCTTTTAGACTTATGCCGCAATGGTCTTGAACCTGTATAGTACCTTCTTCTTCTTAGAGCTTTGGTTATAGAATTTAAGCTCCACTTTCCCTGCTTCTCCACATTTAAACCTTCCACTGATCAATGATTCATCGCCTGTAATCTTCCTTGACTTCTGAACAATAAGTGTGTATCCATCTTCTGCACTTGGCACAAATTCTGCACCATATGAGACTTCACATCCTACCACTCTTGCTTCCCATACCAATGTACATCCCTACATTTAAACACATTCTTACTTAGAACATATTTCGAAAACAAAATAAAGGTGGCAATATACTTTTGTGTTTTGTCGTAAGTACCTCAGAAGCGGGGAGCTCGATTGTGTGTTCAGAAGATGGCTTGATGATCTCCTCTATGATGCAATCACTAACGGTGAATTCTTGTTCGCCTTCCCTGCTAAGTCCGCCATATTGAACTGGTACTAGCTCAGGTGCAATGTATCTGAAAATTTATAAACTTGTTAGAAAACTTTACAATGATATATTTTAAAATTGATCATGAATTCAAATCCATAGAGAACATACTTGAAGAGGATTTCAGTGGTCCTTGAAGGACCAGCAAACACAAACTTGCTTTTAGTCCTTTGTGTAAAAAATGGATTGATCACCTTGTAGAAAGCTATGTACCACCATGGAACATTGATAAACACCTTTAATAAAACAACAAAACCAATATCAAAATCACATCTTTCTTAAAAACCCCATCTTAACTTTGTATATATATATTTTTTTTAACAACCTATTTGAAAAGCAAATCTTTTAAAAAAAAATAAAAAACAAATAACCTCAAAATTCATATCTTTTTTAAAGTACCCATGTTTAATTTTTTACATCAAAACTAAATGTAAAAATTAACAACATGACCATGTGGAAATTGGGTCAAGTGTTGACCCCAGGTCAAAAGGACAAATATCAGAACATGTCGTCATGTCCCACAAACTTATAGAATTTATAAACTGACAGATAATCAACGGGCAAAAGCCGTAACCAACGCAATTATATATTCTTTTATGTCTCTACCTGAACATTTTAAAATAAACTCAGTAAAACCATATAAAATGATCAAAAAAAAATTACCCATAACTAAAAGTTCTAGTTAGCACTTTTGTTAAAATTAGACAGAAGATGATTAACCAACAAGTCGAGATCAAAATACCTGCTTAGCAACGAATTCGGGGTAATTATCTTGTAACACCTGAAACACATGCCTGAGCTCTTTCTTAAAGGGTGCCAAAGAGTATTTCATATCAACAACTTGGACGAAAGTCGAGATCCCATCAGGACTAAAATCGAGCTTCCTAATACTCCTTTCCAAAAACTGTATCCTCCAACGAAGAAACTTTTGACGTTTTTCGGCATCCGAAAACGTTGCATCACATAGTTCTTTGTTCTCATACTCACCAAATGCATTGTAACAAACTGGATGACCTTCTTTATCAACACCATGCATGTACACAACTTTTTCTTGCTCATTTCCTAAATCTTCGTTTAGTAATGACTCGATGTCGAATTCTTTACGCCATGCGACAACGTTTTTCAGCATGGTTAGTGCTTCTTTTGGTTTGTAGTCACGTGCACGGAGGAATTTTAGTAGGATGACGTCACTACGGTCGTCAGCAAGTAATGGGATTCCCCATATGGATACCTTTTCAGGTACCCGTGGGGTTTCTTCAGCCGCGCCGGCACATGGCGCGGCTGAAGCTACCTCGGTTTTCACTATAGTTTCTTGAATTGCTTCAATTTTTTTGGCTCCATCTTCATCAATACAAGACTCTTTTTCCACAACCACCTCAGCAACCTCCTTCTCCAGCGCCTCTTCTGACGCTGGAGCAGCAGGTATTGTTGCATCCTTTTCTTCTTCTTTGCATTCAGCCACTGGCAGCTCCGTCACAAGAGCTGCCACACTGGCTTCAGCAAGTTTCTCCTCCGGCGCCTGCACAGGCGGCGGAGCAGGAGCACTAAACTCACGCTTGTTCAAAGCTTCTTGAACAAGTACCCTAAGCTCATCCAAAGCCTTCTTACATGGGTCAGGTAATTCACCAACCACATTAGTTTCTTCCTTAAACGACTTCGTCGCAGTCACCTTAGCATCTTCAACCACAACATCCTTAACCGGTTCCGCCTCAGGAACCGGGACAACACTTTCCTTAGCACATGTTTCAACTTTCTCAGCCTCAGGAACATCAGACACAACAACAACAGGTGCCTCAGTTTTAACTGCTTCAGCCATTTTTAAATGTATAAAAACAATGTTTTAGATCAAAGAAAGAGAAATGAGATGAATGAGATGAAATGAGCAAATGAGGTGGTTATAAAGGAGGGTTTTGAAGTTTGGAATGAATAAAAACAGTCTGTATCTTTGTGTTGTGTGATGTTTTTTGTTTTATAAAAAAAGACGTGGGGTCCAAACAAACAGCGGTTTGAGTTGATGAGAACAGCTAAAATGTTGGTGTTGGTGTGATGGAAGCAATAATCATGTGTGTGTACGTGGACCCCACTTCCATTCTTCCGACCGTTGCTTCCATCACACATGATTATTGCTTCCATCACACCAACAAAAGAAGACACAATATTTGGAAGAAAAACGCGAGATGGCGAAACAATTGTTGGCTACACAACTCGAGGGGGTGAAGTTCAAGAATACACAACGGAGATGAAGTTTTTTTTGGAGCCGCATGATCACATTCGCGATCCCGCTATGTTGGAATTAGTTCTTACCCAAAAACGTGAACTTGCGGCCAAACACGGATGGGCTTGCAATTTTTAAATTGTAGTTTCAACTTTTTTTAATTTCAACTTATGTAATGTTTTTTTTTTAAGTTGTAGTTTTAATTTTTAAGTTGTAGTTTTTTAAAGTATTATGTAATGTTTTTATTTTTAATGAAATGATATGTTTTTATTTTAAATATTGTATTTGATTTTATGTATTAAAAAAAAATTAAAAAAAAAATGAAATTCGGGTACTAGGGTACCACTCCCTCGATTTAGGGTAGTGTTAGGGTAAAATTAGGTAGTTTTGAGTTGAAAGGTTTTTATTGGATAGAGGTGATGTGACACTCCCATGATATTAGGGTACTAGGGTACCACTCCCTCATACCTTATTACTTATAAAAGCTAAAAGCTAAAAAAACAGATATAAAATATTAACCTTTTTTTAGTAGGAGTAAAAAAAGGGTTTGGTGGATAAACATTAAACGTGAGAGGTCATGTGTTTCATTTGTTTGAAAGTATAGAACATTTTATATGTGTTCAAACATGAATATTATTTGTGTGTCACATGAATTCCTTATCTGGAAAAACTCGATCTTGCTCAAATGTATCACGTAATTAATGCCTCATCATGAACTTGATGAGCACAATATCGGATACCACAAGAAAATGTCATTATGGCAAAAACGGATTTGTTTCACATGTTGTCCCCCCGAGTTTGTGTTAGGCATCTGTCAAATCACACATGCAGCTAGTGTCTAAAAGAAGCGACTAAGAATGTGACAAGTACTATGAGAAACAAGGTGGAAGTATATACTTTTGCAAAATTTCGGTATAACTTATGCATTATGGATACATGTGAGTGCCAAAATTGTAAATTGTTTGAAGTAGAAATATAAGGCCGGATACAGTCGTGATCTGGGTCATCTTTTGCCACATCAACTTTCTCTCTTTAATGACCAGACACGACCAAGTTGCTACAGTCCGTGACCAAATTTAAAAAAAAAAAAATGCGTGTGTAATAATCGGTCGAAAATTTGACCGATTGTGAAATTTTCCCTTGCTCGACCGACTTCCAACCCACCACCACACTCGGAATGACCGATGTTGAAATCAGTCAAGATTGGTGACCAACCGATATTTTTTACTCGAGTGCGTCCAACCTAAAGTTGAAAGAATCTATTACTAGCATATGATAAGGGTTTATAGGGTATTAGGCTAACCACACTCGATCGGTCAAGGGTATGGGTCGACCGATATTGAAGTCGATCGAGCCCAATGTGGCAAAACAAGAATATCGGTCGTCGGATAATTTTTGGAAATATGGGTCACAAAAACGACCGATTTGAACAAACATTTATTTTTATTTTAATTTTTTTTACTTGGTCACCACTTGGTCGTCGTCAGGTCGTCGGAGAGAGAAAGCTGATGTGACAAGGTCTTGGTAGGTCACGACTGTGTCCAGCCTTAAAGGGCTTGTGTTTTAACCTCTGTTATAAAAATCGATCCAGGCGGCCGATTAATCCCCGCATAATCACTGATCGCTCAGTAAGCGCCTTGATATATCATAATCGGCCTATTTAATCGGTTTGGTCCAAAATCGCTTAAAAACCGGTCTACAAACCGACTAATCGAACAAAATAGGTCTATACGGACAAAATCGCTTAAAAATCAGACAAAACCGCTTAAAAATAGGCCAACAAACCGATTAATCGAACAAAATTGGTCAAAGCTCGCTTAAAAATGGCCAACAAACCGAGTAATATATATGTTTCACTTTGAACTTTGAATAATTATGTATTATGTTTATATTTGAATACTTAAAATATTAGAACTTTGATACACTATACTTATCCCATGCATATAATATAATACAATATCTAAAATTACAATTTTGTGCATAAAAATTCTAATCTGATTAGTCCCCGATTAATCCCCGCCTAACCGATTAATCGCAAAGCCCTACCTGGCCACCTCACTAACGCCTAGCGATTTTTACAATCTTGGTTTTAATGATACTCCATGTTGTGTTAGAAGATTCTGAATTAAATGGTTGTAGGTTCAACTCCTGTTTATAACATGTGATGTGACATAATTAAAATTGTCTTTTTAAAAAAGAAAAAAAAAGTTTATAAGGTTTCACATGTAATCACCACTATATATTATGAATTAATAAAACATAACAACTCATAGGGTTTATAATATTCAACATGTTATCAGAGTAGGTTGATCCTCCAACTTGGTCAGCCTTGAGTCAGTGTCTTTATGCCACCCATTCAAAACCTTGTCGTTGTTCTATCCATGCTCTTAAATTAAAAAACGCAGCCCGCTATTTCAATCATAACTCCCAAACTGTGAGGAGTTAACTACGTCGTCAGCGCTCGGCTCATTGCCTTGCTTATAACTCTCAAACCGCTTAGATTTAGCTAGCGCTGTTATCGACTGAGGGTTCGTAATTAAATTTCAAATAAAACATAGCGGAATCGCCGCCTTTGCCGGGCGGACGCTCCATCATGCGTCATTTTAAGTCAAGACAGTCGTCGATTTTTTTTCTTCAAATTACGTTAATCCGTTGCGACTGTGTATCTATTAAAGTCTTGATTTTTTTTAAGTTTAACTTTATTTTTTTATTAATTAAAGTAGTTTGGCAATTCGTGTTTCACGATTTCACCGTTCAAAATAGAAGATAATATTATATAGTAGATAAATAAGCTCATGCCCGTTTATATGCTTATAGGGGTTCATGTAAATCACCACTATGAATTAATAAAAGATAACACGTTCAGCAGAATCGTGATTAGTTTCATATGCTGGAATGTTTCCTTTCTAAAGATATAACATTTTTTTTTTCTGTGCACAACGTGAATTATATTAATCATCCAAACATTGTACATCATAAGATAACAAATATTGATTCGGACGTGTCCCAAATCAAATACAATAACAAAAACACTTATTCAACCGATATCTGATAAGCCTATATACATATCTGATAACACTAAACTCTGGCAAACACTCAAAACAGAGTATCTTCTACACACAACATCCAAGTAGCAGATACTGAATTCACCTTATAAATGAATCATACCATCTAACTACATTTCCATAACACCTTCCCACCAAGACCATTAAACCATCATTCACAATTATCAATGTAGGAAAAGGTGAATGGCATCATTAGTAACCCATATCCCTTCCAGTCAAGGGCTATACCAAGTAACTTACATTTACATCTCTAAAAATGGCTTCAGTTACTTGGGAACACACACCTTAAGGGAAGACCAACCATTACCTCCTATAGTGTAACACCCCCAAATCTTGGTACAGCGGAAGACTTAATCAAGTTTTCGGGGCGTTACTATTGGATTGGTATCGCACACAAGTATAGTAAAAGATAATCATTTAACCATTCAAAACCAATCCCAAATTTAAATATTCAAAACATTTAACCCAAAAGTATAAATATTAGGCCCAAAACATAGTTTAATAAAATAGGTCCCCAAAGTTTATCAAAGTCAGAAATGATCCTTGAACCCCGCCTTCTTGCCAAGATTCCACCGATCAAGTAATCCAAACATCTCTCAAATACCTGAGAAATCATGCTAAAAGGTGAGCTTACGCTGGTGAGTTCATAGGTTTAAGTTCAACAAAATCATAGTGGACCTGTAAGAGTTGATTTGTTATGCAAGACCTAAGATAGATAAATACCGTTTCACACCGATCCTACCCGGATCACCAATCATAACACATGTCCCGCATCCAGGGACTACTCGGGCCCAGCGACTCTAGTCCAGCACTGTCGTTGCAAAATCTAGAACAATTGCCAACCCCGGACTAGGTCGAGGTAGAAGTCTATTCTTAGTTAGGCACGGTTAAACCTAGACTAAGGCAACAACTACCGCACATCTATCTAAACAGTCAAGCATGTAAGCAAATCCAAATAGTTTTAACGGTCCAAAAACAGCAGCATGATTCTCACCCCAAAATAGTTCAAAACGTAGTTAAAACGAATATAAAAGTGGGGCTATGAAACTCACCTCAAGCAATCAACGCACAAATAAACACTAGCAGAAGATAACGGTATCACAGCACAAAAACTATCGACTCGGCACAACCTATTAATGTAGACCAACTTTAATATATATATATTCCTCAAATCAACGTTATCTACCCCAATATGTTCCACTTCTTTATTTCCAAAAACGTCTCGTTTCACCATTTAATCCTAGTGTTTGGTATTCCTCATGTGGGTGTATCGACTCAATATGATGCCATGAATGCACTCAAAAAACCAATATATAACTCAATACGACACAATGAGACCTCTAAATGATAAGCTCCATAGTCCAATAAGTTTCGGAATAAATAGTAGACCTTATCGAATTCGTCAACTCGATAAACTCATTTATTTATTCGTGTCGCTTATTATCCCATAAATCAATCGTATCCTAAAGAGTCATAAGGATAAGTCACCCATTAATAAGGTTACCCAACGTACCTAGCGGGCTCTTATTAGATTCGTCAACCTAATAAGTCCGCTACCCACGTGGATCAACGCAATTAATGCTAGGTTATCCGTAACCCATGCACACAACGTAAGCAATTAATTACTTAAACCAATATTAAATGTCCACAATTGACATTTATTGATAAATGTGTACTCGAAACATTAATTGCTTATTTATTACAAAACATTTCCAATTTAGTCGTCAGTTTCCATTTAAAAATAGTAAATAACAAGATAAGATTTGTTATCGACATTTTTGGTACAAAAGCCCATTTATTATTTCTATTTCATAGTTTATTAACATTTTCATATATATATATATATATATATATATATATATATATATATATATATATATATATATATATATATATATATATATTTCGTCAAATTCCAATATTAATCTCATATCATTATTCGTTTCGAGTCCACAAGCACGAGTCATAACTTCTCGGCTTTTAATCAATCAATAGTCCAAATTATACTAAAGTTCATGTTACGGCTTTGTCGGAGTCAACTATTGACTAAAAAGTCAAAGTGACGCCGACGTAGCTCAAAGTCAACAATATATATATCAAGTCCAATGTAAAAGTCACAATATCGCAATTCAATCCCAAACCAACTCAAAACAATCTCGCCAACCAATCAATCAACCAAATATACTTGAAACCAATGTTATGACCCTAATAGTCATGACACGGTCGCGGTCTAGACCACGTGAACCAAACAAGCTCTAGAAGCTTTTCGGCTCCACGCGTCTCACCCAAACCTCAACTATATCAACCAACAAGCTACCAAATTGACCCGATTCGGACCTATGACCCAATTGGGTCACGTACGACACCAACCAAGACCCCTACGTGGGTTCCTTGGTTCGTACGCCCCATAACTCATAACCAAACACAACCAAATCAATTCCACAACACCCAAAACCAATCATTCAAGCTCCAAACACTAACCAAACACAAAACCCATCATCTATCTTAACCAAAAATATGCAACTAAACCCTAAATGCACAAACCCATCAAATTGATACACCACACATTTACCAAACACTAATTACTTGTTTATTTAGTCACTAATTAGCTTTAATTTCATGTTCCACCCAAAAGCCCCAAATTTCATCCTTAGGTCGAAACCCTAGATGTCAATTCGTGGCTTTATATTGCCCTAACAAGCTCAAAACTTGTTCCATTTACCTTATCTAATCACCAATTGCAAAACCCACTTAAAACCCTAAAAGTACGAATCTTGATTCAAAGATTTGAAGGTGTTATTGAAGTCCAAATGGAGCGTGTAATATATGGTTGGAAAGAGGAGAAAGAGAGCTTCAATATGGTGGTGGAGGTGGGGGTGACGCGCCGGCGGCGGGCCGTGGTGGCCGGAACAGTAGCGGCGGCCAAAAGGTGGTGGCTAGGGTTTTTAGTGAGAGGTTAGAGAGAGAAAGGAGAGAGGTGTATGTGTTTTAGAGAGATAAATAAAAGAGGTGAATGAGGGTGGATGGTCCCTTTTATACATGGACACTAGGGACTCAAAAATAAATAAATATGGAGGGGGGGGGGGGGGCGCCGGCTAGGGAAGAAATAGGGGGGTCGGCGTTGTAATTTTTCGTAACTATCCCGTTTACCCATTCCCGAGCTCACATATTATCCCCCGAGTGTCTCACAACATTTATTCAACTTTCTAACATCGTTATTTACGTTTTTCCACGAGTTTTGACTATTTATTTGTCAATTTTCGAGTTACGGTCTAAAAGTTACAATAGTTCTCGTTTTAGGATTTTCTAGTGCCGAATCGAATAGTGCCTACCAAATAGAGTTAAAACTCAAACGATAACTCATTTAATAATGAAATAAATCATAAAAACCAATAGACGATATAAAATCAAGTCATGGTTAATAAAAATAGTGCTAAAGGCAAAACTCGGTTTAGTTTAACGTAATGCGGTTACCTAAAATAGACCCCCTAAATTGCCAGTTGTCACAGCCTCCCAGCCTCAGAAGAAACCCGTCCCGGGTTTCACTCCGAGTTGCTTGATGTCATGAAAAGTTTAGGATACTTCCTACGAAAAACGTCCTCCCGTTCCCAAGTGAACTCCGGTCCATGTCGGGAGTTCCAACGAACCTTAATAATCGGAATACGGCTATTCTTCAGCCTTTTAATGTCACTGTCCATAATCTCAATCGGTTCCTCAACGAAATTCAATTTCTCATCAATACGAATATCTCTTAAAGGCACCACTATGTTTTCCTCCGAAAGACATTTCTTAAGATTACTAACATGAAAGACTTTGTGTACACTACTCAGTTCCGATGGTAGCTCCAGGCGGTATGCTACCGGTCCGATTCTTTCCAGGATTGTAAAGGGACCAATATATCGGGGATTGAGCTTTCCACGTTTCCCAAAACGAACCACTCTTTTCCAAGGAGAAACTTTCAACATAACAC
Source organism: Chrysanthemum seticuspe (assembly GCA_019973895.1). Lineage (NCBI taxonomy): Eukaryota > Viridiplantae > Streptophyta > Magnoliopsida > Asterales > Asteraceae > Chrysanthemum > Chrysanthemum seticuspe. The sequence continues at coordinate 272,218,720 of BPTQ01000008.1, read as the reverse complement.
GATCTCCAACCTGAAATTCTAACGGTTTACGTCTCTTATCGACATAACTCTTTTGTCTATCACGAGCGGTTTGCAACCGATTACGAATCTGTACTATCTTCTCAGTGGTTTCTAGGACAAGTTTGGGACCTGTAAGTTGACTCTCGCCAACTTCAACCCAAAAAACAGGAGAACGACATTTTCGGCCATACAGTGCCTCAAATGGGGGGGCCTTAATGCTAGAGTGATAACTATTGTTGTAAGAGAATTCGGCCAAAGGGAGGTGTCTCTCCCAGCCTTTGCCGAAATCAATAACACATGCTCTAAGCATGTCTTCTAAAGTCTGAATGGTTCTCTCGCTTTGACCATCGGTTTGTGGATGGTAAGCAGTACTCATATCCAAATTTGTTCCTCTGTTGTCTGTAACGACTTCCAAAAGTGGGATGTAAAACGACTATCCCTATCGGAAATGATAGATATCGGTACTCCATGACGCGATACTATCTCCTTAAGATACAATCGAGCAAGCTTATCAAGACTATCGGTTTCACTAATAGCTAAGAAGTGAGCAGACTTAGTTAAACGATCAACTATTACCCAGATAGCGTCATTGCCGCTAACTGTTCTCGGTAATTTAGTGATAAAGTCCATGGTTATTCGCTCCCATTTCCATTCCGGGAGTTCGGGTTGAACTAAAAGTCCTGATGGTTTCTGATGTTCGGCTTTAACTTTAGAACAAGTCAGGCACCAACTAACATACCGAGCTATATCGGCCTTCATATTAGGCCACCAATAAAGTTTCTTAAGATCATGATACATCTTATCGGCTCCGGGATGAATAGAGTATTTTGATTTATGCGACTCGTGCATAATCAACTCACGGATTCCACCATGAAATGGTATCCAGCTTCTGTCTTTGAAGCATAATGTTCCGTCGGAACGCTTCAAGAAGCCGTTTTCACTTTCTACCATTCCATGAAGATTCTCATAAGGACGGTTCTCTTCCGTCAATGCCTCTGCTTGGGCGGCTAAAATTTGAGATGGTAAGGGCGAAACAATGGTCATTCCTAAGGATCTAACAAGTAGGGGTGGAATGTCCTCTTTACGACTAAGTGCATCAGCCACAACATTATCCTTACCAGGATGATAACGAATCTCACAGTCATAATCACTAAGCAATTCCAACCAACGATGTTGTCTCATGTTCAGTTCCTTCTGATCTAAGATATGCTTCAAACTCTTGTGGTCGGTAAATACTACACACTTGGTTCCGTACAGGTAATGTCTCCAAATACTAAGTGCAAACACTACAGCACCTAACTCAAGGTCATGGGTGGTGTAGTTTTTCTCATGTTTCTTAAGTTGTCGGGATGCATAAGCAATCACCTTCTCACGTTGCATCAAAACAGCACCTAAGCCTTTATGCGAAGCATCGCAGTACACGACAAAGTCTTCGCTTCATTCAGGCAAAGCTAGGATGGGCGCACTACACAACTTCTCCTTCAGAAGTTGGAATGCTTCTTCTTCCTTTTCTCCCCATTCATACTTAACATCCTTCTGTGTTAGTTTGGTCAGCGACTTAGCTATCTTAGAAAATCCCTCAATGAATCTCCTATAATAGCCTGCTAACCCTAGAAATTGTCGGATTTCTGATGGGTTCTTAGGAGCTGCCCATTCCTTAATGGCCTTAATCTTAGTTGGGTCAACATGAACACCTCGACTATCTATCACATGACCTAATAATTGCACGGACGGAATCCAAAATTCACACTTAGAGAATTTGGCATACAGCTTCTCCTCTCTCAGCAATCCTAAAATGAGCCTCAAATGCTCTTCGTGCTCCTCACTACCCTTAGAGTATATCAAGATGTCGTCTATGAATACTATCACAAACTTATCCAGGTATGGCTTACACACTCGGTTCATGAGATCCATGAAAACCGCTGGCGCGTTGGTCAAACCAAATGACATCACTTGGAATTCATAGTGTCCATAACGAGTCCTAAACGCAGTCTTAGGGATATCCTCTTCTCGAACTCTAAGCTGGTGATAACCAGATCGTAAATCGATCTTAGAAAAGACACTAGCTCCTTGGAGTTGGTCGAATAGATCATCTATTCTAGGTAACGGATATCGGTTCTTCAGTGTTAACTTATTCAATTCCCTATAATCGATACACATCCGAAACGATCCATCCTTCTTCTTCACAAACAACACTGGTGCTCCCCACGGTGACGAACTTGGTCGAATGAATCCCTTCTCTGACAATTCGGCCAAATGTTTAGACAGTTCCTCCAATTCACTTGGAGTAAGTCGATAAGGTGCCTGGGCTACGGGTGCCGCACCGGGTATCAACTCTATTTGGAATTCCACTAGTCGGACAGGTGGAATCCCTGGCAGATCGTCGGGAAACTGATAACGCTACACGCGTCGTTCGGGGTCAAAGGAACTTCCTTTTCGTCGAGCAAGTTTTTCAACACCCTAGGCAGTGAACCTAATCGTTGTAGTGTAGTATTAGGGTAAGCCACAAGAATTGATATCGTTCTCTAGGGGAATAGGAATGCTAGTGAGAAGTTACTACGCTAAGGTTGGGGTTGAGGAAGATTATTTTTTATCTTTTTATGTTTTTTAGGAAATGGAAAGGTACGAATCTCGGGATTTGGATTTGGGGGTTGGTATTTCTACCGATTACTCTACTTATCTAATTATCTAATCTAGTGGTGTATGTAGTCTATGTCTAATTATTGTGTGCTCGTATGATGATTTAAAGATGTGTTTACTTAGGTTTTATTACTCCTTAATTATCTCCTATTGATGGTTGAATTGTCACGTCCTTATTCTTAATCGCGTTGTGTGTCTAAGGTCGTAGGGTATGCGTTTATCCCTAACTCTTTGAAACTACCAAAGGGTCTCGCCTACAAAATCTCTAGGATTTATAAACTTTAACTCTAAGGTACTATTCGGATGGTTTAGCCTACAACAACTCTAGGTATTATAAACTAAGGTTCACAAAGATTAATCAAGCATTAACTACACAACGGATGACCTATCGCATTACTAGATCATTAACAATTAAGATAAGAGACAACCAATCAATATTCAATAATTAAGTTTCATATTCCCTAAGCAAACACACAAGTAAATTAGCCGGACATGGGGAACATGCAAGCATACACACAAGTAATTGAAGACATAACTAAATTAATGAGGTAAAACACTTATCTTGATGTAAGATAGGGTTTGGAACCCTAAAATACTGTACAAGACAGCCTTGGTTCGGTTTAGGTTTTTACTCCAAAAGACTACACACTGAAAACTAAAAAATTCGGATTCTATATATAAGATTACATATGCGACGGTGTCACCCTTTGATTTGTGACGCCGTCGGGTCGCCGTAATTAGGGTTTCGTCTTGGTCACGTTAGTCTTGCGACGGCGTCACCTTATGCTTGTGACGCCGTCCCATTTAGTCTCTGACGTCGTCTGGATCAAATCTAGGCCGTCTGAGTTGCGACGACCTACTCTTTTAAAACCTGACTGTCACTTGTAAATAAGCAATTTGGTTACTGAGCCGTCACAAAAGTGATGCGACGGCGTCGCAGATAACACCTGACGCCGTCCCCTTCAGTTCCAGCAGCCTGAGTGTCTCGATTCTTGACTTTGGCCATTTTCTTCGTATATTCGCGCCTTTTCGTCCGAATAAGTGTCATTCCAGCATTTTGCCTTCGAGATACCTAAAAAGTGAAAAGGAACGATATTAAGTAATAACAGATACAAAGTGATCAAATAAGGGCTTAAATGACCCCTCAAAAAGGTACATTTTAAAACCTTATCAAATATCCCTACACTTGGTATTTGCTTGTCCTCAAGCAAATGTGCTTTTAGCCAATTTATTTATAAGTTAGGGGTCATGAAGCATTGGTTTAAAACAATCCACAACACATATAAGCCCCAAAAAAGTCATAACAAGCACGGAAATTACATACTAGCACCTCACATGGGGTGTTTGGATACTCACATCTCTCGGGTGTATATGAAATATAACAAGTTGGAAATGGAAGATAAACACTCATTAATCGGTCCTAGTACATAGATTACCATAGAATTGAGACTAGATCAAACCTCCATCGCTTTGGTATAAGCACCTAGGAAAGACTATCCAAGAGGTCTTTTAAAGGGTTGTAATGTTAGGCTTACGGTAGGCAAACAAAGGGTTTGGTGGAATAGGCTATTTAGTGGTGGCAAGTCAAAAATCTTTTATGTTACAAGCATGCGAAGAATGGTGTTGCTAAGCCAAGACTCGACACCCTAGACTCTAGATAACTGAAACAAACAAACATAAAATAAAGATAGATGTAGGATGGTAGCCTGGTGCAGGTTTTACTGACCAGGTCTTAATATTTATAGTGTCTCGCTATACCTATGGTCTACCCTAATGCACTTACAGGCAGTGTACCCGGTCGTGTGTAGTGTAGTAAATGGTAAAGCCGAGGTCGTCCGAAGAGCTATGTGTGTCGGATAATTACTAAGTCTAATTGTCACAGAATATAAATGGTTTGATAGGGTTTTAATTAATTAAACTACGAATGCAGAATATAAAAGCAATTAAATGATAGAAAGGGAATCAATGGAGGAATAGTGGTGCTAACCTAGTTAATCCTCCTAACTAGTTATGTCTACGTCTACCTACTTCCAATTACTTCAGGTGGGGTCAAATTCGAGAGGACAACATTTGGTCAATTCGCCCTAACCTATCAGCAAAGATGCCACAATAGGAGAAATCAGGCGCACCGTCATAAGTCCTGTTGTTCCTGGTCCCCTAAGCCGAGTCATTAAGTACCGCTACATGCTAGATTCAAAATAGTGAGTGCCCAGCCGTTAGGAACTTAGACACTACACCCCCCAATTCTTAAGTTCATCCAAACGATAGGTGATCAGTTGGTCAAATCGCACAAGTAGAAAGGGTTGTCAGTTGGTCATATCTTACCCTTCCTGTCTCAGTCCGCTCACATAGGGTCAGTTGGTCATATCTCCTAGGCAATTGGCCTCTACCGCCATTCAAAACTACCGAACCAGGGGTGACTACCAAAGAACTATGCATGCATACACTTAGAAATAATTGTACGGAAGTAAAGGTAAACGCAAACATAACAATTAAGGAATCATTAGAGGACGTCGTGATGGGCACACTACCTTTTCATCTTCAGTTGGTATTACTCCAACTCCAATCTTCAAATGTGACCGAGGTGGCCTCCTCGATACTAAACAATAAAGCTCATACTATAGTGCTTATAACATTGCACTTTACAAAATCATAACTGAATCAACTATTTTTTTTTTGAATCATAACTGATAACATAACATCCCCCCACTTGAGATGAACAAAGGGAATTCGGGGGGTCTTCAATGATCTTTATAATTTTTGTCGATGAAAGCGTGATTTCCAAACCTTTCTACTCGAACCTTGAACTCAGGCAAATGATGACTTCCCAATTACAAATAAAGACTACAGGGTAGGCTAAGGTGTAAGGGTGTAATGAAACAATATATTGGGGTGACAAAATGAAAGGAATGGCTCAGAAGGGTGTATCTAGGGGTATCTTGCACTAAAGGTGAGTGCAACAAAAGGGTTTCACAAGGGGGTCGAAAAGTCGAGGTGACTAATCGATAGACTCACAATGGTAGGTTGTTTGGGTGATAATCCTATAATACTGCCTTCTAAAACTGAAAAGTCCAAATACATCGAGCTAACTTAACATACCTCGTATATGGTCTCGAAATGATGCAAAGGCCAAGTTCTAAAGTTTACAAGCTACCGGCACACTCATAATTTGGTGGATTTGGGGTAAAATATAGGAAACGCATAAGGCTAATCTCACCATGTAATATCAAGGGTTGTATTTGCTCGGCTAAGGTCTAATCTAGTTAGGTTCGGAAAAACATGTCAAAATATAAAAAATGGCATAATTTTTCAAAATAAACTAGAAAAATGAGGTCGAAATAAAGTTCAAGAGATATTTCTACTCCCATCCCCCCACTTGAATTGTACAAAGTCCCTTTTGTACTAGGCATTAAAATAAAGGTGAAGAGAAAGGTAGAATTAGAGCGAGAACTTCCCTGAAATTTGCTCCAAAAAGAAGAAGGCCCACGAGAAAGGATCGTGCCTTCGTTAAAGCGTCATGAGCAAACTTCAATCCCTGAAATCACAATATCGACAAGCATAATTCAAAAAAGAAAAATAAAATGAAAAACAAACCTAACTCACTTTCGTAGGAATCACGGTTGCATTTAGCAAATGCAACAAGCCTTTTAAACCACTTGGTGTCCCAAGTGGACGAGTGAAGTCTCGTGAGGGTTTACAGGGAACACACCCACAAAGTTCATTTAAAAACTAATACAAGGTTACTGTGTTTTAAAATGAAAGAATTAAAGCAGAGGAGAGTTACGTCGTAACTCTAATAAGAGAGTTACGACGTAACTTGCAAAACCTGGTATGAGCTGAGAAGCGAATAGTTACGGTGTAACCACTAAGATGGTATTACGCCGTAATTGGTAATGCGTCAAGAATTCTGCTGCTAAAATGTTGGTTACGGCGTAATCACCAAGATGAGTTACGCCGTAACTCTGTTCAGATCAGCAACTGCAGCAGTAATTACTTCATTGTCTCCTGCAAAAATGGTTAAAAAACACAAACCCAACAGAAAGGAAATAAAAACAAAAGAAAGGGATAATTCGGGTTGTCTCCCGAAAGAGCACTTTTCTTTATTAACGAGTCTTTAAGTTAGACTCAGAGCCGCGGGGCTCCTATAGGGGTCTTTGAGCTTCCCCAACTTCCTCAATATCTTTCGTTGAATAAGGCTGGTCCCAAACATGTGGCGAAACATACCGAGTCATGGCGCATCTTTTTCGCAGAAAATTAGCTTGTGCCCACTCAAAACGAAACCTGGCCTTTTTCTCCTCATCAATTTTATCATACCCAAACTTCACTTGTAACCAATTCTCAAATGAGATCCCTCTGTACCCTACATTGCTCCTTTTATCTTCGTCAAAACATGCCCACTCCTTACGTTTGAGCCATTTAGGTTCAGGGTATTCTCCTCCATCGCAGATCTTGCGATTTGGGTTGCATGTAGGCCATGCTATGGTGTAATCGTTGTGCATCATGGCTGGTTCACAAAAATGAATAGTCCAATCAATATCGGAGAACCATTCGCTAAAAACATTATGTTGTTGTAACCACTTTTGTTTGATATCCTCATCTTTTTCCCAGCACCACCAGACTTTTGCAGGTTTATCAATCCTTCGAATGAAATACTCCCCCCCTCCATTACATCCTTTTTGGAAAGGGGAACATGTGGGAAATATCACTCTGGTTTCCTCAACCAAAGGAGCACAGCAGTGAACTCTTCCTTTTACAACGTAACTGGTGATAACGCTCAATTTGTGCATGTTTTTAGTAGCGTTATCCGTGCTTTTATGTGTGTTATTTGGTTATAATCATATGTTTTAGATGCTTAATCGTACAAAAGTGCGTTTGCTAGTTCATTTGTAGCCAAGTACAGGAAAGCGGAGAAAAAGACGGAAAAAGAGGTAAAATACGAAGATTTCTCCATGTATGAAGAATTCCCGACCAAAGAAAGACTTGCGGAGTATATTCGAGAAGATAAAGTCATCAAGTTAGTGGTCCAAAGACTCAAGAATAAAGTTCAAGAAGGAAAACGAGAAAGAAATGAAGAAAAGAAGCTTAAACGAAGACATATTGGAAGACTCGTTGTTCCCGACACACCTTCACCATTTTGGCCATAACTTTTGCATACAGACTCCGTTTGACCCCCGGTTCGCGGCCACAGAAAGCTAAGAGAAATATCTACAACTTTCGTGCTTATGACTTTTTATGATTTTTGCTCCAACCGATCGGTCGAGTCCCGCAACCGGATCCGGTTGGAGAATGGTCAAGAAGACCAACCGAACGGTTGGAGCCCAACCGGATTCGGTTGGAGGGCCTGTTTCAGCCATTTCTTCATTGTTAAGACTCCAAACGTGTTCCAAATGATTCTAGTCCCTTCCTACATGGTTTCTAGTCCCTTCCAAGCTCCTTGGCCTCCAAGAAATGCATTGAATACCCTAGGCCTTGGTTCAAGTATAAATAGAGGCCTTTGCTACCTCATTTCATACACCACAACTTGAGAGATCTTCTCTCACACCTCTCCTACCACCACCACTCGTCTCTAGGTGTGGAATTCAAGCCTCCACCCTTAAGGACGAATTTCCACCTAGAGAGCAAACCATAACTTGAGAGAACACAACCACTCTCAATACCTTCACCAAAGGTGTGAAACTCAAGCCTCCACCCTTAAGGACGAGTTTCCACCGAGAGAACACAACCACTCTCAATATCTTCACCCCAAAGGTGTGAAATTCAAGCCTCCACCCTTAAGGACGAATTTCCACCAATTATCCTGTTAATACAAATATCGTCATTAAACGTTATTTATATTTTTGATCTTTGCCTAAGTTTTGTTAACGACAAAATTAAATTTAATTTATAAAAGCTTAAAGCTTGTCAAGTTTATTAGATATTAAAACAAGCTTTCTCAAACAATATATTCATCATTCAAGCATTTACATTTATGATTAGTAACATCTTGATATGACTCTAATCATTATGTATGATAGTAGTTTGTAGAATGTGTTAGGTTCTTAAAACCAAACACTACTTAAGCATTTGCATATTTCTATTAATAGTAATACAACATTTTAACATCATGTATTACATCATGGAGATCATTGGAAGATTCCATTAGATATTTTGTGAAGATTTGTACTCTTCATATCTTACACAATCTTACTTAGATAGAGTTGACTTTAGGCAAGATTTGATATCTTGACTGTCAGACTGGCGGTACCAATTGGGTACACGGGCGGAACCCTTTTTAGGGGTCCGCGGTCCGTGGACGCTCCTGTCCAAATTGGCTATAAATAGCAATGCCAAGCCAAGTAGTTTTTCATCCCTTTCTAACATACTCTCATACATATCTTCTCTCTAACCTTTCTAACTCAGTTTCATATCATATTAGTGATCTCTTTTGTAGCAAAGAAGATCAAGTCATATTCAAGCTTCAACGAGAAGTTGGAAGTCTTGTTTGTTTAGTGTTGTATGATCTAGTGTTGATCCATACTTCATTGTTGTATCAAACCATCATAATCTTGTGAGTGTGAGTGGTTAGTATTTTAGTCCTCAAAATACATTGTGTGTGGGAGTAGTTGTACCCTTGGAAAGAACTCGACATCTAGCTTAGTGTCGGAAATAGTGTAAGCGAAGTGTAAAGGTTTTCTCCGCCGGTGAAAGGAGCTTGTTGACTAGTGAAGTTAAACTCTCGAGTGTGAGACTCGGGGAGTGGAGTAGGGCAAGGAAAAAGAGTCCTTGTAGGCCGAACCACTATAAACAACTTGTTGTGGTTTGATCATTTCTTTCCTTACTTATCTATTACATATTGCTTGCATATTTCATTATCATACTTAAGATCAATATCAATTGATCTTTCAATAAGTTTCAAAACAAAGTTTTTAATCGGTAAACTATTCAACCCCCCTTCTAGTTTTCTACAATTGGTACCAGAGCCTCGTTGCTCAAGAATTTCTAAAATAACTTGTATTTTATAAACTTGAAACGATCCATGGATTCTGAAAACTTTAAAGAAGGGCAATCTATGCAAAGACCACCACTCTTTGAAACCAATGGATTTATCTATTGGAAAAACCGTTTTGAAACATATGTAAAATCAAAAGATATAGATCTTTGGTTTATTATTGTTAAAGGAGATTTTAGTTCTACAACAAAGGATATTTCCGTTGATGAACAAAAGAAATTAGTTGCTAAAAATAATGAAGCTAAAATGATGCTTTATAATGCTTTACCTAGAAAAGAATATGAAAGAATTTTTATGTGTGAAACCGCTAAAGATATTTGGGAATCTTTAATTGTTACACATCAAGGTAATTCACAAGTCAAGGATAACAAAATTGATCTTCTTGTTCAACAATATGAACAATTTGTTATCCCTGAAGATGAAACCATTGATTGTGGCTTTGCTCGTTTTAACACTATCATTACATCACTTAAAGCACTTGACGAATCTTTTCGTAGTAAGAACTTTGTCAGGAAATTTCTTAGAGCACTCCATCCCAAATGGAGAGCTAAAGTAACCGCTATTGAAGAATCAAAAGATCTCTCAATAATGTCACTAGACGAGCTAATTGGCAACCTCAAAGTTCACGAAATGGTAATGGAGAAAGATTCTGAGATCATCAAAGGAAGAAAGGAGAAGATCAAATCCGTTGCTCTTAAAGCAAAGGCGGAATCAAGCGATGATGGTGAATCTTGTTCCGATAGTGAAGATGAGGAGTATGCCATGGCCGTTAGAGATTTCAAGAAGTTCTTTAGAAGAAGAGGAAAGTTTGTAAGACAACCTCGAGAAGAAAAGAAGCCATTCCGAAAAGATCGGGATGATAAGAAGATCAAAGGTGAAAGAAAGTGTTTTAGATGTGGTGATGCAAGTCATCTCATAGGAGAATGTCCCAAGCCACCTAAGAGCAAAACTCAACGAGCTTTTGTAAGTGGTGCTTGGAGTGATAGTGAAGACGATGAAGAATCAAGCAAGGAAGAGATCGCTCTAATGGCACATGAGTCAAATGAGGTACTTTTCGATTCTTCTTATTCTTCCATAGATGATGACACCTTGCAAAAACAATATAATCAATTGTGTGAGCTAAGTCTAAAAATCATAACTAAAAATAAATTTTTAAAAACCAAAAAGGAGTTTTTGGAAAATGAGGTATATGAGTTAAAAGAAAAAGCAAAACGTCTTGAAAAAGGAAAAGCAAATGACGATGATTGTAAATCATGTCAAGAGCTTAATCTTGAAATAGAAAAACTAAAACTCACACAAGAAGTTTTAATAGAAAATAACTCTAAGTTTAAAAGGTTTAACAAAAACATCGCTCTTGCCGATGAAATAGTTAAAATCCATAAAACACCAGGAGACATGAATGGGCTAGGTTTCAATGAAGTATTAATTCCAAAGAGTCAAAACAAAACGGCCGAAAAAGACGAACATTCTGTCAAAACTGCTGCAGTACAGCACGGACCAGACGGAACCAAAATAAGGGTTCCGTCCGTTGTGCAAAAGGGTACCGCGGGTACTTCAGCAGAACAGAATGTTCGCAATACGGACCGTACTGAATTTGTTAAAATAACAAAGAAAACCAATGATAATGTTAAACTAAAACCAGCCATTATATCAGGAGTAGGACTTGTTAAAAATGAATTTAGATCAAAAACTACTCAACAACGATATAAAACCTCTTTTGCCAAACGCCCATTTCCTAAGAGCAACCACAACGTTCAACCTAACTACCAACACAACGGTTGGAATCAAAACATTCCTAGACCATATCAAACCCCAGATTACATGCCATGGAACCCTTACCCATCATTTCCATACATGAATCAAATAAATGGTATGTTTAACCCAAACGGACCCATGAGATATTGGGGACCAAATGTTTGAGTTATTCGCTTCTTAGGTATGCTTAAAAGTTGGATTGGATCCTGATGAATGGATAAAAGATAGTGGATGCTCACGACACATGACGGGCAACAAAAGTCTCTTCTCATCATACCAAGAGTATGACGGAGGTAATGTCACTTTCGGTAGCAATCTCAAAAGCAAAATCATTGGCAAAGGTACGATTGCTCATAACTCTCTAACTATTGAAAATGTTGCTCATGTGGATAGGTTAGGATTTAATCTACTTAGTATTAGCCAACTATGCGATAAAAAGTATAAAGTACTATTTGATGAAAATGGTAGTAAAATACTAAAAGATGGTATCACCATAGCTAAAGGAGTTAGGAAAAATAACATATACGTCATGAAAATAGATAAAACATATAATGACAAACTTTGCCTAACAACATTAGACGATAGCTCATCTCTTTGGCATAGACGCTTAGGTCACGCTAATATGAGACTTATACAAAACCTATCTTCAAAAGAGTTAGTTAGGAATTTGCCAAAACTAAAATATGACCAACACTTTTGCGACGCTTGCAAAATTGGTAAACAAACACATAGTAGTCACAAATCTAAAAATATGATATCTACATCCAAGTGTCTAGAATTATTACATATGGACTTGTTTGGACCATCCGCTATAAGAAGCTATGGAGGCAACTTATATACTTTGGTCATAGTAGATGATTACTCAAGGTTTACTTGGACGTTATTTTTGAAAACCAAAAATGAAGCTTTTGATAAATTTGAAATACTTAGCAAGAAAATTCAAAATCTTCTAGGTGTCAAAATTGTGTCGATCCGAACGGATCATGGTCGTGAATTTGACAACGAAACTCAATTTGGAAACTTTTGTGATACAAATGGTATAACACATAACTTTTCCGCTCCACGAACACCTCAATCAAATGGAGTAGTAGAACGTAAAAATAGAACAATTCAAGAAATGAGTAGAACAATGCTTAATGAACAAAACATTCCTCAAAAGTTTTGGTGTAACGCCGTTGACACTTCTACATATATCTTAAATAGAGTCCTAATACGTCCTTTCCTAAACAAAACACCATATGAACTTTATAAAGGTAAAAAGCCAACATTAGGATATTTTAAAGTCTTTGGTTGCAAATGTTTTATTCTTAACACTAAGGATTATCTCACCAAGTTTGACCCAAAGTCTTATGAAGGTGTATTTCTTGGTTACTCTCAAACTAGTAAAGCTTACATTGTCCTAAATAAAGAAACAATGATAGTCGAGGAATCGTTGAACATAACATTTGACGAAAGTCCACCTCCCTCTAAGACATCACCTTTGGTAGATGATGACTTAGTTGAAAGTCAAATAATTGAAGGTCAAATTAATAATAATAAGGAAGATGAACCATTAAATAAGGAAATTGTCAACATAAAAGAATCTAAAAGTCATCCATTAGAAAAGGTCATAGGAAAACTTAATCAAAGAACCTTAAGATCACAAGCTCAAAATCAAAGTAATCATTTTTGTTTTGTATCCACCATTGAACCAAAAACCATAAATGAAGCAATAAAAGATGAATCATGGGTAATGGCCATGCAAGAAGAATTAAACCAATTCGTTAGAAATGATGTTTGGAAACTAGTTCCAAAACCCAAAGATCAAACTATAATTGGAACAAAATGGGTCTTTCGAAACAAAATGGATGAAAATGGTATAGTATCTAGAAACAAAGCTAGGCTTGTTGCACAAGGTTATAATCAACAAGAAGGAATTGACTATGATGAAACTTATGCACCGGTAGCTAGACTTGAATCTATTAGAATATTACTTGCTTATGCATGTGCTTATGATTTTAAATTATTTCAAATGGATGTCAAAAGTGCTTTTCTTAATGGGTTTATTAACGAAGAAGTGTATGTTGCTCAACCTCCCGGTTTTACCGACTTTGAGAAACCACATCATGTCTTCAAACTCAAGAAAGCTTTATATGGCCTTAAACAAGCACCTAAAGCTTGGTACGACCGTCTTAAGACTTTTCTTATTAATAACAAATATACTATGGGATTAGTAGATAATACTCTTTTTACTAAGAAAAAGGAATCACAAATTATTATTGTTCAAATATACGTTGATGACATTATATTCGGATCAACTTGTCAAGAACTATGTAATGATTTCTCTAAAATCATGCATGACGAGTTTGAAATGAGTATGATGGGTGAGTTAAACTTCTTTCTAGGACTTCAAATTAAACAACTAGAGGATGGTATTTTCTTTAACCAATCTAAATATATAAAAGATATGCTTAAGAAATTTGGTCTTGAAGATTCCAAACCAACTAAAACACCCATGTCTTCGGACACTAAACTCACCAAGGACGAAGAAGGTGAATCCGTAGATAACACTAAATATAGAGGAATGATTGGTAGCCTACTCTATCTTACGGCTAGTAGACCCGACATTATGTTTAGTGTTTGTCTATGTGCTCGCTTTCAAGAAAACCCAAAGGCATCACACTTAGAAGCATTAAAAAGGATTTTTAGATATATTAAGGGAACAACGTGTTTAGGATTATGGTATCCCAAAGGAACGGGTATAGAAACCATAGTGTATGCCGACTCGGATCATGCCGGTGATTATGTCGATAGAAAAAGTACAAGTGGTATTTGTACTTTTGTTGGACATTGTCTCACATCATGGTTTGCAAAGAAGCAAACGGCTTTAGCCATCTCTACTACTGAAGCCGAATACGTCTCAGCCGGAAAAGCATGTCAACAAGCTCTTTGGATGAAGCAAGCTCTCGTAGACTACGGAATTCATCTCAACGACATTGTGATACTTTGCGACAACAAAGGAGCCATCGATCTCAGCAAGAATCCCGTTCAACATGCTCGTACAAAGCACATTGAAATCCGTCATCACTTTCTTCGCGACAATGTTCAAAAAGGAAACATTTCAATCGAGAAAGTATCCTCCGAAGACAACATTGCCGACATCCTTACTAAACCTCTTAAACGAGAACCTTTTAATCTTCTTAGACTTGGTTTAGGGTTAATGGAACCAAGCATGTAGGATAAACATAGCCTAAAACATTAGAATAGTCAAACCAAAACAATTTTGTCTTGTTTCTGCTACTGTAGCCACGGCACCAAACGACAACACGGACGGAACCAAAAATTTGGTACCGTCTGGTCCGTGGTGTCTACAGAAGCAAAACAGCCTTATACATAACATCTTCTTCCTCACAACCCACTTTACCAAAACGTGTAAAACTTAAACCAAGCTCATTATTGTCATCTTCCCACTCACTAATCACTGAAGATAACATCATTGTAAGTATCCTAACTACATTTCATCTCTTAATTCTGAGTCTAGGATTCTTATTTATGCACAAAACTATCACAAATCATTACATGGGGTTTTATGTATGCTTTTATACCAAATATGAATTCAATTGGCAAATTGCATAACTAGTCATTCAAATTAGGTACTACATTATCATATTGCATAAACAAAATCATGTTTCCCACTAATTGATAGATAATAAATATAAGGCCTTATTCAAACAACCAAACACCCCATGTCAAAAGTTTTGAAAAGCTTCTCACTTGTAGGAAAACATTTTTTTTTCATTGCTAATACAAATAGAAACGTTAGAATTTTCATCACTTGCATGCTCTTGAATACTAAAGGTATTGCATAACTAATATGCACTCCCGGGTATATTCAAATATAGCAACATTGAATTAGGAGCATTTGGGTTATCTCATGGTATTTGCCAAACACTCCACTAAAACCATTTTGTGCATAAAATGAGTCGAGATAACCGCAACTCCAAATTGTTTTCATATAGGCACACACTAGAATCAAAAATGTTAAAATTTATCTAAATTTTTTAACATGTTAATTCTTATCCTTAGGAATAATCATGGTAGCCGCAAGATTCTATGATCACAAAGACACCCTTAACTACATTCCCAAACACCACAAAACCAAAGGACTCACCAAGGAACAAGTAGAAATATTTAGGGGTCTAGAATCAAGGTATTTCCACGAGGGTAGAACCATTCACTCATCCTTCCTTGAGCATACCAATCTTCGTGAAGAACTAGCCGCCATTCAATTCGATTGTCTTCTTGACATTGATGAACCAATTTGTCCTAGGTTCGTATTAGAATTCTATGCTAGTGTGACCGGTTTTAGTGATGAAGATGATGAGTTTTGTCTTAGCTTTAGAATCAACCAAAATGACTACACCATCACTTTAAGTGACTTTGCTAGAGTACTAGGAATTCCCAACCGTGGAACTTGTGTCTACACGGATAAGTGGTCACTCACCGCCCTTGATGCAATCAATGACCGCTCTCTCCCCTACATAACCCGTTTAGCCGATAAGGATGTCATCCGTGAACACCTTTTTAACCCAAAAACGGATACAACCCGAGTCACCCGAAAGGGAAAAGAGGTAGACCGAGATCCATATGGAATGGAGCTCAATGAACTCAAGCACGAATTTAAGAAATGGGAGGAGTTACTTAGAGCAAACGTCATTAGCACCATAGGAAATAGGGATCACATAAACGCTTGTCTTTGTCACATGCTTTACAACTTGTCCACCCGACAACCATTCAACTTAGCCTACTACATAGCTAGGAGAATGATTGATATTCCAACTCAAGGATCCGTTGCTCTTCCATACGGGATGCTTCTCACCCGTCTATATAGAAACTTCGCTCCAATTCCACCAACCCCAAAAGGGATGCACCTTCAATATGATCTCATCCCTCACATCTTTGTGCCCTTGAGTGATGCTCGAGTTGCTAAGACTAAAGGCAAGAGAGCTAAACCTCCAACTCCTTCATCATCATCATCAAATAGCTCCGAGGATGGTCTTCCAAGCTCTCGTCTTCCACCTCAAGAGTATTACACATCTCTTCCCGAAATTGAGAATGAATCAGCAGAATTCAAGCAAACTAAGGGAATGTTCAAGTGCCTTGGTAGGATGATGAACAAGATTTACAAGAAGTTGGACAAATAAGGGTACTTTAAGGAGTGTTTGGAACAATGCATTATCGTTAATGTTTGATACTATTTAGTTGTTTTTATTATGTAGGATGATAATATAACTTGAAACAATGGTGTATGCTAACAATCTCATGCAGGGGGATAGCACAAGTATACTATCAAATTTTACCCATTTTCACTATATTGTGAAAATCAATAAGCCTTGCTCTTAATCTATGCTCCACTGTGTTTACATATGTGTTATTTACTTTTCCTAACTAGAAATGTTTAGTATAACAAGTTTTGAGAAAAATTTTCAGATTTCGGAAATTTCAGTTTTTAGGAAACTTTCTGTCCAAATTTCAGCACTCCACGGATCAGACGGCACCTTTATTTTGGTACCGTCCTTTATGAATTTTGGTACCGCCATATCTGTACAGGCGGACCAGCCGGCACCCTTTTTTGGGTTCCGTCTGTGTATGATTTTGGTGCCGTGGATCCTCCAGGTAATTTTCTGAATTTCGACTCTTTCGTAATTCCAAATTATCTTCCATCACTCATAAATCAATCTTAACTAGTTTATACTGTTATTAGAACTAGTATTATTCACTAAGGGATGTAAGAAATCCATTTCCCACCAAAATTCAAAAATTTGAAAAATCCACCCAAGGAGCCCTTTGGCATAAAGGAAGGAACCAAAATTTTGGTACCTTCAAATCCGTGGGTAATCTGAATATTAGGAAATTCCACTCACTAGAACACATTTATTGCATATCTTTTCTTCCTCACTCCATCTTCTTTGTATGGATTGACTTGGGTGATATGACTAGCATTCAACCCACTTCCAAATCATTAGGAACCTCATCTATTCAATGGTTCAACATCAAATCAAACCTTTTCTCAACAATTTCTTACCTCTATAAATTGAAAGGCTTTACCATGATCATCCTCACACCTTCTTCATTCTCACTTACTATCTAGCAAATCAAAACCCAAGATAAAAATGACTAAATCATCACCAAAACCTTGCAAGAAAACCGCTAGAATAAGCGTAAGGCCTTGTTGCTTTGTTAATCTTAGCTCATCATCCGAATCTTCACCACTCACCATCTCATCTCCCATTAGAGATGATACACACCTTACCTTGGCTACACCCACTTCATCACACATTGTGATCACCACTCCACCACCATCAAAAGCACCTACTTCACCTCCACCGGCACCCATCCAAACATCCAAAACACCCTCACCACCTTCACCAAGGTCTCCCACTCTCACTCCCATGGAGTTATTTTCTACTCCACCAACATCACCAAATCCTTTCCTAGAGGACTTGGAAGACTTGCCTCCTAGGCCAAGTCATCCACCACCATTGCCATCATTTGGCACCATTGAGCGAATCGCTCATGAATCACCTCGGTCATCCATTGACCCAAACGCCCCATTAGGGCCAAGACCTCTCCTTTTCCACCCCATTCACAAGGACATTCATGGTCCTTTATACGGGGATCATCCACTTCCATCATCAATGTCCCCTCATATTGAGGACATTCCGGAGAGCATGTGGGATGACAATCCCACTAGAGAGGAGATTCAAGCCGAACTCCACAACCTCCACCAATTCAAAGGCATGGTGGATTCTCACTTAAGTGAGACAATGCAAATGCAAAATGCTTTGCTTGCATCCATCATGACCACTCCAAACATCCCCAACACCACCAACACATCCACCATTCCACCACCACAACCTCCGCAAACTTTCTACCCACCAAGACATGGTTGCTCAACTTGTGAGCAAACGGGTCAAACCGTGGAACGGACCCGGATTATGGTCCATGACTTCCACGAAGAAATGAGGTTCATCCTCAACCACATTCTTGAGCGTCTCAACGCTCTTTCCCATCCACCATCTCTTTAGGATGGTTTTTAGAATAGTCTTTTATTTGTTTTTGTTTTTAGGATAATTTTTTTTTTCTCTCTTTTCTCTTGTACTAGAAACACATCATTGTGTTCTCTTTTCATGATCTTTACTCATGAAAAATTTTAACAAATGAGTGTTGTTTATTATGTTGTTGGTGTCATTACATAGTGTTTGGAAATGCTTGTGAATGATCATTATTACTAACAGTTTTTTTTTGTAGCTTTATTTTCACAATCCATGTATCTTCCCATTAAAGCACCCAATTTAGGGGGAGCTTTGAACAAGGGGGAGATAATAAGCTCGGGCTCATTACATTCCGCATAGCCTCTTCTTTTTGTTGAGACAAAAAGGGGGAGAAAATATAGAACTTGGAAATTATTTATATTTGACTTTTCTGAAAAAGTCAAACTGCATACAATTGACTTTCTAAAAGTCAAACAGGAACCCTCATTGATAATACTTGACTTTTCTTAAAAAAGTCAAACTTTATACTTTGACTTTCTGAAAAAGTCAACATCATGCATCAACTAGTGAATTCTTTGACTTTCATAAAAAGTCAAAATTCATACACTTATATTATCATTTCCTTTTCAAAGTTCTAAAACTAATATTTTTATAACTCTTGTACAAACTTTGTCTCTTTTATAAAAATAAAATTTATATTTTGTCCTCAACAAAAAGGGGGAGATTGTTAATACAAATATCGTCATTAAACGTTATTTATATTTTTGATCTTTGCCTAAGTTTTGTTAACGACAAAAGTAAATTTAATTTATAAAAGCTTAAAGCTTGTCAAGTTTATTAGATATTAAAACAAGCTTTCTCAAACAATATATTCATCATTCAAGCATTTACATTTATGATTAGTAACATCTTGATATGACTCTAATCATTATGTATGATAGTAGTTTGTAGAATGTGTTAGGTTCTTAAAACCAAACACTACTTAAGCATTTGCATATTTCTATTAATAGTAATACAACATTTTAACATCATGTATTACATCATGGAGATCATTGGAAGATTCCATTAGATATTTTGTGAAGATTTGTACTCTTCATATCTTACACAATCTTACTTAGATAGAGTTGACTTTAGGCAAGATTTGATATCTTGACTGTCAGACTGGCGGTACCAATTGGGTACACGGGCGGAACCCTTTTTAGGGGTCCGCGGTCCGTGGACGCTCCTGTCCAAATTGGCTATAAATAGCAATGCCAAGCCAAGTAGTTTTTCATCCCTTTCTAACATACTCTCATACATATCTTCTCTCTAACCTTTCTAACTCAGTTTCATATCATATTAGTGATCTCTTTTGTAGCAAAGAAGATCAAGTCATATTCAAGCTTCAACGAGAAGTTGGAAGTCTTGTTTGTTTAGTGTTGTATGATCTAGTGTTGATCCATACTTCATTGTTGTATCAAACCATCATAATCTTGTGAGTGTGAGTGGTTAGTATTTTAGTCCTCAAAATACATTGTGTGTGGGAGTAGTTGTACCCTTGGAAAGAACTCGACATCTAGCTTAGTGTCGGAAATAGTGTAAGCGAAGTGTAAAGGTTTTCTCCGCCGGTGAAAGGAGCTTGTTGACTAGTGAAGTTAAACTCTCGAGTGTGAGACTCGGGGAGTGGAGTAGGGCAAGGAAAAAGAGTCCTTGTAGGCCGAACCACTATAAACAACTTGTTGTGGTTTGATCATTTCTTTCCTTACTTATCTATTACATATTGCTTGCATATTTCATTATCATACTTAAGATCAATATCAATTGATCTTTCAATAAGTTTCAAAACAAAGTTTTTAATCGGTAAACTATTCAACCCCCCTTCTAGTTTTCTACATATCCTATCCCAACTTGTGTGAAATTCAAGCCTCCACCCTTAAGGACGAATTTCCACCAATTACACCAACTTATCTTCCCCAAAAGACCACAAACCTCTTCCAAATTCGTGTAGTGTGCTCAAAGGTTGTTGAAGGCGTTTGGACATCATGTTCCGGCTTGGTAGAACTATTGTAGTTGATTGGAGGCTTGAAGGAGTGCTATAATCCTTCATCTTTGCCTATTGTAATTCATACTTTGGGTAAACCTTGTTACTTTTCTATTTAAAGATGTTTGTTATTGATATGATTATTGAGATTTTGTGTTTGATTGGAATTATGATGAATGTCTTGATACTTGCTTGTTCTTATATTGCTTTTCTTGTTGGTTTGATCCGTGACAATCATAACCATCAACTTGTTACTTGTTCTTATAATGCTTTTCTTGTTGGTTTGATCCGTGACAATCATATCCATCAACTTGTTACTTGTTACTTGCTTAAACAAACAAACGACACTTGTAGTGCAACCAAGTCTCTTGGGACGACCTTGATTTACCATATACTATACTACAACTTGACTAGGGTATACTTGCCCGAATGTGTTCCTAATTAACCGGTAATTCTTGTTACAAATTTAAAACCCCGATGAAGCACATCAACTGGGTACGGAAAACGGGGTTTCTTCATCATCATCTTCATTGTCACTAGATTCGGAGTCCTGCAAATGTCTAAAATCCGAAGGTGGAAATCTATCGGAGTCATCTAGTTCCATCTTTGGTGGTTCCTTTATAACAATTTCGTCTTGCTCAAGGGTCAAGGTTTTATCTAACTTGAATTCCACTATATCTCCATAGACTCCTCCTTAGCGTGCTAACGTTTCAAGGAATGGCAAACCAAGAATCAAATGTTCCTTTTTGCCTTTTATACCATCTACTACCACAAACTCAGGGGCCGAAGTAAATTTATCGATTTTAACACACGTACCTCCTGTAATACCTAACGGGGTAATCATAGTTTCAGTAGTGGATGCAATCTTTAAATCTGTTTCCCAAAGGTGGACAATCCGCAGTTTTAGGAATATGGATAGAGGCATGATGTTTACACTAGACCCAAAATCAACTATCCCCAACATATCAACATTATCAGCAGAACACGGAATGACTAACCCTCTCGCACTAATATCCTTAACAAAGAATAAACTCGATCCTAACCTGGGCCTACCTGTTTGGGCATAGTTACGCCGGAACTCAGGGAAGTAGTTACGGCGTAACTCTTCCTGTTGGTCGATATTCATGAGTTCTAATTTGTCGATTATACATTCCTCAATCACCTCCTGAGAATCATTGGTGAAAACAACATTGCATTCCTCCTTAGGCTTGGCTTCGTTAAGTTTGATCCCATCAATCTCCGTACTGAGTTTTCCAATCATTACTTCAAGATTTTTTAGGGTTTCGTCGTGACTTGAAATATTTTTATTAGTGTTTTCCTGAAAACCCTTCAACCAAATATTTTGTTCTACTTGTTTCTGGGCCGAAGTTTCCAGGAATTTATTAATTGTATCCTCAAGATTGGGCCTTCTTTATCTATAAGGCCCACGGTTGTAATTACTACGATACCCATTTCGATTGTCACCGTAAAATGGTCGATTTTCTCCATACTTAGCTTCTTCGAATTCCTCTTCGTCCATATGAGGACAATTTTTCGTAAGATGTCCTCCTCCACAGCTTTCACACCCCACTTGAATGGCATGAACGGCTTTCCTGACTTTCAGCATATCTCGACTGAGGCTTTCAATTTTACTAGCGATTGTAGCAATTCCGTCGAAACTTCCACCTTGGTTTCTTTTACTTCCGCCGTCGTGCCATTTTTGAGAATGGTCCGCCATTTTTTGAATGGATTCAATTGCCGTAGTATGAGTCATATTCGGGATAGGTCCTTGATAATCCAACCTCTGTCTCGTAGTTACATTTATTCCTTTGTAGAAAATATTGACCTTCTGCTGGTTATTAAGATCAATGGTAGGACACTTATAAAGAAGATCGTTGTGTCTGTCCCAAGCTTGATATAGAGTTTCGTCGTCTTCTTGTTTGAAATTGTGGATCTCCAAGAGTTGATTAGAAATTTTTGATGGTGGGCAATATCTTTGGATAAAGTGTTTCTTAAGTAGCGCCCAAGTAGTAACTGCCCCGACGGGCAATCTTTCGATCCATCTTCTTGCTGCTCCAGTTAGAGTCATAGGGAAGACCCTGAGCATAACAGCATCATGAGACACGCCCGGAATGTTGAAAAGGCTAGCGATGTATAGGACATTTTCAACGTGCTCGTATGCGTCTTCGTCCCTGTTTCCTGAAAAAGGGTTAGCGCGAAGCTCCCTCATAAATTGGTCTTTAATCTCGAAACGAATATCCGCTCCGATTGCCGGTCTTACGAGACCCGGCCCTTGATCAGCTCTAGTCAACGCCAAGTATTCCTCAAGAGTGAGGTCATCGATGTTAACCACTTCCATGGTACCTGAAAACTTGAAATATGATGAGAAAAGTTTAAATATGAAATGAACGACTTAATATTAATCCTAATATAGCTCCCCGGCAGCGGCGCCAAAAACTTGATGCAGGTTTTACTGACCAGGTCTTAATATTTATAGTGTCTCGCTATACCTATAGTCTACCCTAATGCACTAACGGGCAGTGTACCCGGTCGTGTGTAGTGTAGTAAATGGTAAAGCCGAGGTCGTCCCAAGAGCTATGTGTGTCGGATAATAACTAAGTCTAATTGTCACAGAATATAAATGGTTTGATAGGGTTTTAATTAATTAAACTACGAATGCAGAATATAAAAGCAATTAAATGGTAGAAAGGGAATCAATGGAGGAATAGTGGTGCTAACCTAGTTAATCCTCCTAACTAGTTATGTCTACGTCTACCTACTTCCAATTACTTCAGGTGGGTCAAATTCGAGAGGAAAACATTTGGTCAATTCGCCCTAACCTATCAGCAAAGATGCCACCACAAGAGAAATCAGGCGCACCGTCATAAGTCCTGTTGTTCCTGGTCCCCTAAGTCGAGTCATTAAGTACCGCTACATGCTAGATTCTAAATAGTGAGTGCACGACCGTTAGGAACTTAGACACTACACCCCTAATTATTAAGTTCATCCAAACGATAGGTGATCAGTTGGTCAAATCGCACAAGTAGAAAGGGTCGTCAGTTGGTCATATCTTACCCTTCCCGTCTCAGTCCGCTCACCTAGGGTCAGTTGGTCATATCTCCTAGGCAATTGGCCTCTACCGCCATTCAAAACTACCGAACCAGGGGTGACTACCAAAGAACTATGCATGCGTACACTTAGAAATAATTGTACGGAAGTAAAGGTAAACGCAAACATAACAATTAAGGAATCATAACTAGGATAGCACCAAAGAGTGCTTAGCCGCTCATATTAATCATGCACATCAATTCAATATTCAAAGGTACGAAATACATGAATCGAAAGTAAAAGAAATAATAAACGCTAAAGCTTATCGTAATGGTGTGACTTCTCCCTTGGAAACAGCTCCGTATGCTTCCCTAGACCTTCCTTGAGTATTTTCCCATGTTCTCAGAGTATTGTGTATGGAATGGGATGATTAGAAATGATGGAATTCGTGGGGTATTTGTAGGCCAGGTCTGGGTTACGGCGTAACCAATAGATGAGTTACGCCGTAACCTTCTATTCCGTCGTAAAAGCACTAGATCTGCTAGTTACGACGTAACCTTATAAGTGGTTACGCCGTAGTCTTCAATAAACCTGGTTACATCGTAAGTGATGCAATAGTTACGGCGTAAGTATCAGCGGCGTGGAACCTCTTTTGACCTAATGGAGTTACGTCGTAATCTTTGGAAGGAGTTACGCCGTAACCTCTTGATGAGTTGGACTTTAGGGTCACGCAATAGTTACGGCGTAATGTGAGAGACGAGTTACGCCGTAACCTCTTCAAACTAAGCATACTGTGATAAATCCTTAGTAATGTTTCCATTTCCGCGTCTCTTTAGCTCCAATGCTCGCAATTTACCGGAAAGTGTAAAACAATGGAAAACAAGCGTAAATCCATATAAATGATATAAATAACGAGCATTAACGGGGGAAATTGACACTTAATATTCAGACCTATTTGATGTTGTCATAGCCCGTATTTTTTTTTTCAACACTCTATTTTTTTTTCTTTTTCTCTTTTTCTATTTTTTTTCGATTTTTTTATACACTTTTACTCTACCTCTACGATAACATCAAAATGATGGGGATTTATAGGCACATCCCTACACTTGAGTTTTTATTATTCTAACACTAGTTTGACCCGAATTGAAAAGATCAAAACACTTGGAGTACATTATTACGCAAATAAAGGGAATTTGAATTTAACGTTCCCTTCTCGTCATTTCATAAACTTTAACTTTTCCCATGAGTCGCAATCGTCCCAAAACTGTATAAAAAGGATATGACTCGACTTAGCAACTTATGCAAGCAACTAGATAATTGAACTAAGGGTTTTTAGGGTGATAACAATAATGCACTAAAAGTGAGTGCATACAAGGTAGGCTAAGGCGATTTGGGTGTACATTTGGGGGTGGGGTGTAAACAATGCTCTTCATTGATATTCCATAAAACCGAAACATCACGAGAACCGTGAAAAGGATAGGCTCTGAGGGGTTAACTAGGGGTATCGTGTACTAAAGATGAGTACAACGCAAAGGTGTGGGGGAATTACTCAACCGATGTGGAAGAAGTAACTATATTACGGGTATCAAACAAGGGTTATCCTAATGCCTCTTATCATTTAGTTATTCCTAACTACACAAGTGTAGTCTTACTAGCGATCTCTCGATGCATCACAAAACAAGTTCTAGAATCTATTATACTACTGGTTCACACACTAAGCATTAAAGATGAATGCTTTAATTCCTACTAATCTAAGGGCGATCCTCACATTTTGGGTGGAATTTAAGTGGTAAAGGGTTTTTTTGTGCTAGTCATATAACTTCCTATCCATGAGACGCTTTATTAAGACTAATGGCCCACACCTATATGTCATGAAAATTTTTAAATTTGGTGCCAAAATTACCCTAACCGACATTTTCTGATAGTTTATTACACAAATGCAATTGGACAAAGCAAATAATCAAGGATAAGCATAGTTTCAAAGTTCTCGTTTTATTTTCCCTCCCTACACTTAAACTGAACATTGTCCCCAATGTTCCCCGAAAGTATCAAAATTATGATAATGGAAGGTAATAAAAGACGAAAGAAGCTAGCACTCCCCTGATTAGCTCGGTAGGATCCGTGTAAAGTGGTGGTTACATCTTTCTTCAAGAAGAATGTATGCGTTAAAAGTTTCTTCTCATCTTATGTATCTTCTTCTTGATAATTTAAACCTGCACACTTGAAGAAAACAAACGCAACCTTTGCGTAAAATCGGCGGTAATAATATATATAGGACTCTACTAAACTAGGATATAATGTTTGTGGAATGGATGTTTACAGAATTTCTAGAAAATTAAGACCTAGAAAATTCCAAAAAATTATAAGTAGCTCAGAAACGAGAAAAAGTAATCAGTTGTTTTTGCTCCTTCCTGACGCCGTCAGGTTGCGATCCTGACGCCGTCAAGTTATCCTGACAAAAACTGGTCTGCGATTTTCTGGAAAATTTACATCTTTAGAATCTGGAAAAATTTCCTGCAAAACATCCATTATGACTCGATACAAGCATTTGACTCGAACAAACACACATGCATATCTTTTAATTAATTCAAATTCTCATGTTTACGTTTCTTTTGAAAACGTGTGTAATCCTCCCTACACTTATCCTTTATGTAAAATACCTTTATATGTAATTAAGACGAGGTTAAAAACAAAATAAAGCATTTTTACAAATTTAAACATGAGAATAAACAATCAATAAAAGATATATGACACAAACAAGCAAACAATTAAGCATGGGTTGCCTCCCACGAAGCGCTTTTCTTTATTTATGAGTCTTGTAGCTAGACTCGTAGTCGTGCCCCTACGTTGTCCTAATCTTAGAGGCCCATTCGATCTCCTTAACCCTTCTCTCATCACGAATGTATTCAGGGCCTAACTCAAGACAAGCAGTGTAGTAAACCTTGTTCTTCCAGTCTACTTCAAATGCCGGAATGTTGTCCACATCTAAATTATCAATACCCTCAAATTTCTTATTTTTGCGGGGCATTATATATTAAACACTCTCGGCTCCATTTGAGAACTCGATTATTCCTTCCTCTCGATCATAAACCATCTTAGACTCCTCTATAAATGGTCTCCCAAGTATCACATCCCCTAAAAATCCATCAATGATGCCCTAAACATTTTCCATGATCATGAAATCACACCTATATGTGAAGTTACCTACGAAGACATGCAATCCTTTAACCCTCCCAACATAGTTACTTGCTTTCTTAGGGCGAAAAGGGTCCCTCATAGGTTCTAGCTTTTTGCTCATGATCCAATTGTAATAGAGCCTAGACATTATATTCATGGGAGCCTTATAGTCAATGTAGGTGTGATCCCAATACAAGTATCCAATCATACACGGTATCTTGATGTTTTTATGGTTACCCCTTCTTATGCGAGGCTCAAAGGGTAGTCTCGGGAAGTTAACTACGTTATAGTGATAGGCGGTTTCCTTCCCCTTAGGGTATGAGTCGAAATACTCCCTAAGTTCTTCCTCCTCCTTACTATCCTCCATAATTTCTAACACCTTATAATCTCCATCTTCTAGGTCATCATCCGAATCACTTGAGGTTGAATCACTATCAACAGGGTTAGTAGATTCCTTAAGGGCTTCCTCAAGCGTATTTTCAATTAACTTATTTAGTTTCCTAAGCTCTCCAATTTCACTAACAATACGAGCTCGAAGTTGGTTGGCAAAGGCTGGATCAAGCGGTGGGTATTTGTTTGGTGGTAAAGTGTTGTTTGGTGGTTTATCACCTTCCATGATGAAGAGTGATGGGTTACGAACAAAGGTCACGAAGAAGGGGGATACACTACGAGGAAGCTAAAAATGAGAAAAAATTACTTGATAGGAATCAAGCAAAGAAACCTAAACGAGGTGGACTCCTAACTAGCTATTCTATGCCCCGACAGCGGCGCCAAAAACTTGATAACGCTACACTTCGGGGTCAAAGGAACTTCCTTTTCGTCTAGCAAGTTTTTCAACACCCTAGGTAGTAAACCTAATCGTTGTAGTGTAGTATTAGGGTAAGCCACGGGAATTGATATCCTTCTCTAGGGGAATATGAATGCTAGTGAGAAGTTACTACGCTAAGGTTGGGGTTGAGGAAGATTATTTTTTATCTTTTTATGTTTTTTAGGAAATGGAAAGGTACGAATCTCGGGGTTTGGATTTGGGGGTTGGTATTTCTACCGATTACTCTACTTATCTAATTATCTAATCTAGTGGTGTATGTAGTCTATGTCTAATTATTGTGTGCTCGTATGATGATTTAAAGATGTGTTTACTTAGGTTTTATTACTCCTTAATTATCTCCTATTGATGGTTGAATTGTCACGTCCTTATTCTTAATCGCGTTGTGTGTCTAAGGTCGTAGGGTATGCGTTTATCCCTAACTCTTTGAAACTACCAAAGGGTCTCGCCTACAAAATCTCTAGGATTTATAAACTTTAACTTTAAGGTACTCTTCGGATGGTTTACCCTACAACAACTCTAGGTATTATAAACTACGGTTCACAAAGATTAATCAAGCATTAACTACACAACGGATGACCTATCGCATTACTAGATCATTAACAATTAAGATAAGAGACAACCAAACGATATTCAATAATTAAGTTTCATATTCCCTAAGCAAACACACAAGTAAATTAGCCGGACATGGGGAACATGCAAGCATACACACAAGTAATTGAAGACATAATTAAATTAATAAAGTAAAACACTTATCTTGATGTAAGATAGGGTTTGGAACCCTAAAATACTGTACAAGACAGCCTTGGTTCGGTTTAGGTTTTTACTCCAAAAGACTACACACTGAAAACTAAACAATTCGGATTCTATATATAAGATTACATATGCGACGGCGTCACCCTTTGATTTGTGACGCCGTCGGGTCGCCGTCATTAGGGTTTCGTCTTGGCCACGTTAGTCTTGCAACGGCGTCACCTTATGCTTGTGACGCCGTCCCCTTCAGTCTCTGACGTCGTCTGGATCAAATCTAGGCCGTCTGAGTTGCGACGACCTACTCTTTTAAAACCTGACACCATCACTTGTAAATAAGCAATTTGGCTACTGAGCCATCACAAAAGTGATGCGACGGCGTCGCAGATAACACCTGACGTCGTCCCCTTCAGTTCCAGCAGCCTGAGTGTCTCGATTCTTGACTTTGGCCATTTACTAAACGGGCGCTCTAGGAAACTTAAGGTACAACCTCGAACTACGGTGTCTATCTTCTCTCTATTCCCATTCGCTAATTCCACATCGTAACTAAACCCTAGAGGTGTTTGGGAGATTCCTAGTAATGGCATAAAATTGGTGGATACGAAACTCATATCCGCTCCAGTATCAAATAGTATGGAAGCATAGCGATTATTGAGAAGGAACTTACCCGTAACTACGTTAGGGTCCTCACCAGCTTCCTTCCCAATAGCGTAAACGTGCGCTGTTCCCATGTCTCTCTGCTGATTCCTAGCATCATGGTTTCTCTGGTTTTCCACAACCTCACGCTTCACAGGGTTTAAGCCATTACCTCCTACACCTCGGTTAGAAAATCCTCCTACATTACCGGGATTTCCTCTCATCCACGGCTGTCGGCACTCATTCTTAAAATGTCCCTTCTTTCCACATCCAAAACAGGTGACAGAGGCCTTCCAGTCCTCTCCTTGTGCAGTTTGAGCTGCAGCAAGTGGACGAGACCTATAGTCTTTGGCCAAGTGTCCTACCTTAGAGCACTTCCTACACACATTCGGGCATAGTCCATGGTGGTGTCGGTTACAACGACCACACACAGGCTTACTACCTTCATAATCTTTCCTACCTCCATTTCCTATGGCGAACACTTTGGCTGTCTCTTGCCGTTTGTTGCCATTCCCTTTTGCAACTTCGTTCCTCTTCCTCTTATCACTCCTATCGTTCTTACTCTTGTCTCCTAATTCTAGCACACAAGAGTCCATCAAACTCTGAGCCACAGCAATTGCCTCTTGCAAATTAACTGGCTTGGCAGCGATGACATCATTTCGAGTAGCCAAAGGCAATCCATCAGTATACCTTTCAATCTTAAGTTCTTCGGTGCGAACCATTTCAGGGCAAAGCAATGATAACTCTTGGAAACGACGAGTATAAGTCGCCATGTCAGTACCCTTAACCTTATGGTTCCAGAACTCACTCTCTAATTTCTTAACTTCATTCCTAGGACAGTAAGTCTTAATCATGAGAGTCTTAAACTGAGTCCAAGTCATACTATAAGCTACATCAATTCCTACTGATCTGTGATAGTTGTTCCACCAGGTCAACGCCTCGTCCTTCAAGGTGAATGTTGCATACTTAACCTTACAATCCTCATCACAGTTACTCACAGCAAACACAGATTCAGTTTTCTCTAATCACCTAGTCAGGTAAACTACTCCCTCAGTTCCTCCGAACTCAATGGGACCACAGAATCGGAACTCTTTGTAGGTACATCCTCGAGTTTGATTCAGCATTGGGGTTCCACTAGAGGTGTTACAAAGATTAGCCTCAGCTAGCAGTTCAGCGACACGTTGCGACACTAACTGGTCAATGTGGGTTTGGTTCACAAGTGGAGGGTTTTGTGGAACATGACCATTCTCAGCATGGTCGTTCCCATTCGGGTTTTCTACAGCTGGGTTATCAATGTTCGGGTTCTCAACATGTGGTGTGGTCGGGGCCGGACGACGACCTCGACGACCAGGGGCAACAACAGCAACAGGAGCTGCTTGGTTGTTCCTAAGAAAGTTTCGTCTTGTTGCCACCATTCTGGAGGCAAGAAGAACAGTTTCATAAGTTCACAATTCACATTCTAAAATAGAGTTGGGTTCCAAGGGTCACCCAATAACGCCTGAATAGATAATCAAGGCCAACAGGGATAACGCTAAACTAAAGCGAAACAATCAGATACCGCATCATAAATAAAGGATGCATGTTTCCATAACCATAACTCATAGGTTTCAAAAGTGGAAATACATGGAAGGATACGGAGGAATCAAAAAAGATCCTAATAACGATACTAGTAAACAACTAGGATAATCCTACATCTCGAACCAAGTACTACTTAGTTTCAAGATGGTACAAAACCATAAATATAATACTATCTAGCCACGTCTACGAATACCACTCACTGACCTCCTAACATCGTCAACCTCTCTCCATAATGATGCTAGCTCAACACGTCGAGCGTCGCGATCACTCTTAAGCTCTGCGACCTCTCTCTCCAACTCACCAATCCTACGCCAAATCGCTCTATCAGCATCACGAGCTGTCGCGAACCCTCTCAGCAGGCTGGAGCTCCGACATACCCTCACACAAAACCCTAGTCCTCCTGACTACAGTACCCATATCAACTCTCAGATCCTCTATACTAGCCCTAGATACTCCAACTAATCGATCCGTCATCTGACTAAGCCTAGTACCCTGCGATGTAATCCTCTCCCACATCAGACCCGTCTCACCATACTCCTCGGGCTCTGAAGCAATCTCCGATGGTATCTCAGATCCTAACGGGCTACCTATCTCTGGTGAATGTGGAGGTAAATCAAAACCAAAAGGCTGTCCAGGGGACTCAGGCTCAGGCAAAGGAGAACCTGGTTTCGGAGAATGTGCAGGACTCTGCAATGGAGGAGTACCCCCTTCTGGGATATCCTCATCATCCTCCTCCTAAGGATCCTCATCCTCATCAACATAATGCTCCTCAATCTCATGCTCCTCCTCGCCCTCATCCATAGGGGGAGAGTCCATGAGTCGGAGTCTCTGTGCAGGTAAATCCTGAGGTGGTACACTAGGAGATCTAGGCCTCCTAAGACATGGTGATGCTGCTAAACGGATAGGTGATGATGGTGGTCTCACGGACATGCGGGCAATGCTATAAGCAAGCCTAGGAGTCTGTGCTCGCGCTAAGACCTGATGTAAAGTGAGCTGCCTAGATGAGCTAGGACGATCTGATGATGATGAACTAGTGTGACGGGCAATCTCATAAGGATCACCCTGCGCAACCGTCATGAGAGTCAGTGCTGGCGAACTAGCAACAACAAGGACCTCCTCAGACACATCAAAAACTAGTGAAGGCATAGTCTGTGACAACGGCATAGGGTAGGTATAAGTGTTCGAAACAACTAGTTTTAATAAGCACATCAACTTAACCAAAACACATATCACATAATGAAAGCTTTAAAAGTAGAGGTACCGAATTACTCAAAACATGCCTTTAATAAAACACATAAGTTCAGTTCTATCGCATAATCCCATATCAAATCAATCGAGTTCAACATTTTCAAAATCACAATATATCGTTTACTCAAATCAAATTCCGTAATATCTTGACAATCACATCTCATTTTCCAAAACCAATAATCATATCTCATTTCCAAAATCCATAATCATATCTCGTTTCCAAAATCAATAATCATATCTCCCAATAATAACGTTTCCATAATCACTTCACAATATCCCTTAACATATCATCTCATAATTCAATTCGCAGTTCATACCATAATCAAATAAGAAGCTTCGGCTTGGCAAGCGGGCGTGCGTCGGTCGAGGATCAATTTTCTTAAAAGTGGTTATAGTTTAGGGTTTATAAAATACATAATTCTCTATAACCTTGAGCTCTGATACCAATCTGTAACACCCCCAAATCTCGGTACAGCGAAAGACTTAATCAAGTTTTCGGGGCGTTACTATTGGATTGGTATCGCATACAAGTATAGTAAAAGATAATCATTTAACCATTCAAAACCAATCCCAAATTTAAATATTCAAAACATTTAACCCAAAAGTATAAATATTAGGCCCAAAACATAGTTTAATAAAATAGGTCCCCAAAGTTTATCAGAGTCATAAATGATCCTTGAACCCCGCCTTCTTGCCAAGCTTCCACCGATCAAGTAATCCAAACATCTCTCAAATACCTGAGAAATCATGCTAAAAGGTCAGCTTACGCTGGTGAGTTCATAGGTTTAAGTTCAACAAAATCATAGTTGACCTGTAAGAGTTGATTTGCTATGCAAGACCTAAGATAGATAAATACCGTTTCACACCGATCCTACCCGGATCACCAATCATAACACATGTCCCGCATCCAGGGACTACTCGGGCCCAACGACTCTAGTCCAGCACTGTCGTGGCAAAATCTAAAACAATTGCCAACCTCGGACTAGGTCGAGGTAGAAGTCTATTCTTAGTTAGGCACGGTTAAACCTAGACTAAGGCAACAACTACCGCACATCTATCTAAACAGCCAAGCATGTAAGCAAATCCAAATAATTTTAACGGTCCAAAAACAGCAGCATGATTCTCACCCCAAAATAGTTCAAAACGTAGTTAAAACGAATATAAAAGTGGGGCTATGAAACTCACCTCAAGCAATCAACGCACAAATAAACACTAGCAGAAGATAACGGTATCACAGCACAACAACTATCGACTCGGCACAACCTATTAATGTAGACCAACTTTAATATATATATATTCCTCAAATCAACGTTATCTACCCCAATATGTTCCACTTCTTTATTTCCAAAAATGTCTCGTTTCACCATTTAATCCTACTGTTTGATATTCCTCATGTGGGTGTATCGACTCAATATGATGCCATTAATGCACTCAAACAACCAATATATAACTCAATACGACACAATGAGACCTCTAAACGATAAGCTCCATAGTCCAATAAGTTTCGGAATAAATAGTAGACTTTATCGAATTCATCAACTCGATAAACTCATTTATTTATTCGTGTCGCTTATTATCCCATAAATCAATCGTATCCTAAAGAGTCATAAGGATAAGTCACCCATTAATAAGGTTACCCAACGTACCTAGCGCGCTCTTATTAGATTCGTCAACCTAATAAGTCCGCTACCCAAGTGGATCAACGCAATTAATGCTAGGTTATCCGTAACCCATGCACACAACGTAAGCAATTAATTACTTAAACCAATATTAAATGTCCACAATTGACATTTATTGATAAACGTATACTCGAAACATTAATTGCTTATTTATTACAAAACATTTCTAATTTAGTCGTTAATTTCCATTTAAAAATAGTAAATAACAAGATAAGACTTGTTATCGACATTTTTGGTACAAAAGCCCATTTATTATTTCTATTTCATAGTTTATTAACATTTTCATATATATATATATATATATATATATATATATATATATATATATATATATATATATATATATATATATATATATATATATATATTTCGTCAAATTCCAATATTAATCTCATATCGTTATTCGTTTCGAGTCCACAAGCACGAGTCATAACTTCTCGGCTTTTAATCAATCAATAGTCCAAATTATACTAAAGTCCATGTTACGGCTTTGTCGGAGTCAACTATTGACTAACAAGTCAAAGTGACGCCGACGTAGCTCAAAGTCAACAATATATATATCAAGTCCAATGTAAAAGTCACAATATCGCAATTCAATCCCAAACCAACTCAAAACAATCTCGCCAACCAATCAATCAACCAAATATACTTGAAACCAATGTTATGACCCTAATGGTCATGACACGGTCGCGGTCTAGACCATGTGAACCAAACAAGCTCTAGAAGCTTTTCGGCTCCACGCGTCTCACCCAAACCTCAACTATATCAACCAACAAGCTACCAAATTGACCCGACTCGGACCCATGACCCAAGTGGGTCACGTACGACACCAACCAAGAACCTACGTGGGTTCGTTGGTTCGTACGCCCCATAACTCATAACCAAACACAACCAAATCAATTCCACAACACCCAAAACCAATCATTCAAGCTCCAAACACTAACCAAACACAAAACCCATCATCTATCTTAACCAAAAATATGCAACTAAACCCTAAATGCACAAACCCATCAACTTGATACACCACACATTTACCAAACACTAATTACTTGTTTATTTAGTCACTATATAGCTTTAATTTCATGTTCTACCCATAAGCCCCAAATTTCATCCTTAGGTCGAAACCCTAGATGTCAATTTGTGGCTTTATATTGCCCTAACAAGCTCAAAACTTGTTCCATTTACCTTATCTAATCACCAATTGCAAAACCCACTTGAAACCCTAAAAGTACGAATCTTGATTCAAAGATTTGAAGGTGTTATTGAAGTCCAAATGGAGCGTGTAATATATGGTTGGAAAGAGGAGAAAGAGAGCTTCAATATGGTGGTGGAGGTGGGGGGTGATGTGCCGGCGGCGGGCCGTGGTGGCCGGAACAGTGGCGGCGGCCAAAAGGTGGTGGCTAGGGTTTTTAGTGAGAGGTTAGATAGAGAAAGGAGAGTGGTGTGTGTTTTTTAGAGAGATAAATAAAAGAGGTGAATGAGGGTGGATGGTCCCTTTTATACATGGACACTAGGGACTCAAAAATAAATAAATATGGAGGGGGGGGGGGCGCCGGCTAGGGAAGAAATAGGGGGGTCGGAGTTGTAATTTTTCGTAACTATCCCGTTTACCCATTCCCGAGCTCACATATTGTCCCCCGAGTGTCTCACAACATTTATTCAACTTTCTAACATCGTTATTTACGTTTTTCCACGAGTTTAGACTATTTATTTGTCAATTTTCGAGTTACGGTCTAAAAGTTACAATAGTTCTCGTTTTAGGCTTTTCTAGTGCCGAATCGAATAGTGCCTACCAAATAGAGTTAAAACTCATACGATAACTCATTTAATAATGAAATAAATCATAAAAACCAATAGACGATATAAAATCAAGTCATGGTTTATAAAAATAGTGCTAAAGGCAAAACTCGGTTTAGTCTAACGTAATGCGGTTACCTAAAATAGACTCCCTAAATTGCCAGTTGTCACATATAGGTAGTGTATAGTATGGACCAAGTAGGTTCATCTTTCACTCATCACTATTCCATACTTCATACACTACATCACCAAGTTCACTTATCCAACACATATGACAACCTACTTTATGGACATAATTCAATGTTTGATTACTGTGAAAACCAATAAAAAAACAAACAGTGCCTAACAAAGGCCACCTGTTTCTTTTAAGAGTAAATAGCAGCGGACAAACATGAAATAAGCCAAGATACAAGACCCTCATATGTAGTGAACTTATAAGAAATCTCATCTTTTTATTAAGTATTAGAAAGGCTTAGAAGATGGTTAAAAACCATGTAAGTGCAGATTTCTTGAACCTCATCTGACTGCAAGATAAACTCATATCCAAACAACCCTTTAAGGGAGATACTTCCTTAATTCAGGAGCTGAGAGAGCATAACAAATCACCCCTTTTGGTATACAACTGCAATTAATCTTCCTGTTACTTTATTCCAACTTGTCTTTGGCATTTCACCATCCACTTAGCTTCAACACTCCTAACATTTATACTTTCCTTAACAATTATGCCAAACAGTTTACATTTGACTGTTTCCACAATTCTTTTGCAAACCTCTTGAATTGCTTTGCTGAACTTATTTAAAAATTCTCCCATTTCTTTTTTGCCAAATAAAATATACACTAGCTAACGAATCTCCTTACTACCCATCAAATATGATGTTGAATACACCCATCAGCAAAACTTCTAACCAAATTGCTCCAATTGGACTCATTATTATTGATCTCAGCAATATCCTTTACATTACTCACACATTAGCAGAATAGGAGCAATTGAAGAATAAGTATTGAAGATCTCCAGCCTCATTAAGACACAAAGGACATCTATTAACACTGTACACACCCCATTTTAGTAGCTTGTCTTGAGTGCTTAGTCTATCCTGAATAACCAACCATAGGATAAAAGAATGCTTAGGAATGCATTGTGAGTACCAAACTAGCACCACGGAACCTTGGGGACAGGAGTACACAGATCATTAGTGATTGTTTTAACTGAGAGATCAACCTTTACACCACCATTTGTCACCCATACCATTTTATCAATACCTTCAACCTTAATCATTGGTTCATCGATACTAGTGATGAGAGGAAACTTCTCATACCATTCAAGAGGCCACTTCCATTTTCCCTTTTCGATCATGTCACCAACCATTAAGTCCATTGATAATCTAGCATCATAGATGTCCCTATGAGAGCTATACTGCATTAGAGGACCCATAGGACTCCAGTTATCATACCACATGGAAACACTACCACCATTCTCAATTTTACATTTTACATTCTCTCTCACTTTATGTCTAACCATAAGCAAAATTTTCCACCCCTAATTATCTCCTTTCTCAACAGAACTATCCCAAGTACTTTTCCCTCATAATTTCATAGCATGTACCCACTTGATCCATAAAGTGTCTTTCTTCACTGCAATGCTCCACTCCTGTTTAGCTAGCATAACTTCATTACATTTTTGCAAATCTTTCAAACCTAAACTACCTTGATCTTTAGGTCTGCAAATAGTAGACCAAGCCACATTTGCTTTGCCCGGAGCTGATTCTCCCTGATTCCATAAGAAACCTTTTCAGATCTTATTAATTACCTTGATTATGGTGACTGGAATTAAAAAGACTTAAGCCCACTATACATGAATGTATTCCAACAGAACTGCAATTAACTGAAGCCTTCTTGCATAAGACAGGCTTTTATTATTCCAATTCTTGATTCCTCCTTTGATACTATCCAACAAACAACAACATTCTTTCACCCCAAGTCTCTTAGCAATCAGAGAGACACCCAGATATCTCACATGTAACTTGCCAATTGCAACTCATAGAATTTGGGTAATAGCTGTATTTTCCTCATCTTTCATATTCTCAAAATAGACTTTACTCTTAGCTTGGTTAGGAATCAAACCTGAGCAACCCACTAAATTCTTCTAATGCTTTTTTAATAACACCAACAGAACTTGTATCTCCATGAAACATAATTTTCTGTAACATTTTCTATGTGTTGAAACATGAATTCGAGCCTATCATGTATATAGATTTGTGTCACATAATCAAATTGTTTATTTGAAGAAACTCTATTATGATGCCTCATGAAGTCATGATCTTGAGTTTTCGACAAACAAAATACCACGGAAATCCAATATAATAAAAAATTATGCATTTATTATAATCATCGGATGGAAGTTTTTGTAATTACGTTGATAGTTGATTAACTTCTCTTCGATTATAAAAGTTCAAATTTGCAAAACTACAGTAAGTATTCATACTAATCACCTCTAATCAATCAAACACACAACCTTCAAAATGATACTCATTGCAAAACAAAAACAACATAAAATATCACCATGCGAAGCTAAAAGTCCATTGCAATTATTAAAGTAACTCAAAGATATTGATTACAATTCATAAAGGTTACATCTATCGGCATTTCGATGAAGTCACTCAATTATAGCATAGCCAACAATCATGTTAAGTACGCACTATAATCTATATCTAATCAAACATAAAGCAAATTAATTAGATCAATGGTAGAAAAATACCAACGTCGTTTATAAAAGCATTCATATGTTACAACTAGCAACAAACAGACAGACTATGAAAAACCTCAAAACAACATAGCGCTATAAAAAACTACTTGTAGAAACTAATAGCTTTATTAGATATAAATAAATAAGTTCACGCCCGTTTGTTGGTTTAAGGTTTATAGAGTTTCACATGTAATCGCCGCTGTATATTATGGATCGATAAAGCAAATTAATTAGATCAATAGTAGAAAAATACCAACGTTATTTATTAAAGCTTGCACAAATGTTACAACTAACGACAAACAAACAAAAACTGAAAAATCTCAAAACAACATAGTGTTATAGAAAATTACTTGTAGAAAATAATAGCTTAGGCTATGTTTGGCACATGAGATTATAGAGAGATTATGCTTATTTTTTCAAAAAGTAAGCTACTTAAAAGATAATATTTGTTTGGCAGACATAGCTAAAAAATAATTTTCCATAATCTCTGAAAATAAAATGTTACTTCATGTAACTTATAAAAATAATCTCTTTTTATAATCTTTTTCAGGAACAGCACCGACACCAGCACCAGCATCAACACCAGCACCAGCACAATCTATTTTTCTCAAACATACCCTTAATTAGGTGATATATAAATAAGCTCAAGCCCATTTGTGATTTTAGAAATTATCGAGTATAAACCATAAACCCACAAACACATGTGAGCTTATTTATTTATCATCTAATAAACTTCTGATAAGGGAAATGGTTTGTACACTCAATATTTTGATTTGCACACTCCATACTGTGCATTAATCTGTTGTACTGTGCATATATTCTGCTTTAACTGATTGTACATATGAGTGTGCCAATCAAAAGCTAATGTGTACAAATCATCTCCCATAACAAGGGTATGAGGCTTGTGTATTTGCGTAGAGCATCTAAAGAGACAACGTACGACAATTTAATAATGACTAGTATTATATCCGTGCTACGTTTAAGAAGTGAATAAACTAATAAAGTGAAACCGGTGTATTTTTTTTTTATGGCATTTTGAGTTTTGCTAAAATACAAATATACTAGAAAAGAAATTAGGCAAAATACCAGAATAGAAAGAGATTATAATATTTTTATTTATAGAAACAAAGTATTATAATCACACTATTTATATGTCACTCACATGATTTGAATCTATAACCTATAAGTTGGGGAGTATTTCACACTATTGCATGCATCTTCCGAGTCACCCGTCCAATTTAATCTAATTAAGACCACCCAAAAGTCTTTCGTCTAGTGGTACGTGAGTTACTCATCAACGTAAATGTTGTGAGTTCAAGCCTCGTCAAAGGCATTTGTGAAAATATATTATAAGATGGATGGTGTAGGATGTGAAAAAATTGTCTTTTAATAAAAAAAATCGATAAACTTTTCTATTCTTATAGAATCCACTTATCCACGAGTAATAGAATTTTTTTTTATCTCGGCTTTGGCATGTCCTTCGTTCATAGTTTTGTATAAAAGCATGTCCAACTTTTAAGCCTTAAAATAAATCATAAAGTGGTTTGAATAACCACGTCAAATCATACCTTTGTGGGTTGATGTAGTTTAACCATGTCTCCCAAAGCAATAAGGTTAGGCAATACCTTAACGAAAGCATCATGATTCTACTAGTCCGCAATCACAGACCATAAATGAGATGCAACCTACAATCAACGAACAAGTGCTAAGAAGTTTCTATATCATCATCATCACAAATTGGGGCAACGAAACAAGATTGTGATAATATCTATATAAAAGAGGCTGGATACACAACAACTTTTGAAGCCCACATCCAACCACTACAAATATATTAATCTCATACCACGGGAACGTATGTATAAAGATTAAAGAGTATATACTTAAATGAACTTAAAACTTTCTTCGAAAAAAAAAAAAAAAAAAAAAAAAAAAAGGAACTTAAAACTAAAAAATACTGATTTTTTTCATTAAGCAAAGAGCACCGATTAGGTATTTTTATTATTTAAACAAAGAAACAGGAATAGGTTATTCATGTCGACCACATTCGTAACAGCCTTTAAGCTCTGTAAAATACATATACATCATGATGAATCCTTTGTGGGTGGCCAACTTCCTAACACTAAAGAAATATTAAATAATAAATAAACATATGCTTGTCATTTGATTTATGGATTATAATCGTTACAAATTTACGTCACTCCAACCTTCTCAATTCTCTTGTTTTGTTCAAGTTTATTTTTCGCGAAAACTCATTACTAGCTTTATTTGAAAATTGTTACAAATATACATTAAAGATGAAAACTAGTGTTTTGAAAACTCCATCAAACGGCCGGTTTAACCGATTGAACTAGATTTGACTGATTGAACCGAAAAAATTGAGAATCAAGAAAAAATTGGTTCGGTTTTGGAAACCATGATAAAAACTATAATATACGTATTTTATAAAAATTAAGATCATTTAAAATTTAATTTGAACATGATAGATCATGTTGAGATTTTTGTGAGAATAAAAGAAAAGTGAGTCTTTTAATTACTTTCTTTTACCTAAATTTAGAATCTTATTCAAAATAACACCAATATAATTCATTATGTTCAAAATGAACTTTACAATATTTCGATCCATATTTTAGATCGGATGTAATGGCAGGGTCAACCCTCGGTCGGCCGTGCTTTGCGACTCGTCGCACCCCACTACACAACTCCCCAAAAGACGCGACACACATGGACGATTTGGTTGAATCGATCGCATACTCGACCTCCATCTTGGCACAAACAACAACACCCCAACGGTTACAAAAATGTACCGTTTGAGATAATAAAAAATATATTTAAAACTTTATTCATTTAACACTATAAATACCCCATTCACTTCATCCATTTAGTCTTTTATACACAATTTCAAACTAATTACTATCTCACATAAAATGTCTCAAAAAACTCCCAAAACCAAAACCCAAAATCCCGACGCCAACAAAACATTCCAAACTCTCCAACACCGGATCCCAATTTTTGTTTGGCTGTTCTCTCACCACCCATTCAATTTTAACCCGCAAGTTTCCACTGCGAATCACAACAACCACAAAAACAACCTTATTACCAAAACAATTTGTTCCAACCTTCGTTTAACCAACATCAACAATCTTTTTACCAACAACAACAAAAATATCAAATGTATCGTCCGCCAATTCGATTCACCACCACCGTTTAACTAATTGATGGACGAACCTCAATATGCTCAACGATATTCTCCGGTTAACTGTCTTAATCTTGATTGATATTTGAATCCTTTTTTTGTTAGTCAAGATTATTCTATGGGTCAAGGTCCGGGTGGTCCATCCAACCCCGTTGAAGATGACTCTCCCGTCGAAGAGGTGGCGCCCGTCAAAGCTAAAAAGACTACAAAACGACGTCAAAAATCCAAGGAGACTGTAGATGCTACCTCAACAAAACCATGGACCTGGCGGAAGAGATATCGTTGTGTAAAGCTTGGATAAATATATCAAAAAATAACATAAAATAAAATGGAACGCTCAAAAGGCTAGGGGTTTTGGAGTTCCGTGTTGAATTACTTTGAGAATGAAATGGGGAATCGATAAGAGG
Organism: Chrysanthemum seticuspe; assembly: GCA_019973895.1. Taxonomy (NCBI): domain Eukaryota; kingdom Viridiplantae; phylum Streptophyta; class Magnoliopsida; order Asterales; family Asteraceae; genus Chrysanthemum; species Chrysanthemum seticuspe. The sequence goes on along the minus strand of BPTQ01000008.1, from coordinate 272,177,222 downwards.
ATACGATTTCGTCTGCAGCAAATGGAAAAATAGGCTTTGTCCTAAAATTGGTCAAATTTTGCCATTCATGATAATCTAAAAGGGAGGCACCAGAGAAGCACAGATGACACAATTCTGTTCGATCAAGCGTGTCCTGAATATCATACAACATACGGTCTTGCCTTCACAATGATTGAGTTGTGGAAATTTTTGAAGGAGCATAGTAACTGAAAAGAGGTTGAGATGCCAAAATTTTACAAAAACAAAGAAAAGGCTCTCAAAAAATCAAAGACGTTGGAAACCACCTCACACGCTACATCAGACTCGGCATATGGTGGTTTTACTCTCAACGGGGAAACGGATGAAGATGAGGAGGAAGAGGTTCAGGAAGTTTAGCCAATGGGTCGGGATAGAGCTAAGAAGAAAGTGTTCATCCTCCTCCGTTCCTTCGGAATTTTCAACTACTGCACCTGTTCCTGTTGATATGATAGTCGATAAATGGAAAAACATCAAATCGGGTATGTGGGGACAAAAGAAGGAAACGCGGGAGTCTTACATAGCGTTGTAGAATCAGCAATTTGAAATGGAAAAACAGCGCGTTAGGAGCAAGTGGGATTGGAAAGAGATAGGCTTGCAAATCACAGAGAAGAACTTGAGCTGCAACGTGAATGCTTCAATTTCAACGATACCTTATGCTCTATAATTCACGCATCAATGAGATTTTGCTCGAACCACAAAAACGAAAGATGTTGGAGATGAAGCAAAAAATAAAGTCTAAATATAATTTAGTTTTAGTTTAAGTTTTAATTTTTATTGTAATGTTTTAAACTTTATTGTAATGTTTTTAATTTTATTTGAATTATGAATGTAATGTTTTAAATTATAAATGAAATTTTAATTTTAATGTTTAAAAAAATGATTTTTTTTAGGGAAAATGACACAAATAGACCGCGCGCCCTGATGCATATCACTTTATGGACCACTTTTATTTTAAATTTGAAAATAGACCGAGGGCAACCGCTGTCATTGGGCAACTCATCGAAATTGTGACAAGTGTCCCGTATGTGTAAGGTATTGTTTTTTGGGCAACCAAAAAGCGTTGGGCAACCGTATTTTTTAAAAAGGGTTTTTTTGGTCATTTTACATAACATAAATAAAATATTATATATACTAAAGATTGGGTAAAATTGTGTTCCTAATACATATTTTTTATACCACTGCTTTTCTAATACATGTTTTTCATACCACTGCTTCTTCTTCTCATAATTCTCCCGCCCCTCACAAAATTATTTTCCCCAAATCAGTTTTCCTTTTTCTCACTCAAAAGTCAAAATTGAAAAATTAAGTTCATTTCCATATCCAATCTCACATTTGTTTTCAACAATATTTCAGATCAAAGTCCAGAAACATCTTCATCTACTTTTTCATTTCCATCTTTTGTTCATTAATCAAATCAAATCAAACAGGTAATCATCTTTCTATTATATTATTTTTATTATAATTTTTGTTCAGTTGCTCGATAAGAGACAACATATGTTACGGAACAGATTCATGTTCCGAAAGTGAAATCATAGAGGTATCAAAAGAAGCAAACATTCATGAATTTGTAAGCAATCTGCCAGACGCATATGACGCCGTGGTTGGTGAAAAGGGGTGTCAGCTTTCTGGTGGACAAAAACAAAGGATTGCAATTGCAAGGACTTTGTTAAAGAAACCAGCCATCATGCTTCTTGATGAAGCAACGAGTGCTCTTGATGCTGAGTCGGAACGATCAGTGGTAGCTGCAATGGAGTCGATAAACAGGAATGAAATGACTACACAGGTTACGGTTGCACATAGGCTTTCGACTGTTGTGCATTCGGATACTATTGTTGTTATGGAGAAAGGTAAAGTGGTTGAAATGGGAACTCACTTTGTTACATTTTCACTTTGTTACATTTTCACTTTGTTACATAGGCTTTTGTATTCACTTTGTTACATTTTCATTGATTTTGTATATTATATTACATTGTAGGTGGCTAAATGTGCAATTGGGTTACGACGGAAACAACTTCACCAACGGGTTAGACACTTTTCCAGTATATTTCTTATTGAGTGGAAAGAATGGTTCATGTTTTATTTTGAATAAGTGAAATTAGGTAATGCTAACTATAAAATAGTGTGTTTAGTCAACGAAATTTCTTACTGTTATATTATATAGTAATTGTTATTTTTGGTAAGACTCCAATCAGTAATCACTTTAGCAAACTATTGTAGTTGATTGTCTTACCTGAAGCCAAGCCTAAATGATCGTCTCAATAACGCTCGAAGTATAGTACATGAAATTGATTAACAACTCGAAGTTGGTGAAACACTTCATATAGTTCTTAAGTATTTGGAGGAAGAACCATATGTTAGAGAGGCAGATAGAGCTCAACTTGGTGAAAAACAAACGTAAAGAACCATCTACTAAAGGGGCTGTTTAGAAGTGCTAATAAAGGGTCTGTCTCGAAGTGCGTATAAACAGGCTGTTTGGAATCTGATAACGCTACACGCGTCGTTCAGGGTCAAAGGAACTTCCTTTTCTTCGAGCAAGTTTTATAACACCCTAGGCAGTGAACCTAATCGTTGTAGTGTAGTATTAGGGTAAGCCACGGGTATTGATATCGTTCTCTAGGGGAATAGGAATGCTAGTGAGAAGTTACTACGCTAAGGTTGGGGTTGAGGAAGATTATTTTTTTTATCTTTTTATGTTTTTTAGGAAATGGAAAGGTACGAATCTCGGGGTTTGAATTTGGGGGTTGGTATTTCTACCTATTACTCTACTTATCTAATTATCTAATCTAAGGTGTATGTAGTCTATGTCTAATTATTGTGTGCTCGTATGATAGTTTAAAGATGTGTTCACTTAGGTTTTATTACTCCTTAATTATCTTCTATTGATGGTTGAATTGTCACGTCCTTATTCTTAATCGCGTTGTGTGTCTAAAGGCGTAGGGTATGCGTTTATCCCTAACTCTTTGAACTTAGCAAAGGGTCTCGTCTACAAAACCCTCTAGGGATTATAAACTCTAACTCTAAGGCACTCTTTGGATAGTTTAGCCTACAACCGCTCTAAGTGCTATAGCCTAAGGTTCACAAAGATTAATCAAGGATTAATTACACAACGAATGACCTATCGCATTACTAGATCATTAATCAATTAAGATAAGAGACAACCAATCAATATTTAATAATTAAGTTTCATATTCCCTAAGCAAACACACAAGTAAATTAGCCGGACATGGAGAACATGCAAGCATACACACAAATAATTGAAGACATAATTGAATTAATGAAGTAAAACACTTATCTTGATGTAAGATAGGGTTTGAAACCCTAAAATACTGTACAAGACAGCATTGGTTCGGTTTAGGTTTTTACTCCAAAAGACTACACACTAAAACTGAAAAATTCGGATTCTATATATAATATTACAATCGCGACGGCGTCACCTTATGATTTGTGACGCCGTCGGGTCGCCGTCATTAGTGTTTCGTCTTGGTCACGTTAGTCTTGTGACGGCGTCACCTTGTGCTTGTGACGCCGTCCTCTTCAGCATCTGACGCCGTCTGGATCAAATCTAGGCCGTCTGAGTTGCGACGGCCTACTCTTTTAAAGCCTGACATCGTCACTTGAAAATAAGAAATTTGGCTTCTGTGCCGTCACAAAATGCTCCGACGGCGTCGCAGTTAAGCAGTGACGCCGTCACCTTGTATTTCAGCAGCTTGAGTGTCTCGATTCTTGACTTTGGCCATTTTCTTCGTATATCCGCGCATTTTCGTCCAAATAAGTGTCATTACAGCAATTTGCCTTCAAGAGACCTAAAAAGTGAAAAGGAACGATTTTAAGTAATAACGGATACAAAAGTAATCAAATAAGGGCTTAAACGACCCCTCAAAAAGGTACATTTTAAAACCTTATCAAATATCCCTACACTTGGTATTTGCTTGTCCTCAAGCAAATGTGCTTTTAGCCAATTAATTTATAAGTTAGGGGTCATCAAGCATTTGTTTAAAACAATCCACAACACATATAAGCCCCGCAAAAGTCATAACAAGCACGAAAATTACATACTAGCACCTCACATGGGGTGTTTGGATACTCACATCTCTCTCGGGTGTATATGAAATATAACAAGTTGGAAATGGAAGATAAACACTCATTAACCGGTCCTAGTACATAGATTACCAAAGGGTTGAGAATAGATCAAACCTCCATCGCTTTGGCGTAAGCACCTAGGAAAGACTATCAAAGAGGTCTTTAAAGGGTTGTAATGTTAGGCTTACGGTAGGGAAACAAAGGGTTTGGTGGGATAGGCTATTTAGTGGTGGCAAGTCAAAACTCTCTATGTTACAAGCATACGAAGAATGGCGTTGCTAAGCCAAGACTCGACACTCTAAACTCTAGATAACTGAAACAAACAAACATAAATTTAAAGGATAGATGTAGGATGGTAACCCGTATGGTTTTTTTTTTTAACCCTCTATTTTTTTTCTTTTCTCTTTTTCTATTTTTTTTCGATTTTTTTTTCATACACTTTTACTCTACCATCCTCTACGGTAACATCAAAATGATAGGGATTTATAGGCACATCCCTACACTTGAGTTTTTATTACTCTAACACTAATTTGACCCGAATTGAAAAGATCAAAACACTTGGGGTACGTTATTACGCAAATAAGGGAATTTAACGTTCCCTTCCAGTCATTTCATAAACTTTAACTTTTTCCCATGAGTCCCAATCGTCCCAAAACTGTGTACAAAAGATATGACTCGACTTAGCAACTCATGCAAGCAACTAGATAATTGAACTAAGGGTTAGGGTGATAACAATAATGCACTAAGTGAGTGCATACAAGGTAGGCTAAGGCGATTTGGGTGTATATTTGGGGGTGGGGTGTAAACAATGCTCTTCATTGATATTCCGGAAAAACCGAAAGATCACGAGAACCGCGAAAAGGATAGGCTCTGAGGGGTTAACTAGGGGTATCGTGTACTAAAGATGAGTACAACGCAAAGGTGTGGGGGAATTACTCAACCGATGTGGAAGAAGTAATTATATTACAGGTATCAAACAAGGGTTATCCTAATGCCTCTTATCATTTAGTTATTCCTAACTACACAAGTGTAGTCTTACTAGCGATCTCGGGATGCATCACAAAACAAGTTCTAGAATCTATTATACTACTGGTTCACACACTAAGCATTAAAGATGAATGCTTTAATTCCTACTAATCTAAGGGTGATCCTCACATTTTGGGTGGAATTTAAATGGTAAAGGGTTTTTGTGCTAGTCATATAACTTCCTATCCATGAGACGCTTTTGTTAAGACTAATGGATCATCTTCTATCAACTTCAAAAGATTCTTAGTTAAGTATCCATCTTGACCTAATAAACCCGGTTTAAACCCATAATGTTTCTTGTTATCAACCATGAATGGGTGATATAACTGTGTAAGGTCATGGGTTACTCCTATATTAGCTTCCACTCTACATGGCCTAGAGTCTACCACCTTTATCAAGCAACTACCCAGATTATTTATTTTGATGGGTGGATTGGGGTCTAATTCAATTCCAAGATTCACATCTAAAGACGGAAAATTGGGTAAGGTTTTTGGTTGAGGCTCTGTTTTATCAAAATTAGGAACTTCCCTAGGACTAAGAGAGAGGTCATGACAACAAGCATCTAAACCTACATTCTCTAGTGGCGTTTGGTCCAAAGGCTCTATATCAATCGGGGTTCCTATAGTCTCTTCTACTTCTCCCGGGTAAGTTATAGGCGATGTGTGTTCCTCAAGTGATGGTAGGGCTTGTGGACTTGGAGTTTCCACCTCATTCTCCATTATATCTAGATCTCCTAAAATTTCATCATGTGTTTTAGTATGATCTAACCCAAATACACTCCTAAGTATCTGAAATCCTTCTTTAGCCATTTCAAATTCTTGGTCCGATTCATAAGAATCATTCTCAAAAATTTGATCACTATGTTCTATTTGCCTAAAGGATTCCTCATGTGTGTCATATGTTTTGAAATCTATCCCACACATGCAAATAGGTGGTTTAACTCTAACCATCTCACAATCTTGTTCGGGTTTAGGTTCCATGTTCTTAAAAACTAGGTCTTTTTTATCATGATGCCTAAGGTTGGATAAATCCTCCTTATCCATTTCCTCAAGTTGTAACAACTGATGGTTTATGCTTAGGAGGCTTTTCTCAAAAATTTTCCAGAGGGTCTCACTAAAAGGAGTTGATTCTAACAATGATCGTTGAATAGAAGCCACATAAGCACAAAATTTATCAAACCCATCCAACCTTACACCCGTCTCCTTTTGGATATCTCTAAGTTTACTCACAATTTCATTAGAACAATAAAAACCAATCCAATCTGCGAAATTCTATTGTTCCTCATTTGTTAATGATTCAAATGCAATTTCACTTGCCATAGCGACAAATGAAAAGGGCTTTACGAACACAAACACAAAGAAGGGAGATAGACTATAAGGAAGCTAAAAATGAGAAAAAGGCTTACTTGATAGGAATCAAGCAAGGAAAACTAAACGAGGTGGACTCCTAACTAGCTATTCTATTCTCCGGCAGTGGCGCCAAAAACTTGATAACGCTACACGCGTCATTCGGGGTCAAAGGAACTTCCTTTTCTTCGAGCAAGTTTTATAACACCCTAGGCAGTGAACCTAATCGTTGTAGTGTAGTATTAGGGTAAGCCACGGGTATTGACATCGTTCTCTAGGGGAATAGGAATGCTAGTGAGAAGTTACTACGCTAAGGTTGGGGTTGAGGAAGATTATTTTTTTTATCTTTTTATGTTTTTTAGGAAATGGAAAGGTACGAATCTCGGGGTTTGGATTTGGGGGTTGGTATTTCTACCGATTACTCTACTTATCTAATTATCTAATCTAAGGTGTATGTAGTCTATGTCTAATTATTGTGTGCTCGTTTGATAGTTTAAAGATGTGTTCACTTAGGTTTTATAACTCCTTAATTATCTCCTATTGATTGTTGAATTGTCACGTCCTTATTCTTAATCGCGTTGTGTGTCTAAAGGCGTAGGGTATGCGTTTATCCCTAACTCTTTGAACTTACCAAAGGGTCTCGTCTACAAAACCCTCTAGGGATTATAAACTCTAACTCTAAGGCACTCTTTGGATAGTTTAGCCTACAACCGCTCTAAGTGCTATAGCCTAAGGTTCACAAAGATCAATAAAGCATTAATTACACAACGAATGACCTATCGCATTACTAGATCATTAATCAATTAAGATAAGAGACAACCAATCAATATTTAATAATTAAGTTTCATATTCCCTAAGCAAACACACAAGTAAATTAGCCGGACATGGAGAACATGCAAGCATACACACAAATAATTGAAGAAATAATTGAATTAATGAAGTAAAACACTTATCTTGATGTAAGATAGGGTTTGGAATACTAAAATATTGTACAAGACAACCTTGGTTCGGTTTAGGTTTTTACTCCAAAAGACTACACACTAAAACTGAAAAATTCGGATTCTATATATAATATTACAATCGCGACGGCGTCACCTTATGATTTGTGACGCTGTCGGGTCGCCGTCATTAGGGTTTCGTCTTGGCCACGTTAGTCTTGCGACGGCGTCACCTTGTTCTTGTGACGCCGTCCTCTTCAGCTTTTGACGCCGTCTGGATCAAATCTAGGCCGTCTGAGTTGCGACGGCCTACTCTTTTAAAGCCTGACATCGTCACTTGAAAATAAGAAATTTGGCTTCTGTGCCGTCACAAAATGCTCCGACGGCGTTGCAGTTAAGCAGTGACGCCGTCACCTTGTATTTCAGCAGCTTGAGTGTCTCGATTCTTGACTTTGGCCATTTTCTTCGTATATCCGCGCCTTTTCGTCCAAATAAGTGCCATTACAGCAATTTGCCTTCAAGAGACCTAAAAAGTGAAAAGAGGAACGATTTTAAGTAATAACGGATACAAAAGTAATCAAATAAGGGCTTAAACGACCCCTCAAAAAGGTACATTTTAAAACCTTATCAGAATCGCTTATCTAAACTGAATATAAAGGGTTGTAATTGGAAACATCCAATATAATAAGTTTAATAAGCAAATCCCAAAGAACTCCTTTTAAGTGATTTAATGAAGTGATTGGTAAGATTGCATTTGATCCCAAACAACCCTTTTTAAGTGATGTATACTTTGTTTTTTTTACTTATTATGGCACTATTGTTATTATTAGTTTTAACTAATTGTGATGTATACTTTGTTTGTTTTTTTTACTTATTAAGGCACTATTGTTATTATTAGTTTTGAGTTTTGACTAATTGTACGTTTAACTTTTTGCACCTTCATAGCTTGCCTACATGTAAGAGGTGATTCCTTTGAAAGGGATTATGAGAAAAGAAGTTGTGGTCGATTAACTAAAACCTGCAGCACTAGATTCAAAAGATGCCACTTTTGATTTTTTTAGGTAATGATAAATCATGAAATATAAAGTATTTAAGTTAATTTGGTCACAAGGAATTTTATCAATCACTTTAGTTTTTATATCCAGTGTTATGTTACATTTTGCCGTTCTTTGTTGAAGTTAAAGCTTTATCATGACAAGTGGTCAATATGATACTCCATGCTTTTTTTAAGAAACCAGGTGAATCTCTTATGTGTGAATCAAGAAAGTGTTAAGGTTGATGCTAACATGCTTACTCTGCAGGGACTGATACTCGATGTTATGGAACGTTGGACGACAAAGACTTTGCAATCCCCTTGGTAATTAACCTTTACAACATCACAATATTTGTTATAACTTTAAACCGTTTGTCAAGCTTCTTTGGTGATGATTTTCAGGGCACCACGGTCAGTCGAGCATGAATATTAAAGAAATATTTTTCTTTGAAATCATTGCTGAAGAATATTGGTAAAGATGACAACTTTTTAGTCACACATTTTGTCTAAAAACTTTATAAGTTTCTATTGATAGTCCGTGTCAAATATGATTGAAAAATTTATTGCTTTTACAGTGATCTCATTTTAATTTTTTTTGGGTGCTAATAATCGATGTACTTGCAGAAAGCTGTTATGGCACCTAATAAGGAGGAGCTGATCCGCGCATTCAAGGATGTCCATAAGACTTTGCGTCTAATACTCTAGGTAAAGCATTTATGTATTTGATTAGTGAATGTCACTGTCTTATAGTTTTTCGGTATCTGTTGCTCTTATCTTCTTTTTTACTTTTGTTTCGTTGAAGTTGCTTTGGTAGAATTGGGCTTACTCCACCCAGCTGTGAGGCAAAATGGCAAACCGCCGGCCCTGTAATTTAACTGCTACTGAATTAGCATCAAGAAAATATATTGTAGACAAACTTCGAAACGAAGAAGCTACGGCTTACTTAATACCACTACTTTTGAGTCTAATCCAGACTGCTACAGGGTCACAACTAAGGTTTGAATTTGAATCCAACATGATTTGTTTTCTGATGATAGTTATCCTTTCGTTGATAATCTTTTAATCTGATATGCACTTTTTGAATGGTTCTTACATTTATAAAATATCAAACCATTCGATTCCACGTTAACTCGAGTATAAATGGGTATTTGGATGTGCTTTTTCCAAGTATTAACGTGTCTTGAAAATGCACATCTGAACTCCCCCTTTACATTATTTCTTGTAAACATACTATGCTTGTTTTTTCTTCATTACGTGAAAAGTATACACCTATTCACGACTTATGAATCTAGACTGTTTTAAGAAGGCGAAAAACAGTCTAGGTAACTTGTGGTACCTAATTTTCAGGTTTGTATTCCCAGCGTTAGGTGGTTTACCCTCTCATTACAGGTATATACTTTACCAATCTTAATACTACATTTTAGTTGTTGAACATAAGAGTTAAATAACATATGCTATAGATCATTTCCATTATTTTAATACGTATCTTAATCGTTTTGTAGTCAGCCGAGCTTAGTGGAACAACATGGTTTAATCTGTCAGCTGTTCAACTTGGTCTTGTGGTAAGTTATCTGTGATTGTTTCACTTAATTACATCTAGTGCAATCTCTCTAGGTGGGAAAATGGGTGGTTCGGACAGTTTGGTAACATGTAGAAAAAGTAAAGTTCTTAGAGCGGGTCAAAACAAGCCAGAACAGGCTGACCCGCAGACACCTTTGTTAATAACAAAATCCACAAATTGCTACTATATTGCAAAAACTATGATTTAAACAATGATAGGATTTTTTTGTTGAAAGCAATGTAGGTGATCGTAAACACTTGAGTATGCTATGAGTGACTTCTAACAGTTTTCATTAGTTTACCTTGTAGCTAAATGTTTTACTTTTACCCGCTTCACCCGCTAGTAATATAATGAAACCTATGGAACCATTTTGACATTAATGGGTCAAAACAAGTGAAATCACAAAAGATTACTTTGACCAAACTCCGTAACCCCATCCCACCAGACCCACTCAGTTTGCAGCTAACAAGTTATCATAGAACGTTTTGGTCTGTCTTACATGAAATCCAGGTGGATATTGCAGCTCACGCGTGGAGTTCTGAAAAGCACCCGACTGACTTGAATCATGATTTCTATAGTGCATAGGTGAGTTGCTCGATGGTGCATATAGTAGAACCAAGAAGGAAGTAGGTTGTAAAATATTTAGCGCTGATGCTATTACCTGTTTACCACATATGTCAACATCAACCCAACGTTTACTAATATATTGGTTGATTCGGTTTATATGTAGCGGTTGTTTGGCATTGCTTATTAAAAATAGATTATGAGCTTTGAAACTCATAATTAGAATCAAATGTTGCAAAACGTGATTTTGAACTTTAGTATTTGGATTTGCTTATGTTATTTGTGGGATCTGCAATAATGAGATAATTAATTTTTAAGTGTTTCATAAATTCTTCTCTAACGGTGAATAGTTGAAAGCCAGAGAAGTTTACCCGAACACGAGGGGTTTGGTGTTCCATTTGAGGGAGCTGACAAAGAGAAGATTTTGAGTAACCTCGCGCCATTTATGTTTTACTTCATGCACCAAGATTGAAGAGTCACATTATCATGGTTTTTACCAACCTTTAAACTAATAGATGTCATCCTTGTAAAAACAGTTTATATTTATACAAATCATAGATATAATCAATAAACACCTATGCATCTACAATATCATTGGACTCCATCAAAACAAGCATCTAGAAACATAGAAATCCAGATTTATTTATTCTTTAAGTTCATAAACAACGACTCAAATCATAATGAAAATAAATACCATAGCTTGTGCCACCGTCTGTCAAGCACCCAGGTATGAACCCGGAAACGCAACAGAATCAAAATTCCTAAGAATGATGTTAAAAGATGGCAGCAAGGACGACAAGACACATCATAATAAGACTCAAAAAGACATAATAGCACGATAACAATAAAGTTTAATCTGAATTTCAGATTCAGATCAGTAGCGGTTCATTTTTTCTTGATTGCAGCTTTGGTGATCTTGGCACCAATAGGGTCCTTTTTGTCCACGCTTTTGATCACACCGACAGCAACTGTCTGGCGCATATCCCTTACAGCAAAACGTCCTAAAGGAGGATACTCAGAGAAAGTCTCGACCACCATGGGTTTGGTTGGAATCATTTTCACAATTCCAGCATCACCATTTTTGAGAAACTTAGGCTTCTTCTCAATCTCCTTACCAGACCTTCGGTCAATCTTGGTCATTAGCTCAGCAAACTTAACAGCAATGTGAGAAGTGTGGCAATCGAGCACAGGTGCATAACCATTTCCAATTTGACCAGGGTGGTTCATGATAATGACATGTGATGTGAAGCTTGCTGCACCCTTAGCTGGATCATCTTTTGAGTTTGAAGCAACGTAACCACGTTTAAGATCCTTCATAGAAACATTCTTGACATTGAACCCAACATTATCACCTGGTAGTGCCTCCTGAAGGGATTCATGATGCATTTCAACTGACTTCACTTCAGTGGTGAGACCAGTTGGGCCAAAAGTTACCACCATACCAGGTTTGATAACACCAGTTTCAACACAACCAACTGGCACAGTTCCAATGCCACCAATCTTGTACACGTCCTGAAGTGGGAGACGTAGAGGTTTGTCTGATGGTCTCTTTGGTTCACTGATATTGTCAAGTGCTTCAAGAAGAGTTGGACCCTTGTACCAGTCAAGATTGCTTGATCTCTCAATCATGTTGTCCCCTTCAAAACCCGAGATTGGAACAAATGGGACTTTGTCAGGGTTGTATCCTACCTTCTTAATGTAAGACGACACTTCCTTCACAATTTCATCATACCTAGCCTTGGAGTATTTGGGAGTAGTAGCATCCATTTTGTTGCAACAACAAATCATTTTCCTGACACCAAGGGTAAACGCAAGAAAAGCATGCTCACGAGTCTGGCCATCTTTAGAAATACCAGCTTCAAAACCTCCAGTAGTAGAGTCGATAATAAGAACAGCACAATCATCCTGAGAATTTCCAGTAATCATGTTCTTGATAAAGTCACGATGTCCTGGAGCATCAATGACGGTGCAATAGTATTTGGTGGTTTCAAACTTCCACAAGGCGATATTAATGGTGATACCACGTTCGCGCTCAGCCTTGAGCTTGTCGAGCACCCATGCATACTTGAATGAACGTTTGTTCATCTCAGCTGCTTCCTTCTCGAATCTCTCAATCACACGCTTGTCAATACCTCCAAGCTTGTAGATCAAGTGCCCAGTAGTGGTCGATTTTCCAGAGCCGACATGGCCAATCACAACAAGGCTAATGTGAGTCTTTTCCTTTCCCATGATAACACTTGGCTGCTTGCTATATTAGAAAAACAGAATCGTTGTCAGACGCTTACGTACATCATATCATACTATTTGAATTAAACAATCTATATATCTACCAGTTAACAAAACTAATAAACACGGCTAACAAGCACAATAAAAAACCCACCAAATCTACACATTTAGCACAAATACAGTACGACACTCTTATATCAAGGCAAACTATGCAATCGGCACCTAACAAAAACATATGGTCCTATTTCTGTCCTTTTTTTCTAGTTGAAAGCCCGGTTAAAACTTAAAACCACACCTAACTACAACAATATCCTAGATAAACCTGGACGAGGACCCGGTCAGACTTGAGCCTTGAACCCGATTATACACCAGGTAGGTGTTGGGTTAAAGTTAAATGTTACATGAATCAGAATCAAATGCGATACTAAATACTTGTGAGAAAGCAAAGTGATCCACAAATATTGCACTGTGATTCACAATTTTGTCAATCCCCTCTAAAATACTAATTCTTGAACCGAAGTACATAAACAGTAAATCATTTTGCATTTTCAAGCGTCTCATATTTAGTTTCTTACTAATTTATTTTTTTACAGTAAATACTTATTAATAGAAACACAAGTTTCAAAAGAGACATGGCACGATCAATACAAATTAGGTGACGTTTTAAGTTAGCATACGTTGTAGGACAGGTTTCAACCAGAACTATGCCTTGGCTCACAAAGCCACAAACTAATACACTCTGTGACAGAGAACCAGCACTATCCTTTATCATGTTACATAAATACATATCCATATCATATCATAAGCATATACAAAAACATGATCATCATAATTCGATCTCAAAATGTTTAAATCGCTTAGGTCAATTTCAAGTAATAAAAAACCTAGCTAAAAATTGTAACAAAGTTGCTTTTAATCATATGAAGCAAATCATGTTATCACATACACACAACTGAAAAAAACAAACAAAAACAAGAGAAACATCTCAATAATATATGTCAAATGGTACGCACTTAGTGTTAAACACTTAAACTTTATTTAAAATTCTACACTATAAAATGTTTAACACTAGTAATGGCTTTCAAAGGATCAATAAAATAAACTAAACATGATCAAATACTATAGCTCAAATACATACAACTACCAAAATCAATCAATTATATTATACATACTATACAAAACAATATATGAACCATAAAAATCAATGATAAAACTATGTAATTAATACATATGATAAGAGTGCAAAATCGAACCTTGATTAATGAAACTAGAAACAGTTGCAAATGTATTCCAAGAGTGTGTGGTGGCATTGGCGGCAGTGGAGGGTGTTTTTGATCATACTTCTTCTAGCTTAAATTTCGACTGCACCATTACACCCCTATATTTGAGAAGGTTCTTAGTGCAAGTGATGCTGGTAGAATTGGTCGCTTAGTCCTGCCTAAAGCGTGTGCTGAAGTGAGTTGATTTTTCTCCTGCATAAACATAGTATGCACATGCTTTAGATTCCCTATAATTAAATACTGATGCAGGCGTATTTCCCGGTTACATATATATAAGACAACTACAAGTACAAATGCAAGGCCAGAAATTAACTACTTAAATTACGTAACTGCTTAATACTAGAAAAAACAGGAATTTATCAATAAAAACACAGAAATATAAGCTGGACTACTAAGTTACTTTATTGCAGCAGCTAGCCTTATAGTGACATAACAGCACATTATGAATGGCAGAAGATTTGATAGTTTTATCTTATGTGCAGACGTATCCGCTGTGGGGAAGTGGTCATAGTATCATCCATTCTGTTCTTCCGGACACCAGTCTCTCCTGTCAACTCCCTTGGTAAAAATGGCTTCTACACTGCTAAATGCTTAAATAATTGTTACCACGTGGACCAATTATTGAATCCGGGATGTTTTTCAAATTTCAGGAACTGGTCTGGCCCTAGCTGGAGTCTTCCTGTAATCAAAAGCAAAACGAATAAAGCCAAAGGCAGAGTGAATGCAACTACAAGAAAAATAAGATGCATAATTGAATTTGCCTTGGAAACATTGTGTATACACATTGAGAAGTTCCAAAAATAACACTAATAGAAACTGATAATGATTATAAATTACCTTGTGCAATGTCCCTTTATATCGAAATGCATTGGAAACATTAATCATGTGCGACTCTATTTGGTAAAAGAAACTTATGAACCATACTTGAAATCACAATTTATCATAAGATACACAAAAAAAAAAAAAAAAAAAAAAAAAAAAAAAAAAAAAAAAAAGACGGAATGCCAACATAAATATAGAACAAGTTTTTTAATTAAAGGGGTGGTTACAATTGCAGAAGAAGAGAGGATCTTAGCATTGCATATATGCAACTACAAGTTCATACAAAAGCTTTACACATAGCCATCCGATATTAAAACCACAAGCCATTTCAGATCTGTCAACATTTACGTTTGAATATGTATGTATCAGCATATAACTAAAACTAGCTAGTATAGGTATTCAATCCACTAGCAGTGGTACCCGATACCACTAGCAGTGGTTTCGAGAAGCCTAGCAGTGGAAACGAATTAAAACTAGCAGTGGTTTCCATGTTTGGTCGCGTAACATGGCGACAAGCACCCAATTTGTCTAGTGCTTCTAAAGCTCAACCTGAATGGGTAACCTAGTCTTGAAGATCTTTAAAAGGGTCAATCTCTCCGACCACTTCAAAACCAAAAAAAACATTCAGGCATTTCATCAAACACTTACTATACACCTTTTTTGATTAAAAAAAACTCACCCAGTAAATGAACCACTTAAAACGAAGAATGATTACCTTATCAGCAGAATGAAAACCACTAACAACCATTTGAGATGTATCTGGTAGAGGTATAACCCTGGGATTGAGATGTATCTGGTAGAGGTGGCGTCAGGTGGTGGTGCCGTCGTGTGTAAAATTTATGTACTGTCTCAATGAATGTATCTGTTAACTTTGAGGTGTGATTGTTTCTGTGGGGGAGAAAGAGGTGTGATATATGTAGTGGTGTGAGTCTGATTAGTGTGAGTCTGTGATTTTTTTTTAATTGAAAATGTAAAATGACGAAATTATCCTTGTGTATAAATACAAGTTTCCCAAAAATCTAAAGTTGCCCAAAAAACAATACAAGTTGCCCAAAAAACAATACATGACATATACTTACAAAATACGTACTTGTGTCATAAGTTGTCGGACACATGGCAGCCCCTGGTTGGGTAAAAAAAAAGCGGAGGGCAACTTGTCTATTTTCGAATTTTAAAAGGGCGTGGTCCATAAAGTGATATGCATCAGGGCGCGCGGTCTATTTGACTAATTTTCCCTTTTTTTTATGTCCTCAGTCTTCTTGTTGTACTTAGTTGGTCATGAAGTTGTCATGCAGAAAGATAGCTGATGTTACAGTGGGGATGAGGGTTTACTTGAGGTTCACCATTACAACCAACCTTAAACACAATTGATTAGCATTTTTCTTTTATTAAAACTAGACGAACACCCGCGCAAATGACGATGTATAGCGGCAAATAATTATACTTGAGAACTTGTGGTTCTGGTGTGACTCTTGATGCAATACTTACGAGTTCAATTTGTAGTTAATTTTTCTGTTATTCATTTTCATGCAAAACAAACTTATGACGATAAATAAAAGATGACAATATATTAACCTCAACATCAACATTTTTTTGATTATTCATTTTCGTCAACTTAAATATAACTTACCACAAGATGAAAAAAAGTTTATGATGTTTATATAGTACAGATTTGAATAAATGGGAAAGAAAGACATAAAGAAGAAAGATTTTTTTTTGTCCAATACCACCAGTACCTGAAATGTATCTCCTTCGCCCACGTGAGAGACTTCTATGCCAGCCAGAAATAACGACTTTGTTATGAAATCAAGCGGCCGACCAACCAGTTTTTGGAAATCATTGAAAAAAAATAACTAAAAATCGTGTGTTTAAAAACGAGTAAATTACAAAAATTGTCCCTTTGGTTTGGCCTAATTACAAATTTTATCTCTAACCTTTTGAAGTGTAGACGCCGTCCTTGTGGGAAACTTAGGGTTGCAGTTTTTGACAATGGTATCTTAGTCATTTTACTTTGGATAGGGACGAAAACTGCAACCCAAACTTCCTCGCAATGACGGTGCCTGCATTTTCGAATGGTTAAAGACGAAACCTGCAATTTGACCAAATTACAAGGACGAGTTTTGCAATTTACTCTTTTAAAAATTATAAATTGTGTGATAAAAAAAGTTTTTATTTAAAATTATAAACTTTGGTGTTTTTTAGGTTTACATTGTTTGTCTAAGTTGTTATTTTAGAAGTTGCCATTAAAAATTAAAGCATGCTTGGTTGAAGCTATTAAGGGGTAAGAAATGATAAAAACAATCATTAACTGGAGTTAGTTTAGTATAATGGAATGACTAATTGCTTAAAATAAGATCAGCCATTACTCAAGAGAGCGTTAAAGTATGGGTTGATATAGACATTTCTTTTAATGTATACACCACACTGTACAATACTGTAGTGTATATCAACACCCTTATAGTATTGATTACCCATGTAACAGCCACATACATGATCTCATTTTTTTTCTTAACGTTTTTGTTTTATTTTATCTTTCTTTGTTTTAAGTTACCTATTAAAATTACATTTATTACAATATATTAATAATACTACTTATACTATATACTTTGTTTACATATGTATATACAGTTTGAATATATCAACTCATAATCACTTTATATACTACACATGCGAACATCACATTGTGTAGCATCATAATTTTATAGTTTGCGATCATTATTAGACTAAAGATCAAGGCAAATGTAGTTTCACTTTACACTTTAACGTCATCTCAGTTTTCTTTCTCTTTATCCTCACGCCTTACTCCCACTCACTTATTTATGGACATGGTCACTTTACCCTCACATTTCATTAAAATACCCACTTTATACAAATATACTCCACTAAAATACCTCTCACACACTCACAAACAAAATATAAAACATAAAAATCAGGTCCACTTCACACCTAATTAAGGTGAATGGTTCACCGAATTGTGCTTCGGGAAGCCAAAGCACGCGTGAGTTGGTTATGTGGACATGGCTTACAAGGTGAGAATGGAAGTCACCTAATTCATTTTCCCCCTCTTTGGTCTCCAGCCTTACGTTCAGAAAAGATTTTATATTGTTATAAATGTAATAAACAAGAACACAAGAATGAGAGAGGAAGAGAATTTTTATTAAGATGTAATCCCAGAAGTTACAAGAGTGTATCTACTTATATAGTAGATGATTACATGTAAACCCTAATGGGTCGGGCTAGTAAGCTAAGAGTGAATAGACATAAGCCCATAATATTAAATTACAACACTCCTCCTTGGATATTCACCGTTTATCATACGCTATATACCGCCTCATTAAAAAAACCTTATCAAGAAAAACCCAGTGGGATAAAAAAAACTTGATGAAGGGGAAAAAGAGTGCAGTGCGCATAATGCTCCTTCTCAATTCAATATATATCTTTCAAGCGCTGAATATTAATCTTCTGAAGCAGTTACTCAAACACATTTGTCGGCAAAGATTTTGTAATAAAGTCCATCGAATCATTGATGTTAAGAATATGTCCTGCAAAGATGACAAAATATATGTGTAGCTTCCAACCCAATATCAATGCATCGGTTGGAAAACTTACATTGCTAATACAAAAATCAAGAGAGAAAAATACACTCTCTTGACGCATATTAATTATTAGAAACCTCAGTTGCACTTATGTATGGTACTTAAGGGCCAATCATTTTATAAAGACATGTGCAAAAATAATTCATATAATATACGTCCAAATGATTTTTATCCATATAAGGATTCATTCAATTTGACCAAGTAGAGCTCATGAGAACTTTAATAATTACTTCGAGAAGTTAAAGTTGTGAGACAAATTAAATGCTTCTAATAAAAATGCATTTAGAGCAAATTAAACGCTTCTAGAACGTATGTCTCATAAAATATCAATAATATATTTACATCCACCATAGGACAATAATTCTTTTAATAATCAACTTCATGCTTTTGTGAATTTATTTATTCACAATTCATGCCTTAAAGGACATAACTTCAGAGCTTTTGTGCACAAAGACTGGTGTATATCCAATAGATTTTACACAATTATGTGTATGGACTTCCTGTCCCAATACTTCTCGTATTTTCACGAGATTGCATTTTTCATGTTGGCCAATCATTTCGTTGAGCGCACTTTTGAATAATAATTGATTTATGATCCTCATTATGCATAATACCAAGCGCTATATTGTATGCAAACAAATTTATCGACGTGGTTTTTGTTTCGATTCCATATGATTTTAGACATCATAGAATTAGTGAGATCTCATTAGCTATTTAAGGCTCGTTTGGAACCTTCATGTCTAGTGTCTCCTTATGAGACTATCATGGGGTCTTTTATACCTCGAACAACCATCTTGTTTTCATGCTCCACATTTTTCATCGAGGATTTTATTTGGAATCGATTTATCTACCATGCTTGAGGCATGTCATAATAAATAATGTCCTTGAGGGACAACTTCTAAATAGAGCATGAGTAGCTGAAATATTATTTTCGGCCAATGTTTATTTATGGCTATTAGATTATCCATTGAATAATCAATTCATAAAAAAAATTCCTTCGAGGATCAATAGAATATGATAATTCATTCTGAATTTGCAGCTACTTCTCTCCTCCTGAAGGAATTATCCATCTTCTATATCTCATATATGTGCATTTAGGTGGAGTAATTTGCACACAAAAAACAATAATGGGATATGTTTGGTTTATAACCAAAACCAATTATAAAAAGGAGGATTTATAATAACATATTGGCATGATGCTAATTTTGTTGTTGTGCATATTATAATATGGCCCCATACAACAACACAAATTTTTCTCTCAGTTTCATTTCATAATTTAGAAGTAATTCATCGCATTTTCATGATGAAATACTTACTCTTGAATGTTAGGCTCGCATTGAGCTATTAATCATGCAAACTTGAGGTTGCGATTTAATGACCATTTAGACGATGCATCGATTTTAAACTCTAAATGGTTCATACAATGGATTTGTATGCTTACATATATCCATTTGTTTTCTTTCCTATTAACATTGAGGAATTTAGTCCCCATTCTAGTTGATAGAATAATAATCAACTTTCTTTGAGAGATTATAACATTAGATTGAAGAATCTTATTCTTCCATAGCTTTCGCATCATTAATGACTCAGGATGGTGTAACTGGTCATGCCAAACATATTATAATTATTATTGCTCATAAACTTAAGTTTATGGCAGTGATTAGCTTTTACTAATCTTTATATAATGCATGTCGAGGAAGATATAAAAGAATATAATGTATCTTTAATACTTAACTTCGTTTCTCATGACAATTTTATATTTCTTTTGTGGAGCAAAATGCGCTAGCATAGATTTTTAAATCTATGAATATAGTGTGTAATATCTTTGACACACTTGTATTTCATATACATCACATTGCATTTTTGCATAAATAGCATTTTTTTTTTCTCCTTTCTTATTGTATTTTCGCCACTACTAGTGGTTTGTCATTGTCATACTTCCTCGACCATAGCATTTACCATGATAAATGATCTTTAACCATTTATCTTTACTTTATCACATTCACATGAGGGAATAAGGTCACTTGAGGGAATGAAGATCTTTATGTTGCAACTTGAGGTTGCCAACCAGTTTCTTTAACACGACAATATGGAGCAAATTTAGTAAACGGGTTTATCGTGTTTGTTCAAACATTCCCATTTCTTTTATATCAAAGCACCGTTCTCGATATATATGTATATTCAAGGCATTAACAATTTCATCGCATTTTTTCTTTTCATCATTTAGATGTACTACTTAATATTGTGAAAAATGTGCTCGCATTTGCAAGAATCTCTTGCTTATGATGGTCAAATCTTTCTTTTATATTTTGACATATATTTAATGGATCTTTCACCATTATATATTTTCTTTTTAATTCAGATCTAACACTGAAATTATGAGACCGAACTCACTTAGTTTTTTTTTTAATGCAACTTGAGGTGCATACAATCATAGCGAGATTTTTGGGAATATTACTTGCTTTTTTTTTGTGGTAAACTATCCTTGAGATCTTACCATAATTTAACGAATCTTTCATCGTTAAGTATTCCCTTTTGAGGTCCTCACGAAGAAGACGGGGTTCTCTTAAAAAAATTTACAGTTAAAATAGATCTTAACATAAAAAATCCACCCAAATATTAGGAACAAAAAAAATTGATGTTTGAGAACTTCAAATCGGACATGTGAACAAAATCAATATTTCTAACATTTCATTTAATTTATTGAAAAATTAGTACTAACTAAATTTAATCAAAGAACCCATAACAGAAGGCATATCAACTTGGAGCATTCATGTATATCTCACAATTTATTAGCATAGATTCTAATATCTATGAAGATAGTGTGTAATACATTGGACACACTTATTTTTTTATACATGACATTTTTATTTGCTCTATTTTACCACTTGTAGTGATTGGTCATTTTTCATATTACTTCGACCATATCCATGACCATGATAAATGATCTATAAGCGTGGATCATTAGATTATCACATTCACTTAAGGAAATGAAAATCTTATGTTGATCAATTCATCACATTCACGTAAGGGAATGGAGATTTATATGTTGATCAATTCATCATATTCACTTAAGGGAATAGAGATCTTTATGTCGATTATTTAATCGACCACGTCCATGATAAATATCATCATCATTGTCACATTCATTTTAAGGAATGGACGAATAGTTGAACTACTTTTATACTTTTCGTCGAAAGCTTATTAGCTTTTCTTTTTATATAATATGATAATTTGACAATATCTCATGATACTTTTCAAACTATGTTCTCGATACCGCTAATATAAAAGCATGTTCGAGACTTTGAAAAATAGAGAATGTTTTCTTAGACATCTCTTCATCAGTATCATTTAAATCACAATTTTATTTGTTCAGATCTAAAACTGAAAATTGTGAGATTTAACTCGCTTACACTTTATTTTCTTGCAACATGAGGTGCATACAATAGAGCGAGCTTTCAGAAAAAAAATACTTTTCTTTTATACCTTTTTTTTTCTCAAAAACATAACATGAGGTTATGTTATTATGATTCACTTGAGGGAATCATCAAAGCACATTAGGCTTTAAACAAAAATAATCATAACTTGAGGTTATGTTATCGTGATTCACTTGATAGAATCATATTTGAACATTTTAACAATAACTTGAGGTTATTATATTTTCATTTTATAATCATAATAGAACTTGAGGTTCTATAATAATCATAACATGAGGTTATGATATCTTTTGATTCTCTTGAGGGAATCATAATAGAACTTGAAGTTCTATTTTTCTTTTCAATTTTAAACATAACACGAGGTTATGTTATTGATTCTATCAATTGAGTCAATTTAGAACTTGAGGTTCTAATAATTTTTTTCGTTAACATAATATGAGATTATGTTACTTTGATTTTCTTCACCTTTTGGAGATGATATTGATCTTTATAAAACGATCATATTAGAACTTGAGGTTCTAATAAACTTTTTTTTTCAACATAACATGAGGTTATGATATTGATCTTTATAAAAACGATCGATCATATTAGAACTTGAGGTTATAATATTTTTTTTTTCTAACATAACATGAAGTTATGTTATTGATCCAATTGATCAAACCATATTAGAACATGAGGTTCTAATTTATTTATTTTTTCTAACATAACATGAAGTTATGTTATTGATTCAAATGATCATATAACGAGATAGAAACATATGTGCCAGATCATATTGCAAAAATACATATAATCACTGTTAACGAGCAAGATAATATGTATATGAGATGGTATAACAATTAAAATAATTGGATTTCAAAATCATTTATAAACTAAACAAGATATGACGTCACATATGGTTTACTTAGGTGTCATTTGTTTTTTCAGAGCTTTTACCTCTTCATCTGCAAACCATGTCTGCAGAAAAAGAGGTACATTTAAGCTCTTCATCTGCAAGAAGAAGACCGTTTGTTTTTTGTGCTATTGAAGTACTTCTTTCATTTTTCTTCTTTTTCTTCTTTTTTCTTTTATCTTTTTCACTAGTATTTTTTGTGCTAATGAAGTAACTTTTTTTTTCCTTTTTCTTTTTCACTAGTTTTTTTACATTTTCGTTTGTTTTTTACATTTTCCTCCATTTTTTATGTTTTCGTCTGTTTTTTAATGTTTTTGTCATTTTTTTACATTTTAGTCCATTTTCTTATGTTTTCGTCCGTTTTTTTACGTTTTCGTCTGTTTTTTTACGTTTACATCTTTTTTTTTACGTTTTCGTTTATTTTTTTACGTTTTCGTATGTTTTTACGTTTTCGGCTGTTTTTTTTACGTTTCCATCCTTTTTCTTACGTTTTCTTCCTTTTTTTTTACGTTTTCGTCCGTTTTAATCTTCTTTTTACGTTTTCGTCTGTTTTTTTAAGTTTTCGACCGTTTTTTACGCTTTCGTCTTTTTTTACATTTTCGCCTTTTTTACATTTTCGACCGTTTTTTTACGTTTTCGTCTGTTTTTTTTATGTTTTCGTCTGTTTTCTTTCGTTTTCATTCGTTTTCTTACATTATCTTACGTTTTGTTAGGTAAAATAAAATAACGTATAAAAAACATATAAAATCATATGAAAATGAAGGAAAAAGTAAAATAAACACATGAAAATATAAAAAACGGATTAAAACGTAAAAAGACGGACGAAAGCGTAAAAAATGGATGAAAACGTAAAAACGGACGAAAACGTAAAAAAGGACGAAAAGTAAAAAAAATTGGCGAAAACGTAAAGAAATGGACGAAAACGTAAGAAAACTGACGAAAACGTAAAAAAATGACCGAAAACGTAATGGGACGAAAATGGACGAAAAAAACCGATGAAAACATAAAAAACGGACGAAAACGTAAAAATATGATCGAAAACGTAAAAAAATAGATGAAAACGTAAAAAAAAAAGTGAAAACGGACTAAAACGGTCAAAAACGTAAGAAAACGGACGAAACGTAAAAAACCGGACGAAAACGTAAAAAAAGGATGAACACGTAAAAACAGACGGAAACATAAAAAAAACATACGAAAACATTAAAAAACGGACGAAAACATGAAAAACGAACATAAACGTAATAAAGCGGACTAAAACTTAAGAAAACAGGCGAAATTGTAAGAAAACGGACGAAAACGTAAAAAAACGGACGAAAACATAAGAAAACGAACGAAAAAGTAAAAAAACAGATGAAAAACGTAAAAAAAGGGCGAAAACGTAAAAAAAGAGGCGAAAACGTAAAAAAAAACTGACGAAAACGTAAAAAAACGGACGAAAACATAAGAAAACGGACGAAAACGTAAAAAACGGACGAAAACGTAAAAAAAAGGCGAAAACGTAAAAAAACGGGCGAAAACGTAAAAAACGGGTGAAAACGTAAAAAAACGGACGAAAACGTAAAAAGACGGACGAAACGTAAAAGAGATGTAAGATATTGAGAAAGAGATGTAGGGGTTGTGAGAAGAGGTAAGAAGTGGAAAAGAAGAGATAAATTATGTCTGCATGGTAGAAGAGGAAATAAGAGATTTTAGCCTCTTATGTCTGAAAAAAAACAAACGGTCTTCAAAGAATACGTCTGCGCGCCTGCAGACAAAAGAGGCAAAGAAGAGCTTCTTTGAAAAAACAAACAAGGCCTAGTTAAAAAGAAAAACTTTACAAAACTCTTTGTCATATCAAACCACAAAACTTTACTAAACAACATATCATATCAAACCACAAATAGTTCTACGACGTGTATACATATTTTAATTCATAACTTTAATGAATCATGTTTTTTCTTTTTTCTTTTTTTTCAAAAAAAAAATTACCAACACTTAGCTAGTAATAATTATCGTAAATCGGATATATACGATTTACCTCTTTGTATCATACGTTGAATTTAGAAACTGAATTTCAGTGGAAGCGAATTAGGTGTACTCCTTGTCGGTCGTCTACGTACAACTCTTTCAATATCATCGTACAGTGATTAAAGTTCTCTGCAAAAAGAAAAAACGTTTCGATTAGTAGAGCATTCGTGCTGATAACGTGTTATAAATGTAATAAACAAGAACACAAGAATGAGAGAGGAAGAGAATTTTTAGAGATGTAATCCCAGAAGTTACAAGAGTGTATCTACTTATATAGTAGATGATTACATGTAAACCCTAATGGGTCGGGCTAGTAAGCTAAGAGTGAATAGACATAAGCTCATAATATTAAATTACAACATATATGATGTTTTTGAATATAACAGTTCAATATTTCAACTGAATATTTTACCGGGTGAATGACCCTTTACTCAAAAAAAACATTTCAATTGATTGCAACTGTTGATTCATAACATGCATCGTTTAATATACAAGTAGAATTGTGTATTTTACGTGCTTATAAACCAAGCAAAATCAAGGATAGTATAATATCCATTGCATTCATTAATATTCTTATATTTTTCTCATTGCTATTTCTCGATTTGAATCAAACACCCTCTAAAGTTTTAAAAGCATTGTGGAGTATTAATAAGGGTATTTTAAAGAAACCAATTTACTTATTTTTAAACCCTTTTAAGCTTTTAAAATTAAGCAATCTTAAGCTGCCTCCAATAGAGTCGATCGAAGGTTTGTGGCGATCGATTCACACTCGATCGCCCTATTGTGGCCCTAGTCGATCGTCCAAAATGAATACCAACTTGGTCGTTCCTGCGATCGAGTAAAACTTGGACAAAAAGTGGTGTTGTGTGTATATTAAATAAATATAAAAGGTATATTTGTGGGGTATGTTTTTTGTAGTGTAGGTCGCTTTACTGGGGCACCCAATTGCCTGAAGGGCACTGGAGAGAGAAAGCTGACGTGACAGTGAAAAGTAAGAGGATTGAATCCTACTGGAACCAGCCTTATAAATAGCGCGATAAAAATAGAGAAGTTGAGGAATCTTTTACTTTTAAGATAATGATTATAGATGAGTGTATATTCTTCTATCAAATCCTCATGATGACTTTTGGTTTTAGAATTGGGTGATGTTATACAAACTTCTTCTATAGGTTAACCCTAAAACACACGAAATATATAGTAAAATTATGCAATGCACACAATACAATTTTTTAATGCATGCAATGATCGGAAACCCCTTATAGGGGTAGGGTGGGGGGTCCGTATAAACTACCCTTTTAGAATTTTATACTTTCTTAATCATGATCATAAAAAGCTTAAAATCTTATAGGATCTCGATTTTAACATAAAATTTTAAGATCAACTCTGATCAGATTTTCTTAGGGGGGGGGGTCCTTATAAACTACCCCTTTAGAATTTTATACTTTCTTATTCATGATCATAAAAAACTTAAAATCTTATAGGATCTCGATTTTAATCATAAAATCTTAAGATCTACTCTGATCAGATCTTACTTTTTTCGAACTGCAAACTAAAAAACTATAAATTTATGTTTTTATATAATTTAAAAAACAACATGTGAATCCTCTTAAACATTTCATGTTCATAATTTAAGATAACATTTTCATAAAACATTCATATGATTTCGTTTTTATGATATATAATAATTTGTATATTTGGATAATATTACAAAAATAATTAAAAATGACATTAAAGTAGGATCTTAGGATCCCGATCCGATTTTACGATCACGATTTTTCAAAGACAAAAACGATCTTAAATAAGAAGGTAGGATCTCAATCTTAAAAACCTTGATTAAAATCAACATCTGTATAAGTAGCTCTTTGATAAAGTTAAATTGGTGTTGGTGTTGGTATTGTTATTGGTGTTAGCATCGTTGGTCGAGTATCGTTTCAAGAAATGTTATATGATCTTATTTAACTTTTGTAATTGTGTGTCACGCATATAGGAAAAAAAATCCTTCACGTGCGGTGAGAAACATGACTACCGAGTCTGGTCGTCTTACCATACAAACTATTTGACAAATCTTGAGTTATGAAAGTGTTGGCTTAATAAAATATGGCACCAATTTACTAATTCTTGTTAAATATTTTAAGAACACTTGAAAAAAACTTCTCTAATATATATTTTATTGAAACTCATTTTTACTTTAATGTGTTAAAAATATGTATTTTTGTAGATAATGGGTTGAGAAGCAACAAAGCTATATTTTTTCTTTGATAATAACATATTCAATATTCCAAAATAAAAAAGTGTAATAATAAAAACAACAAGCAACTTAGAATATAGGGATTTGTTGAGAAATCCAACTATACAAGAATACGGAGTAATATTTATGCCACCATCACGAATCGGCGATTCAAGCAAGGATGACCAAATTCTCGAGAATCCTAGACGAATATCTTACTAATTATTGGCTTGTGTTTATATAATGACGCACCAAAATAATTAGGATACTTGGTCAAAGATGTTGGTTGACTAGTAGCTATTCGTTGTTTTCCTCTATATTTTCCCCTTGGTACCAACTACCAACTATCTAGTTAACATCACCGTTTTTTTTTTTTTTTTCTAAAAAGACATAGAATGGTCTCTTTGGTTGATCACGACAGTTGTCATTATGTCAAGTCAGAGTTTGGCTAGTTATTTATAGAATTATGGTGTTGGGTTTGACTGTGTTATAGTTGGCTCAATAACGCTCTTTGTTTAATACAATCAACTTCTTTGCCATTTTCAAATATGGTTGGAAAAAAAAACCGACTCTAGATTTATACCAATGGGTTTGAGTTGAATGACAGAATCAAAACTATAAATGACCGATAGCCCAAATTCCTTTTAGATGTAATGAGACGATACGATTTAATTAAAGTTGTTTTTCACCAATTATTTGTTGGCAACAAATAGAATTCGTTTTGGTTTTGTTGCGATTGTGCTTGAGATTTTCGGATTTTTTCCAAGTGTTTCATAAGGCTTTTGGTTGATCGGTTAGCAATAGATACATATGTTCCTTTTTTGTTTTTTTTATTTTTATTTTAAATCAAGATTAGGGTTTGATTGTGTTTCTGGTTTTATGAATTGGGTATTTTAAAATTTGGACTTACATTCATTTGGTTATGGTTTAATTGGTATGGTTTAATTTGTGGTTAGTGTATCTGAAAAAAGTTTTAGATTTTTAAGATTTTCGAAAAGTTCATATGCTTACTTTGATTAGCTTATCAGGTTGCTTAATTGACTTTATGGCTTATTCATAAAATATGCATGGTGGAGATCGGTGAATGTGTATTGTTATGAAGAAGATGGTTATTTGGATTTTGATACCGAATTTTCTCAATTAGAGGTGCATTCTTAAACATGACATTTTTTAGTACGGGTCGAAACAGGCCAAATTGGGTTTACAAATATATTAGTAAATGGGTTACATTTGCTATCTGAAACATTTGTATCTGACACTGTTTTGCAGATACTATAAGGATAGTGAAGGTTAGTCAAATATAATTGTAATGAGACATTTTGAAAGTGGTGTTGCGCGAAGAGCAACCATGACCACTAACATTTCGGTAATTAATGTTGTAGACAAACCAGGACAACATCCTACTCATGTATTTCAGTTCTCACTTTGTACCCATAAGGGATAAAGAAAAACCCAAATCAACCCAGTTATAGCAATTTGGAGTTTTTGGACAATTTTAAATGATGGTGATACTTATATTGCTTATCTGGTTATTCTAGGGTGAAATAAGCAGTTTTCAATAACTATTTTTGATACCTGCTTATTCTTATTGGTTTATTAAGGGGATGTTTGGAGTTGCTTTTCTGCTTCTGTTTCGGTAATTGTAAGTACTTAAAAGTAGGTACTTTCCAAAATAGTGTTTATATTTGCTTATTCTGAAAAAGATACGATCTAAGAGCTTATTTGCTTATTCTAATAAGCATAGTAAAATACACAATCCCAAACATTATCTAAATATGTTGCACGTTGATTTGTGCCTTTTTTTTATTGAATATTCAATATGTTCTGCTACATTGTTTATAATTTTCGCAAACAAAAACAGTTACCTAATTTTGTCCGTTATACAACCCAACTTAACACCCTGTTTTGCCACTAAACCTTGGTCTATGTCCATATGTTATAATACTAGGTAAGGTGTTTTATGGCATTCTAATTATATTGTATTTTCATACTGCAGGATAATGCTTTGGCATTGGAAGAAAATAGCTCAATACCTTCTTTGCATAGCAGTGCGGATGTTCGTCCTCTGAATTTGGATGATTTTAAGTATGCACATGATCTGGTACATAAATAATATAGTTTATTCTTACCAATGCCAAAGTGATTATCATTTTTTAGGGATTTGTCAGTGAAGTCATTGACATTATGAGTAAGCTTGCATATCATCTCACAATATATTAGTCATAATTGCTAACATGACAACATTTTTTCTCTGAGGCAAGATTGTTCGAAGTATTTGTTCCACATAGTCACTGACATGCTTAATTATTCTTCAATGACGATGTGATTTCTTGCAAACAAACCTGTCACCTTACTCGCAATAAATTACTTCCATCCAAAGGTGCCCGAGCCAAGATATTTGATCAAGGTTTTTTTTTCTTGCATACTTTGTTACTGTTTCAGAGAAATGTATTTGCACCTTTTTTGGTAAACTGTAATGTGATTACGAGAAATTGAAGTTTTCATCAATTGTAGGAATGCAAAATGTCGTTCAGTAAGTAAATATAGATATTGAAAGAAGATTACTGATATATGTAAAGATTATTTCTTGGTTACAGATTTCAAGTTTTAGGGAGTGTTTGGTAGTGCTTTTAGATACCCTTTTCAGATTTTTAAGTCAATGGTTGAAAGTAACCATAGTTTTCAATTAAAGATTTTGTTAAGAATCAGCTTTTGGAAAAGGGCTAAATGCATACCCAACTTTTTTGAACTAAGAAAAAAGTTTTGAAAATTTTTATATAGGGTAACCAGTTTAGAAGTTACTTTTACGTAGGTGAATTTTAATCGTATTCAGCAAGTACTCATATATATGAATGCTTGCTTTACAGGGTTTGTCACAAACAACGCAACAAACACCATTGATCATTGCACCTATTGAAAATCAAATTAAAATTCTCTAGATTTTATTCCGTCAAGGTTTACGATTCTTTTCAATCGAATTTAAGTGACTAGGTTCTGATAACCATATTAGTTTTTTTTTTTTTTAATTTTTTAATGACAGTTGTTTATAACCTACACCAATGATGACATCAAATAAGTACTAATTATATGTATCATTTATCCCGTTTATATTGCTCTTTTTATACTATTTTATACGAGATTTGGTACTTAATCGTTTACTTATGTAAATCTCAGTAATATTAGAGCAATTGGAGAAAGTTACGGAAAAAGACGTATTTTGTAGCTAAACAAAGACATTTAAGAAAGTATATTGATCAATGATTGGTGCTAAACAGTCAAGTTTAATTACACAAGCTAACCACTTGTGAGTGGCTAACCGTAACAAACTTAAAACTGCTCAAAAACCAATACAATTAAGATCAGAAGAATATAGGGAATTCCTGGGTCGTTAAGTCCCACGGAGGATGAATTGGTGTATAAACACTTGATCAGATGGTAGAATGATCACTAAGGATAGTGATCAGTAAGGATATTGATGGATAATTACCTAAAGAAAAGATTTACAAATTACAGCGACTTAAATGCAAATTAAGAAAATTAAAAAGTTAAAATCTATTAAATAAACGCTATCACTATTTTTACAAATCGATGAACGTTTATTTTATAAAACAAAATAACTTAAATAAACTATTTAAACTAAAACGTAAACTCAAATTACCTAAAAACGTGATTTAAAATGAAAACGAGCGTTACGTGTAAAAATAACGCTGGAGCGCAAGCAAAAACGTAAAATTTATGAAATAAAAGTCCTACGAATGTAAAACTAATTTTATTACGTACTATATGACAAAAGAAAATTTTAGAAAAAAGATTTATATTTTTTAGACTTTTATATTTTTTATTATGAATTAATTACTAAAAAACACTAATTAAATGTTTAAAAATACTAAAACAAATGAGAAAAATCTGAAACTTTTTTATAAAATACTTAATACTAATACAAATTTATGAAAATTGCAAAAACTGAAAAAGCTAGTAAGAATAAGCTGGAAATAAGTGAATAAGCTCGTATAAGCTTAAAATGAAAACAAGGGTTATGTATTTAATGTTGCAAAACTAAACTGAGACAAGTCCCAAGGGCAGATGGTAAAGAGTGTGTGTGGTGAGCTGGGTGGCCAAGGTTCGAATCCCAGCAGTGGTATTTTTTTGTAAACTATTTTTTTTTAACTTTTTCTTTTTACAAACTAATCAAACTACTAATGATAAGCATTTTTTATAACTAACACTTTTTCTAAATATCACTAATAAGCTCTGTATTAGCTTATTTTCTCAACAGTGAAGGTTTTAGCTTATTTTGAAGATTTTAAGCTCAAATAAACTTGTAAACTGAAAACAAGAGTGAAATAAGCTAGGAACAAGCTAAGGGTACTTATATGAAGTTAAAAGCTACAAAGAACTATACTGAAAAGCTATATTAAGCTAATAAGCACTTGTGCTAAAACTGAGAAACCAAACAGGCCTGAAGAGATTTTCAAGGCCAAAATAAGCTTACTGAATAAGCTTAAAAGCTCAAACAAAAGACATAGGTAACAAGTAGAGCTGGTGGGATTTCCAAAAAGCTAAAACTTATGCTGTGGGGCTTATTAATAAGCCTGTGAAGAGCTTATGAAAATGAGACCAGTTCACTGGTTTATACAGTTTACACCAAAATGGGACAAAGAAAAAGCAAATTGCAGCCCTAGCAAATAAGCTGAAAAGTGAAAAGCTAAAGTTGAAACTTCAAGAGGGCTAGGTTGGCTATCCAAAAAAACTAAAAATCACAAGTTATGGACAACTAATAAGCTCTGTAGGAGCTTGTGATTGAGCTAGTAAAACTGGTGCACAGGGCACTCTTTGACCTTTTTGAACAAATGAAGTTTGACCTTTATGAACTTGTGATCAAATTTTATGGACTGAACATGTTATATTAAGGTGTAATGAGATTATATTAAGCTATATTAACTACTTTTAAGCTACTGTGATGATTCTTGCAACTCAAAATCCCAACAGTTATCAAATGGTGTGAGATAAAAGAGTATTTTGACTTTCTGTCTAATGAGCACAGGTTTTTCTTGCTGAGATGATTTCTTTAGACCAAGTGTAACTTAGAACAACCAAAAACAAAGGACTGCACAACTTCTAATACAGTGAACTAGGTAAAACCAAACACACCTTAACAAGACTGTTTTGGTACTTTACAAAGAGTTTCACAGATTTAGACCTTGCAACTGATTACAGACCTTAAATTATCATCTAATAGGACTAAAGAAACATTAAACAAAGACAATAACATAATTAAACTAAGAAATGGCAGGTTTAATAAATTAACTGTTAAATTAAAATTTTAGCTAACTACAAATTAGAGAGAACAAGTAACTGATATTATGGTTTATTTTAACTTAACTGAGACTAATAAACATAAACTTACAGAGATTGAAACTTATAACTGTTTTACACAGTAAAATGCCAAAATGAGATCAAGATGCTTACAAGTGGCTTGAGCTGAAAACTGGGAACAAGGTATACAAACACAACCTATAGAACCTCCACAGGTTCACTAACCCATTTCCATCCAAATCAAACTGCTTCAGCTTTCTTGATCACCTTCACCATGATTTTTTTATTTTAAGCTAATTTTTTTGGTATTTTTGTGAATTTTTATGTTTTTGATACTAAACTATTTTTTAAGTATCTAAAAGCTTGCATAAGCTTTATATGGAGCTTATGTGACTTACTCAGTCCAAACTAACAACCATAAACAACATTTGATCATATTTGAGAATTGGAGCTTGAAAATACATAAACTGAGATAGTGAATAAAAACTGAAATTGAAACAGGAAATATGTTTGAAATATACTGAAATATGATTACAAAACTCTTGAAAACTTAAACATGAACTGGAAAACTTTAAAACTTTAAAACGACATAAGCTACAAATAAAATACACTAGATATCTTCTCCATTGACACTTCCTCTTTCTTTATAGCTTTTCTGAACTCCCCACATGTCTCTGATCATATCCCATCAACAATTTCAGCCATTGATTCAGTCAAAGTGATCACAGCCTTTAAAATAGATTTTGGCGCCAAAAGTGCTCATGGTTGCTTGAGATAATTTCAGAGCAATTAAAGAAGTTTGGAGTATAGTAGAGGTGTAGGGGACAAGTTGGGAAGTAGGAATGGGTTTAGGGTGATTTGGAAAGCAAAAAGCAGGTTTGAGAGTGCTACAGTAAAGGTTACATGGTGGGGAAGCATTAACTGCTTGTGGGCTGTGATGATAGGAGGGGGGATGAGCTGGAAAGGGTGAGGTGGAAAGGATGAGGTGGTGGTGAGAAAACCATGGCTGGTTTTGGCTCAAACAGCCTTGGGAGAGACAGAGCTACAGTGCGCGGTTTTTGGCGCCTTTGACTTCATTTGACCAGATATTTAAAGATGGAGGGGTCCAAAATGGGGAGGTCACAGGCATTGGCTGGGGTTCTTTTTGGGTTTGGCAGGGTTCTTTTTGCACAAAAGGGTCTTAATAGCTTATAACATTACAAGGACTAGTTTTGTAAATCTGCCAAACTTGAGGGTTGAACCTGCCAATCATTCAAAGGTTATTACAAGGACCAAGACTACCAAACTTGAATAGTACAAGGACTATTGTTGATTATTTTCCATTTTTAAAATGTCCAGGGACCATTTTTGACAATTTTTAAACTCCAGGAACCAAACTTGTAATTTCTCTCTAAACTTATCATAAAGGACCAATTTTGTCATTTATAAATAGTACAAGGTTAATATTTGATAATTTTCACTTTTTAAATTAACCAAGGACTATATTTGACAATTTTCAAAGTTTAGGGACTAAAGTTGTCATTTTGTGATTTTTGAATTTTAAAAGGTTTGTTTTGACAAATTTTGAATCTCATGGACCTAAAATGACATTTTATAAGTTTTTGAATTACCAGGGACTACATTTGACAACTTTTGTAACTTGGGGGACTAAAACTGCCAATTATGCAAACTTGATACGTTTTTCACCAGATTTTGATGTTTTTGCATTTAAAACATATAAAACACTTGTTTGTGATATTTTTATCATTTTGATGTGTTTCTGAGTGTTTTCAGATGTTTTTGGCATTCTAACAGTATAAAAATGATGAGTATTTAGACACTCATCAATCAAACATTCAATACGGCGTATCGATGCTAAATAGATACACTGTGTCCATACACTTAGAAGACTTTAAGACCTAGCATGACTTTGAAGAATACAACATATCCATATTTCAGAATACGCCCTATCTGAAACTTGGTCGATTTGAAGAACATAAGACATTTGAAGAATACAGCATATCGGATTCTAAGGATACACCGTATAGAAACCCTAACTTATTGAAGACCAATGCATGCAATACGGCGTATCCATTCCCATTGATACGCCGTATATGAAGACGATTAGTGATACGCTTACGCAGCGCGTTCGGGGTCAAAGGAACTTCCTTTTCGTCGAGCAAGTTTTTCAACACCCTAGGCAGTGAACCTAATCGTTGTAGTGTAGTATTAGGGTAAGCCACGGGTATTGATATCGTTCTCGGGGAATAGGAATGCTAGTGAGAAGTTACTACGCTAAGGTTAAGGTTGAGGAAGATTATTTTTTATCTTTTTTATGTTTTTTAGGAAATTGAAAAGTACGAATCTCGGGTATTGGATTTGGGGGGTTTGGTATTTCTACCGATTACTCTACTATTATCTAATTATCTAAACTAAGGTGGTGGTAGTCTATGTCTAATTAATGTGTGCTCGTATGATAGTTTAAAGATGTGTTTACTTAGGTTTTACTACTCCTTAATTATCTCCTATTGATGGTTGAGTTGTCACGTCCTTATTCTTAGTTGCGTTGTGTGTCTAAAGTTGTAGGGTATGCGTTTCTCCCTAACTCTTTGAACTTACCAAAGGGTCTCGTCTACAAAACCCACTAGGGATAATAAACTCTTACTCTAAGGCACTCTTTGGATGGTTTAGCTTACAACTACTCAGGTAATTATATTCTAAGGTTCACAAAGATGAATCAAGCATTAAGTACACAACGAATGACCTATCGCATTACTAGATCATTAATCAACTAAGATAAGAAACAACCAATCAATATTCAATAATTAAGTTTCATACTCCCTAAGCAAACACACAAATAAATTAGCCGGACATGGAGAACATGCAAGCATACACACAAATAATCAAAGACATAATTGAATTGATGAAGTAAATACTTATCTTGATGTAAGATAGGGTTTGGAACCCTAAAATACTGTACAAGACACCCTTGGTTCGGTTTTAGGTTTTTACTCCAAAAAAAGACTCTCCTAAAACTGAAAAATTCGGATTCTATATATAATATTACATATGCGACGGCGTCACCTTATGTTTTGTGACGCCGTCGTGTTGCCGTCATTAGGGTTTCGTATTGGCCACGTTAACCTTGCGACGGCGTCACCTTATGTCTGTGACGTCGTCCTCTTCAGCTTCTGACGCCGTCTTGGTCGCATCTAGGCCGTCTGAGTTGCGACGGCCTACTCTTTTAAAGCCCGACGCCGTCCTTCAGAACTAGCATTTTCTCTTCTGAGCCGTCACAAATTCCTCCGACGGCGTCGCAGTTAAGTAGTGACGCCGTCGCCTTCTGTTTTCAGCAGCTTTGAGTGTCTCGATTCTGACTTTCGCCATTTTCTTCGTATATTCGCGCCTTTTCGTCCAAATAAGTGCCATTCCAGCATTTTGCCTTCAAGAGACCTAAAAAGTGAAAATGAACGATATTAAGCAATAACGGATACAAAAGTGATCAAATAAGGGTTAAAACGACCCCTCAAAATGGTACCTTTTAAAACCTTATCAAATATCCCTACACTTGTTATTTGCTTGTCCTCAAGGAAATGTGCTTTTAGCCAATTAATTTATAAGTTAGGGGTCATGAAGCATTGATTTAAAACGGTCCACAACACATATAAGCCCCGCAAAAGTCATAACAAGCACGGAAATTACATACTAGCACCTCACATGGGGTGTTTGGATACTCATATCTCTCTCGGGTGTATATATGAAATATAACAAATAGGAAATGGAAGATAAACACTCATTAACCGGTCCTAGTACATAGATTACCATAGGCTTGAGAATAGATCAAACCTCCATCGCTTTGGCGTAAGCACCTAGGAAAGACTATCAAAGAGGTCTTTTAAAGGGTTGTAATGTTAGGCTTACGGTAGGGAAACAAGGGTTTGGTGGGATAGGTTATTTAATGGTGGCAAGTCAAAAATCTCTATGTTAAATGCATACGAAAAATGGCGTTGCTAAGCCAAGACTCGACACTCTAAAACTCTAGGTAACGGAAATAAACAAACATAAATTTAAAGGATAGATGTAGGATGGTAGCCCGTATGTTTTTTTTTTTTTTTTTTTTTTTTTTTTTTTTTTTTCTCTTTTTCTATTTTTTTCGATTTTTTTTTTCTTTCATACACTTTTACTCTACCATCCCCTACGGTAACATCAAAATGATAGGGATTTATAGGCACATCCCTACACTTGAGTTTTTATTACTCTAACACTAATTTGACCCGAATTGAAAAGATCAAAACACTTGGGGTACATTATTACGCAAACAAAGGGAATTTGAATTTAACGTTCCCTTCCCGTCATTTCATAAACTTTAACTTTCCCATGAATCCCAATCGTCCCAAAACTATATACAAAGAATATGACTCGACTTAGCAACTCATGCAAGCAACCAGATAATTGAACTAAGGGTTTAGGGTGATAACAAACATTTGCACTAAAAGTGAGTGCATAAGGGGTAGGCTAAGGCGATTTGGGTGTATATTTGGGGGTGGGGTGTAAACAATGCTCTTCATTGATATTCCGGAAAAACCGAAACATCACGAGAACCGCGAAAAGGATAGGCTCTGAGAGGTTAACTATGGGTATCGTGTACTAAAGATGAGTACAACGCAAAGGGTGTGGGGGAATTACTCAACCGATGTGGAAGAAGTAATTATATTACGGGTATCAAACAAGGGTTATCCTAATGCCTCTTATCATTTAGTTATTCCTAACTACACAAGTGTAGTCTCACTTGCGATCTCGGAATGCATCACAAAACAAGTTCTAGAATCTAATATACTACCGGTTCACACTCTAAGCATTGAAGATGAATGCTTTTAATTCCTACTAATCTAAGGGCGATCCTCACATTTTGGGTGGAATTTGGGTGGTAAAGGGTTTTTGTGCTAGTCATATAACTTCCTATCCGTGAGACGCTTTTGTTAAGACTAATGGCCCACTCCTATATGTCATGAAAAAATTTAAATTTGGTGCCAAAATTACCCTAACCGACATTTTCTCATGGTTTATTACACAATCACAATTGGACAAAGCAAATGAACAAGGATAAGCATAGTTTCAAAGTTCCCGTTTTATTTTCCCTCCCTACACTTAAACTGAACATTGTCCCCAATGTTCCCCGAAAGTATCAAAGTTATGATAAAAGAAAGTAATCAAAAACGAAAGAAACTAATACTCCCCTGATTAGCTCAGTAGGATCCGTGTAAAGTGGTGGTTAAATCCTTTCCAAGAAGAATTTATGCGTGAAAAGCTCCTTCCAATCTTGTGTAACTTCTTCTTGACAAACTAAACCTGCACACTTGAAGAAAACAAACGAAACCTTCGCGTAAAATCGGCGGTAATAATATATATAAGACTCGATTTAAACTAGGATATAATGCTTGTGGAATGGATGTTTACAGAATTTCTAAGAAAATTAAGACCTGGAAAATTCTAAAAATTTATAAGTAGCTCAGAAAACGAGAAAAAGTGATCTGATGTTTTTACTCCTTCCTGACGCCGTCAGGTTGCAATCCTGATGCCGCCAGGTTATCCTGACAAAAACTGTTCTGCGATTTTCTGAAAAAAATTCTGGAAAATTTACATCTTTAGAATCTGGAAAAATTTCTGCAAAAACATCCATTATGACTCGATACAAGCATTTGACTCGAACAAACAAACATATATATCTTTTGGTTAATTGTTATTCTCATGTTTACGTTTCTTTTGAAAACGTGTGTAATCCTCCCTACACTTATCCCTTATGTAAAATACCTTTATATGCAATTAAGACGAGGTTAAAAACAAAATAAAGCATTTTTACAAATTTAAACATGAGGATAAACAATTAATAAAAGATATATGACACTAACAAGCAAACAATTAAGCATGGGTTGCCTCCCACGAAGCGCTTTTCTTTATTTAAGAGTCTTGTAGCTAGACTCGTAGTCGTGCCCCTACGTACCGATATAAGTAAGTCTATCCTCAACAATGTCGTAAGGATCAAACTTATCATTTAAGTTCCTAGTAGTATGCTCGGTTAAATATGTCTTTTCAAACTTCTCACCATCAGGATCATAGATTTGTATCCTAATGTGCCACTCTCCATTACCATCACTAGGCGGTCTATCCCAATCCCATTTGTGTTTAGATTCCTCAACTTTCCACTTATTCATGACAAGGTTAACGGGCAAGCTTCCTAGGAACTCGGTCATCTTCCTAAATACTAAGGCGTCCTCGAACGGGTTCACTTCCATGTCCCTAGCCATTTCTTTTTCTTGGAAAGTTGCTTTACTAGTGAAGGCTTTATCTTTGTAAAAAGGTCTTTGGGGGCCTATGAGGTTCTTATAAATCCAAGGTCCATATCTAGAAGGCTCTCTATCCAACCTAATCTCTTGTGGGATTTCCTCATCCTTGTAGTACGTATGCTTTTTGACATCGTAAACTGATCTAGCACTCCCCTCTCCTACCACTATCTTGGACATCTTACAATCGATGATGGCACTAGCGGTAGCTAAAAATCCTCTTCCTACTAGTAATGGGCATGTCGGGTCCTTATTCATGTCTAGCACATGAAAGTCGGCCAAAAGAGTCAACTCTCCTACGTGTACTACCATGTCCTTTATTATTCCTACCGGACGTGCCACACTACCGTCCGCTAGACCTAAGATGGTTTCCGTTGGTTCTATTTTACCTAAGTTAAGGCTTCTATGGAGGGACAACGGAACAAGATTGATGCATGACCCTAAGTCGGCTAGAGCGTCAAGTGGTTTGGAAGTTCCAAGCCTACACGGAAGAGTGAATAGCCCGGGATCGTCTAACTTCTTAGGTAAGTTGTTTCGCACAAAAGCGGACCCATGTTTTCCAAGCCTAAGTTCTAACTCATATTTTTCTTTCAAAGCATTATAATAAGGTGCATGAGCTAAGACTTCAAGAATCGGTTTTTCTTGATGGAGTTCCTTGTACTCCTCCTCTAAACTAGGTTTGGATTCTTGGCTTACGGGTTTCTCAAGAGGAGGTTCTACCAATGGTGTCGGGCCTTGGTACCTCTTGGATGGCTTGGAACCCTTTTTGATAGCATTTACCGAGTGAACCGTCGGGTGTGAGGGGCATGGATGTGCATTCTCCCATGGTGAACTAGAACATGAAGTCGACGCAATCGAATTCACTTTTGGGTTCTTTATGGTATCACTTGGGAGTGCTCTAACTTCCCGTTCATTGAAGGCTTTTAAGAGGGCATCAAGCTTGTTTGTCATCTCGCTTTGTTTTTGCTTAAAATCGGCTTCAAGCTTATTCAATCGAGTCTCTTGGGATGACAAAAATCTAGATGCGATTGCCTCAAGATTAGTGGGGTTCCCGGTATTAAGAGAATTGAACCTAGTGGGTGAACTAGATGAGCTTTGGGGTGTGCTTGAGTTTTGGTTCCACTTAAGGTTAGGGTGATTTCTCCATGAGGGGTTATACGAGTTTCCTAAGTTGTTTTGTTCGGGTTTGAAAGTGTACCACTTCTCTCTCGCTCCATCGGTATGCATGGAGGCGTAGTCCGCAAAAGCTTGTTCGTGGAGCCTTGTGCAATCACGAGTGTCATGGGGACCACTGCATAACTCACAAGGTAGAGTGATTTGATTCACTTGACGTGAGGACTTAGGATTTTTGTAGGAACTCATGAGGAATTTAACTTGATCTTCAAGTTCGATCATCCTACGGTCGGAAGGTTGTGAGTCGATGGAAGGCAAGGAGATTGCCTTGACGGTTTTAGGAAGCTCACGGGGGTCATCCCAACTTTCGTTGTCGTAGAGGGCAAGATCCTCTATTATACCCCATGATTCTTCCGCGGTGAGATCACTAAGTTTTCCACCGGCCGCTTGGTCAATGGATCGCTTAGTGGGGAAGTTGACATGATCATAAAAGATTTGGACTTGGAGCCAAAGATCAATGCCGTGATGAGGGACTTTATGAAGTAAGTCCTTGAATCGGGTCCATGCTTCGTAGAGAGATTCACCTTGACGTTGTTGGAACAGCAAGATGTCATTCCTAAGCTTAGTGGTTCTCCCCAGTGGGAAAAATTGAGCAAGGAAGCGAGAGGTAAGATCATCCCAACTTGAGATGGAGCCGGCGGGAAGTCACTCAAGCCAATTACTAGCTTGGTCCCGTAGAGAGAATTGGAAGAGACGCAGGCGCGTGGTATCCCGAGTAGTAGCATCAAGGTCGATGGAATCGACAATTTTGAGGAAATCCCTCAGATGCTGATTTGGATCTTCGGAACGAAGTCCATGGAATGCACATCCGTTTTGCACCAACCGGATGGTGTCGGATCGCAGGGCCGTAGTTTGGGCTTGGTCGGGAAGCTCAATGGTGTTCCTATAGCCTAGGTGGCTTGGTCTTGAGTATTCACCAAGAGTACGGGCTCTTGGCGGGTCATTTGGTGGTGGGTTGATGAGTGGTGGTTGGTTATCACCTTCCATGATGAAAAGTGATGGGGTTACGAACAAAGGTCACGAAGAAGGGGGATAGACTAAGAGGAAGCTAAAAATGAGAAAAAAAATTTACTTGATAGGAATCAAGCAAAGAACCTAAACGAGGTGGACTACTAACTAGCTATTCTATTCCCCGGCAGCGGCGCCAAAAACTTGATACGCTTACGCAGCGCGTTCGGGGTCAAAGGAACTTCCTTTTCGTCGAGCAAGTTTTTCAACACCCTAGGCAGTGAACCTAATCGTTGTAGTGTAGTATTAGGGTAAGCCACGGGTATTGATATCGTTTTCTAGGGGAATAGGAATGCTAGTGAGAAGTTACTACGCTAAGGTTAAGGTTGAGGAAGATTATTTTTTATCTTTTTTATGTTTTTTAGGAAATTGAAAAGTACGAATCTCGAGTATTGGATTTGGGGGGTTTGGTATTTCTACCGATTACTCTACTATTATCTAATTATCTAAACTAAGGTGGTGGTAGTCTATGTCTAATTAATGTGTGCTCGTATGATAGTTTAAAGATGTGTTTACTTAGGTTTTACTACTCCTTAATTATCTCCTATTGATGGTTGAGTTGTCACGTCCTTATTCTTAGTTGCGTTGTGTGTCTAAAGTTGTAGGGTATGCGTTTCTCCCTAACTCTTTGAACTTACCAAAGGGTCTCGTCTACAAAACCCACTAGGGATAATAAACTCTTACTCTAAGGCACTCTTTGGATGGTTTAGCTTACAACTACTCAGGTAATTATATTCTAAGGTTCACAAAGATGAATCAAGCATTAAGTACACAACGAATGACCTATCGCATTACTAGATCATTAATCAACTAAGATAAGAAACAACCAATCAATATTCAATAATTAAGTTTCATACTCCCTAAGCAAAAACACAAATAAATTAGCCGGACATGGAGAACATGCAAGCATACACACAAATAATCAAAGACATAATTGAATTGATGAAGTAAATACTTATCTTGATGTAAGATAGGGTTTGGAACCCTAAAATACTGTACAAGACACCCTTGGTTCGGTTTTAGGTTTTTACTCCAAAAAAGACTCTCCTAAAACTGAAAAATTCGGATTCTATATATAATATTACATATGCGACGGCGTCACCTTATGTTTTGTGACGCCGTCGTGTCGCCGTCATTAGGGTTTTGTCTTGGCCACGTTAACCTTGCGACGGCGTCACCTTATGTCTGTGACACCGTCCTCTTCAGCTTCTGACGCCGTCTTGGTCGCATCTAGGCCGTCTGAGTTGCGACGGCCTACTCTTTTAAAGCCCGACGCCATCCTTCAGAACTAGCATTTTCTCTTCTGAGCCGTCACAAATTCCTCCGACGGCGTCGCAGTTAAGCAGTGACGCCGTCGCCTTCTGTTTTCAGCAGCTTTGAGTGTCTCGATTCTGACTTTGGCCATTTTCTTCGTATATTCGCGCCTTTTCGTCCAAATAAGTGCCATTCCAGCATTTTGCCTTCAAGAGACCTAAAAAGTGAAAAGGAACGATATTAAGCAATAACGGATACAAAAGTGATCAAATAAAGGTTAAAACGACCCCTCAAAATGATACCTTTTAAAATCTTATCAATTAGCTATTATTTTTAAATATTTTATGAGTAGAGCCCATGTATTACATCATCAATACGGTGTATCCAATCCTTAGGATATGCTAGGGCTGAGCACCGAAGGTTCAAAACCAAACTGGACCGACGAAACCGACTGAACCGACAAAAATCGAACCGGACCGACAGCCCGTCGATTCTGTTTCAGTTTCAGGTTTTACATGATATCGGTTTCGGGTCGGGTCGGTTCAGTCCGGTTCGGCCTAAAACCGACAAAAATATACCAAAATACACCTAGACCGACAAAACCGAACCGAACCGACGAAAAACCAAACCGAACCGACAACATTCGTTCGGTTTTGGTTCGCGTTTTTTACGGTTTTCGGTCCTCGGTTTCTCGGTTTGGGTCGGGTCGGGTTGGTTTGGTTTATGACCGATGCTCATCCCTAGTATATGCCGTATACGAGCCTTAGCCAAGAAACCAAGTGAAGAATCCAAGCCAAATGAAGAAATCGCATTTACATGATGACCTTAGAGGATG
Source organism: Chrysanthemum seticuspe (assembly GCA_019973895.1). NCBI lineage: Eukaryota > Viridiplantae > Streptophyta > Magnoliopsida > Asterales > Asteraceae > Chrysanthemum > Chrysanthemum seticuspe. The sequence continues at coordinate 272,134,266 of BPTQ01000008.1, read as the reverse complement.
CTTCACTATTTCTTCTTCGTCTGAACTTCGTTTTAGTCGATTCAAGCGGCCACGCGGAGAGAAAAAGAATACCTGCAACCTGTAGGATGAATACGGCATATTGGACAGGGCCAATACACCATATTGGGGGTCGAACAACAGACATGTTATTTTTTATATATCTTGGAGGCTACTCTTGTTCAACCCTTTAAATACCAAACCTTATGGACGAATTTACTATAACTTTTACATCCCTTGGGACATTCCCAAGGGTCTCTACACATTCCTAACACATCCTTGAAGATCCATTCCATCACGAAGAACATTTCTTATCAATATTACATCGTGTATCATTCGGTTAGCGTATCGTTTTTGTCTATGAATACTTTACAATTTCCTTTGATCAATTTGATGTACTTTGTTATTGAGATTATAGGCTAACACCCTTATATGTTAGCCAAGTTTATCAATATCATTTGATTTTGATTTGTTTACATGGATTATTTGCTTTTCTCGTTGGATATTAATTATGTTTATCAACAATACTCGTTTACTTGCTTGATTGAGTTTTTATTTATTTTGTAGATTTTTTGGAATATGAATTAATTTCTGTAATTTAACTATCGGTAATTGTGGTTACTTGAATTAATAAATAAACCTAAAGATCTGTATCGTAATAATAGAGTGTAAGGAAAACCAACTAAAACGGCCCCTAGTTAAGGAAAACCACCTGGAATGGTCTCTTGGCAAATTTCACTATTAGGAATAGTGAGCTTTATGCCTCTAGGTTAGATAATCACACGGTTAAGGCAAGTAAGTTAGTCAAAACTAGATAGATTGTAATTAATAGTTGAAGGACTGTATGCGGGCTTGTTGACTGTGAGAGAGTTAACCTCGTGTTAGCTTAGGATTTAGGGAGAAGACCCATATAGTTTACATTCGTGAATCACCAACGAAATTAGTTAATTAATCATTGCACTCATAGACAAATCACTATTAATTGGTAAGATGAACTTGGTTAGCATGTTTTTCTACCATTCGACTTCACCTAACCATTCATTTGCTTTGCTTTGTTATTTGCATTTTATTAGTTTTAATTCGTAATCAAAACTCGTGTCAGTCTTTCAAGGTGAACCCCCTTGCATTAGTTAGATTAGTTAGTTTAATTAGTTAAAATAATTAGAATACCATTAGGTTAGTATTAAAGCAACTTACTCCTAGAGAACGACTCGTACTTACCATTAACTAGCTATAACTAATCAGGTACATTGCCCGCTAGTGTCAGTTTATAGGTTAGCTCAGCAAAATATAAATATAAAACTTGGTTAAAATAATATAGACTACGATTAACACATCAACCACTTATCTCACAAATTCTACCTCACATATGTCTTCAACGAGACTTGAATCCACATCCACTAGGTTATTGGGCCACTCACACACCGCTGGGCCAAGTGGCCTATGATACTATTTTGGTTTGTACCTTGTAGTATCTTAATTGTATTTTTTAATGAGAGTGTATTTTAAGGCTAACAGTAATTATAATTCGTAGGTCGCCAAAATTAAAATGAACTCCAACCCCTCCTACACATGGGAGGGGGCATTTTATATTTTCTAATAATAATACTCCATTCGTCCCCATAATAAGTATCCATATTACTATTTTGAGATGTCCTAATATAAGTGCTCACTTTTCATTTCAATCAACGAAAAGAGGTTTTAGTGGGAAGATGTTATATTTAATTAGTGGATAGTGAAGTTGATGGATTTTCTAAAACTTTGTGCATATAGGAAATAGACACTTATTATGCTATGGGACTGAGGGTCGCAACTTGTAAAAGCACAAGGTTTGTGATTACCCCACAAAATAATGTAAATAGCTTGCGTTATCCCAAAATTTATAAAAGCACAAGGTTTTGAGAAAATCGAAATGTATTGAAGAAGTCACAAGGTTCTGAAAAGGTCGCAACTACTTGTGATTTCTATGATCTATTATGTACCGTTTCAATCCTTTTGTGAAAATTTGAAGAAGATTTTTAGTTTACAAACTTTTTAAATTTGTTAAGATAGAGATCCTATTGTGCATCATATTTCACTTCATACATAAGAGCAACATCAGGTAAAGACCGGGAAGTCATGCTCAAATGTTTACATTCCACAATGGCTCACAATTCATAGTCGAGACTATTATTATAATAAATTTATGATGGAGGAAAAAAAATAAAACATGACAATAATTGGGAAAATACCATATATATAGACTTATGATACTAAAGTACATAAATTTGAATTCAAATTGTTACGACGCTTAATTGTTAGAGTCAAAAGAATCCATATAAATTTCGGACATTTATGTAGAACTGAAAGGAGGGGGGTCGAATATATGTCCTTTTTTAGTTTCTTTCACAGTTTCTTCACACAATATGTTTCAAACACTTTTTGTTAATTCAAAAATTAACCAACACAAGATTTATAGTAGTTGCTATATTGGATTTAGGATATCCGTACATTCACTCTTCATGTCGCAATCCAATTATTATTCCTTAGCAATACAATTCCTTTCGGTGAAGGAATCTTACACAAGCTAATCATGTCTTAGCCTTACACAACTGTGTCCTTCTTTGGAGCGATACCAACACAAGAGTATCATGACTTTACAACATAACACGACTGGTAAAATGATGATGAACACTTTGGAACCGCAAAAACAACTTATTTGTTTGCCTACACAACTACTAGTATGTTCTACTACATTTGGAATCTTCGCAACATTACAATTTGTCCTTACAAGGACTAGAACTATATATTACAAAGGTTGATTCAGAAATGATATTTGGAGAATATAAGAGACATAAAAGAGGAGAAGAAATGAGAAGTAGAAGTGAGATGAGATGAAGAAAGAAGTTAAAATAGACGATTAAGAAATAGTCATAGATGACTTATCACTTGGCAATGTTCTTCTCTTGCTTTTCATTTGCTTTCAACAATGATGTTAAGATGAGATGAGATATAATCAAGAGATTAGTGGGCTACAAAGACTTTGAGAAAGTTATAGAAATTGATTTGCAAAAGGTAGTTTGATAGCATGCAAAGAGGTGGCTAATACAAGTGAAAAAAGTTGTCTGACGCTCCAACTTAGCATTTTGATGCATGAGCGTGGAGCGCCCACACCATAATTCACATGCAAATATATTTGTTACCCCTGGATAAACCCACATGCTATATTTTCTTTTCACAAATGGAAAACTCTTTTAAAGAACTGAGAAAGCAAGGTTTATTTGAATTCACAAGACTTAAAAAACTTTTATCGTTCAAAATTATTAATGTCAAAATCTCAAGATAAGCCATTCTTAAAGCGGTATTACAAGTTAGATGGTCAAATTCATGGTGTTCAAGCTCCAAGATTTGATTTCACATATAACACAACATGTCCATAGTAACTAGTAAGGGTGTTAAAGGATTGAGAAAAAAAAGAGTGTTGAGTGTTCTCCACTTCGAAAATTTTCTTTTGTTTAAATGGTATATACACCTTTAATCATTTTTATATGGTTTTCTAAACAAGAATAAGTTGGCTAGTGATATATGCATGCCTAACTTCTGGACATTTATTTAGACACGTTTGCTAGCTAGTAGGTAAAAATAATTTGAGTTTGTTAAAAGAGTTGACCCGGCGTTTCACCAAAAGATTCTTAAAGTGCAAAACCCGAAATAATTTATACCAAATATCTTAAATATCATATGCGGACATGTATTAAGAGCCATATCGTTGATTAGTTTGCGCCAACTTGGAGCATTCAGACTCAAAACCATTTTTGGGGTTTATTAGTGTTTTAAGCTTGTGTTGTAATTACATGTGGTGCTTCATATTTTAATAATTATCAAACTATAAAGAGATTATTATTTATATAGTCGAACTAACAATGTCAACTCCGCCTTTTTTATTCTCCTATACTAAAATTCAATTGTTTATTAATATTACTTAAATAAAATTAAAATAAGGAGAATCTCTATAGAAAGGAAATAGGTAGAATTAAAAAACAGAGACTAGAACTGCCAGCCAAAATCAGGTCGAGATATTAAAACAGTATAGCAACATCGCAATCACATGCGCACAAAAATCCCGTGGAGCATCAACAACTTTTCATAAAGCGTAGTCTTAAAATCCTAAAATCAACATCAAGATGTTTAGAAGTAAGTTTTATAATTTACCTCGTGTCTCATTAAACTTGGTCGTGAACAAGCGCCATGCCTCATCCTCATTCCATATACCAAGTCCTATTGCACTCGCTCAACTACGTGCCCTATCCTCATGCATGATTCTAACACACTGAGCATCTTAGCTCGATGGCATTCATCTTTTTAGAAAAATATTTATTATGGAGTAATACAAGATGGTAAATATGGATTTGATATTGACCAAACATTAAAGTTAATAATAATAATAATAATTTGCCACTTTCGGAATTAAAATTGGGATAAAAATTTGCTAAATCTAGAAAAAGTTACCTGAAAATAAAACCATCTACTTGTTCACCAATTTCAAACACATTTCTGTTTTCCTTCTTCAGATCAGACTGAAAAATCTCAATCTTCCCATCAGACAGTCCTTCCTGAAAACCACTAGATTGTACCATGTTCATCGATACAAGTCCCCTAGGTATTGCGGCACTTGTATTCGGAGGTATTCTTGCAGTCCTGGCTGCTTTTGTGTTCGAAATATTTCGAGTAAGTCGTCTCCCAAGTGATCGTGAAGAGATAGAGTTCACTCCAGTCTTGTATACAACCACGATAAGGCACGAACAACTAGCCTTCCTGGAACAAGACAATGTTGAGGCAACACTGGATGTGATCGGTCGTGGAGGCTCTGCTACGGTCTACAGGGCACATTTACAAGATAGCCTGCACCAAGTTGCTATCTAGAGGATCGTGTTGGGGGACCCTGATACAACCGAATATCAGCATCTTGTTGACCAAGTTGAAGCCAAAATTGAGATTGGGAAGTGAGTCAGACACCGGAATGTAGTTCCGTTGCTTTCCTATGTTTCTACTCCTAGGTGCGTCTACCTTGTTTTTGAGTTTATGAGTAATCTTAGCCTCAAGAAAATTCTTGCGGACGTCCGGGAGAGGGATTCTAATTTAGACAGGCCCTTGAAGTACAAGATAGCCCTGGGAGTTGTGAGTGGGCTCGAGTACTTGCATCAGGGCGTGAACCCAAATGTCATTCATCGGGATGTGAAGCCTGAGAACATCTTGCTTGATCAAGACATGGAAACGAGGATCGCCGACTTTGGGCTTGCAATATCGATTCCAGATACTGAGGATTTCATACGCATGCCCAATAGTAATGGAACCATAGGATATATGGACCCATAGTATTTTAGCACGCGGGAATTAAGAAGATGCAGTGATGTGTTCAGCTTTGGTATCTTCCTCGCTAAGATGGTCACGCTCACGTCTCCTAGCAGCCTCACAGATACTACTCTGGTATAAGTGATAAATAATAATATGAATTTGGATGATCCAATAAGCACAATCGCTCCCATGTTAAAAGGAAGTGAATATGAAAAGCAAGTGATTGGCGTTGTTAAGCTTGCTATTAGGTGTACCCAACCAACATATAATGATAGGCCAACTAGTCATGAAGCTAGATTAATGTTAGAAAGTTTGAAATAGATCTAGTTAATTATATTGTGTTGTAAATCAACTTTTAAAAGTTTGAAATAAATTTTTATGTATGCTGAAATTTTATTTGTATTTGATGCTCAATGATTTAGGGGCTCTTTAATTTATGTGCATTTGAACCGTATAGTAACTAATATGATATCTGTGAAGTTTGTTGCAACTTATATAATCCAAATGTTTATTTCAATGTGGTGTGTTTGAATCGTTTATCTCTTGAATTTGTGATTTGTCTTAATGAATGATTTACTCCATTCGTGATATAATCGTTTACCTCCTGGATCGTTAGATTCATTACATATGCTCCAACATAAATGACACAAAATATATCGAACTTGGATCATCCTCATTCATTCAGATCATTACACTGTTTTCCGTAACGAAATTTATACAACAAGTACTTTATATTAGTTTTATCAAAACTCAAATATTAGTTTTATCAAAACTCTATATTTTTGGATATATATAGAACTGTTATCTGAGATTTCAGATATCTGAAATTCTTGAATCATTTTATACACATTGTGCTTGTCATAGTGTTATTTAGTAATTTTATCGACCAAATGTAAGATTAGTTTTGCTATTGCTTAAGGTGTAGGAGCCCAGATAGTTTCGCGGCTCCCCACTAATTTCTTGTAATCCTATGGTTTTGTTTCTAATGAAAGTGATGTTTTTATAATAATAATAATAATAATAATAATAATAATAATAATAATAATAATAATAATAATAATAATAATAATAATAATAATAATAATAATAATAATAATAATAATAATAATAATAATAATAATAATAATTTGCCACTTTCGGAGTTAAAATTGGGATAAAAATTTGCTAAATCTAGAAAAAGTTACATGAAAATAAAAACCATCTACTTGTTCAACAATTTCAAACTCTTTTATGTTTTCCTTCTTCCTATCAGACTGAAAAATCTCAATCTTCTCATCCGACAGTCCTTCCTGAAAACCACTAGATTGTACCATGTTCATCGATGCAAGTCCCCTAGGTATTGCAACACTTGTATTCGGAGGTATTCTTGCAGTCCTGGCTGCTTTTGTGTTCAAAATGTTTCGAGTAAGTCGTCTCCCAAGTGATCATGCAGAGATAGAGTTCACTCCTGTCTTGTATACAACCACGATAAGGAGCGAACAACTAGCCTTCCTGGAACAAGAAAATGCAGAGGTAACACTGGATGTGATCGGTCGTGGAGTCTCTGCTACGGTCTACAGGGCACATTTACAAGATAGCCTGCAGCAAGTTGCTATCAAGAAGATCGTGTTGGGGGACCCTGATACAACCGAATAACAGCATCTTGTAGACCAAGTTAAAGCCGAAATTGAGATTGGGAAGCGGGTCAGCCAACGGATTGTAGTTCCGTTGCTTGCCTATGTTTCTACTGCTAGGTGCGTCTACCTTGTTTTTGAGTTTATGAGTAATCTTAGCCTCAAGAAAATTCTTACGGACATCCTAGAGAGGGATTCTGATTTAGACTGGCCTTTGAAGTACAAGATAGCCCTGGGAGTTGCGAGTAGGCTCGAGTATTTGCATCAGGGCGTGAACCCAAATGTCATTCATCGGGATGTGAAGCTTGAGAACATCTTGCTTGATCAAGACATGGAAGCGAGGATCGTCGACTTTGGGCTTGCAATATTGATTCCAGATACTGAGGATTTCATACGCATGCCCAATAGTAATGGAACCGTAGGATATATGGACCCATAGTATTTTAGCAAGCGGGAATTAAGAAGATGCAATGATGTGTTCAGCTTTGGTATCTTCCTCGCTGAGATGGTCACGCTCACGTCTCCTAGCGGACTACTCTGGTACAAGTGATAAATAATAATATGAATTTGGATGCTCCAATAAGCGCAATCGCTTCCATGTTAAAAGAAAGTGAATATGAAAAGCAAGTGATTGGCGTTGTTAAGCTTGCTATTAGGTGTACCCAACCAACATATAGTGATAGGCCAACTAGTCATGAAGCTAGATTAATGTTAGAAAGTTTGAAATAGATCTAGTTAATTATATTGTGTTGTAAATCAACTTTTAAAGTTTGAAGTAAATTTTTATGTATGCAGAAATTTTATTTGTATTTGATGCTCTTTGATTTAGGGGCTCTTTAATTTATGTGCATTTGAACCGTATAGTAACTAATATGATATCTGTGAAGTTTGTGGAAACTTATATCATCCAAGTGTTTATTTCAATGTGGTGTGTTTGAATCGTTTATCTCTTAAATTTGTGATTTGTCTTGATGAATGATTTACTCCATTCGTGATATAAATGTTTACCTCCTGGATCGTTTGATTCGTTACATATGCTCCAACATAAATAACACAAAATATATCGAACTTGGATCATCCTCATTCATTCGGATCATTACATTGTTTTCCGTAACGAAATTTATACTACAAGTACTTTATATTAATTTTATCAAAACTAATATATTAGTTTTATCAAAACTCTATATTTTTGGATATCCTATTTTCGGATATCCGGATATATATAGAACTGTTATCTGAGATTTCAGATATCTGAAATTCTTGAATCATTTTTTACACATTGTGATTGTCATAGTGTAAATTTAGTAATTTTATCAACCAAATGTAGGATTAGTTTTGCTATTGCTAAAGTTGTGGGAGCCCAGATAGTTTCCCGGCTCCCACTAATTTCTTGTAATCATATGGTTTTGTTTCTAATGAAAGTGATGTTTTTAGATATAATAATAATAATAATAATAATAATAATAATAATAATAATAATAATAATAATAATAATAATAATAATAATAATAATAATAATAATAATAATTTGCCACTTTCGAAATTAAAATTGGGATAAAAATTTGCTAAATCTAGAAAAAGTTACTTGAAAATAAAAACCATCTACTTGTCCACTAATTTAAAACTCTTTCTGTTTTCCTTCTTCCGATCATACTGAAAAATCTCAATCTTCCCATCAGACAGTCCTTCCTGAAAACCACTAGATTGTAGCATGTTCATCGATACAAGTCCCCTAGGTATAGCGGAACTTTTATTTGGAGGTATTTTTGTAGCCCTGGCTGCTTTGTGTTCGAAATGTTTCGAGTAAGTCGTCTCCCAAGTGATCATGCAGAGATAGAGTTCACTCCAGTCTTGTATACAACCACGATAAGGCGCGAACAACTAGCCTTCCTAGAACAAGACAATGCTGAGGCAACACTGGATGTGATCGGTCGTTGAGGCTCTGCTACGGTCTACAGGACACATTTACAAGATAGCCTGCAGCAAGTTGATATCAAGAAGATCGTGTTGGGGGACCCTGATACAACCGAATATCAACATCTTGTTAACCAAGTTGAAGCCGAAATTGAGATTGGGAAGCGAGTCAGACACTGGAATGTAGTTTCGTTGCTTGCCTATGTTTCTACTCCTAGGTGCGTCTACCTTGTTTTTGAGTTTATGAGTAATCTTAGCCTTAATAAAAATCTAAGGACGTCCGAGAGAGGGATTCTTATTTAGACTGGCCTTTGAAGTACAAGATAGCCCTGGGAGTTGCGAGTGGGCTCGAGTACTTGAATCAGGGCATGTACGCAAATGTCATTCATCGGGATGTGAAGCCTGAGAACATCTTGCTTGATCAAGACATGGAAGCGAGGATCGCCGACTTTGGGCTTGCAATATCGATTCCAGATACTGAGGATTTCATACGCATGCCTAATAGTAATGGAACCGTAGGATATATAGACCCAGAGTATTTTAACACGCGAGAATTAAGAAGATGCAGTGATGTGTTCAGCTTTGGTATCTTCCTCGTTGAGATGGTCACGCTCACGTCTCCTAGCAGCCTCACGGATACTACTCTGGTACAAGTGATAAATAATAATATGAATTTGGATGATCCAATAAGCACAATCGCTCCCATGTTAAAAGGAAGTGAATAAGAAAAGCAAGTGATTGGCGTTGTTAAGCTTGCTATTAGGTGTACCCAACCAACATATAGTGATAGGCCAACTAGTCATGAAACTAGACTAATGTTAGAAAGTTTGAAATAGATCTAGTTAATTATACTGTGTTGTAAATCAACTTTTAAAAGTTTGAAATAAATTTTTATGTATGCTAAAGTTTTATTTGTATTTGATGCTGTTTGATTTAGGGGCTCTTTAATTTATGTGCATTTGAACCGTATAGTAACTAATATGATATCTGTGAAGTTTGTTGCAACTTATATCATCCAAGTGTTTATTTCAATGTGGTGTGTTTGAATCGTTTATCTCTTAAATTTGTAATTTGTCTTGATGAATGATTTACTCCATTCGTGATATAAATTTTTACCTCCTGGATCGCTAGATTCGTTACATATGCTCCAACATAAATAACACAATAAATATCGAACTTGGGCCATCCTCATTCATTCGGATCATTACACTGTTTTCCGTAACGAAATTTATATTACAAGTACTTTATATTAGTTTTATCAAAACTCAAATAATAATTTTATCAAAACTCTATATTTTTGGATATCCTATTTTCGGATATCTGGATATATATAAAACTGTTATTTGAGATTTCAGATATCTGAAATTCTTGAATCATTTTATACACATTGTGCTTGTCATAGTGTAAATTTGGTGATTTTATCGACCAAATGTAGGATTAGTTTTGCTATTGCTAAAAGTGTGGGAGCCCATATAGTTTCGCGGCTCCCTATTAATTTCTTGTAATCCTATGGTTTGGTTTCAATTTTCAAATGAAAGTGATGTTTTTATAAAATAATAATAATAATAATAATAATAATAATAATAATAATAATAATAATAATAATAATAATAATAATAATAATAATAATAATAATAATAATAATAATAATAATAATAATAATAATAATAATAATAATAATAATAATAATAATAATAATAATAATAATAATAATAATAATAATTTGCAACTTTCGGAATTAAAATTGGGATAAAATTTTGCTAAATCTAGAAAAAGTTACTTGAAAATAAAATGCATCTACTTGTTCACCAATTTCAAACTCTTTTATGTTTTCCTTCTTCCGATCATACTGAAAAATCTCAATCTTCCCATCAGACAGTCCTTCGTGAAAACCACTAGATTGTAGCATGTTCATCGATACAAGTCCCCTAGGTATAGCGGCACTTTTATTCGGAGGTATTCTTGCAGTCCTGGCTGCTTTTGTGTTCGAAATGTTTCGAGTAAGTCGTCTCCCAAGTGATCATGCAGAGATAGAGTTCACTCCTGTCTTGTATACAACCACGATAAGGTGCGAACAACTAGCCTTCCTGGAACAAGACAATGCTGAGGCAACACTGGATGTGATCGGTCGTGGAGGCTCTGCTACGGTCTACAGGGCAATTTACAAGATATCCTGCAGCAAGTTGCTATCAAGAAGATCGTGTTGGGAGACCTTGATACAGCCGAATATCAGCATATTGTTGACCAAGTTGACGCCGAAATTGAGATTGGGAAGCGAGTCAGACACCGGAATGTAGTTCCGTTGCTTGCCCATGTTTCTACCCCTAGGTGCGTCTACTTTGTTTTTGAGTTTATGAGTAATCTTAGCCTCAATAAAATTCTTACGGACGTCCGGGAGAAGGATTCTGATTTAAACTGTCCTTTGAAGTACAAGATAGCCCTGGGAGTTGCGAGTGGGCTCGAGTACTTGCATCAGGGCGTGAACCCAAACGTCATTCATCGGGATGTGAAGCCTGAGAACATCTTGCTTGATCAAGACATGGAAGCGAGGATCGCCGACTTTGGGCTTGCAATATCAATTCCAGATACTGAGGATTTCATACGCATGCCCAATAGTAATGGAACCGTAGGATATATGGACCCATAGTATTTTCGCACGCGGGAATTAAGAAGATGCAGTAATGTGTTCAGCTTTGGTATCTTCCTCGCTGAGATGGTCACGCTCACGTCTCCTAGCAACCTCACAAATACTACTCTGGTACAAGTGATAAATAATAATATGAATTTGGATGATCCAATAAGCGCAATCGCTCCCATGTTAAAAGGAAGTGAATATGAAAAGCAAGTGATTGGCGTTGTTAAGCTTGCTATTAGGTGTACCCAACCAACATATAGTGATAGGCCAACTAGTCATGAAGCTAGATTAATGTTAGAAAGTTTGAAATAGATCTAGTAAATTATATTGTGTTGTAAATCAACTTTTAAAAGTTTGAAATAATTTTTTATGTATGCTGAAATTTTATTTGTATTTGATGCTCTTTGATATAGGGGCTTTTTAATTTATGTGCATTTGAACCGTATAGTAACTAATATGATATTTGTGAAGTTTGTTGCAACTTATATCATCCAAGTGTTTATTTCAATGTGGTGTGTTTGAATCGTTCATCTCTTAAATTTGTGATTTGTCTTGATGAATGATTTACTCCATTCGAGATATAAATGTTTACCTCCTGGATCGTTAGATTCGTTACATATGCTCCAACATAAATAACACAAAATATATCGAACTTGGATCATCCTCATCATTCGGATCATTACACTATTTTCCGTAACGAAATTTATACTACAAGTACTTTTTATTAGCTTTATCAAAACTCAAATATTAGTTTTATCAAAATTCTATATTTTTGGATATCCTATTTTCGCATATCCGGATATATATAGAACTGTTATTTGAGATTTTAGATATCTGAAATTCTTAAATCATTTTATACACATTGTGCTTGTCATAGTGTAAATTTAGTAATTTTATCGACCAAATGTAGGATTAGTTTTGCTATTGTTAAAGGTGTGGGAGCCCAGATAGTTTCTCGGCTCCCCACTAATTTCTTGTAATCCCATGCCTTTGACGCAATCCGGGTTGATTGATTTCATACCAGGGCGAGCGATCAGTGATGCTGCACATCGTAAACGGGTCAAGTATGATGCTAAATGTGCGGATATTGGATATGGGTTTCTCCCCTTCTCTTTTTCCTCTTTTGGAGAACTTGAGAAAGATGCAGTCACCTTACTTAAGCGTATTCGGCGTTTCTCTATGACTCAGGACATTGGAGCGCGTGCAGCAGTTCATATCTTTAATAGGATTGGATTTACTATTGCTAAAGGTGTGGGGGCCCAACTGGTTTCGAGGCTCCCCACTAATCTTTTGTAATCCTATGAGTTTTTTAATAAAAATGTTATTTTAAAAATAATAATAATAATAATAATAATAATAATAATAATAATAATAATAATAATAATAATAATAATAATAATAATAATAATAATAATAATAATAATAATAATAATAATAATAATAATAATAATAATAAAGCGTATTCGACGATTCTCTATGACTCAAGACATTGGGGCACGTGTTGCGGTTCATATTTTTAATAGGATTGGTTTTGCTATTGCTAGAGGTGTGGGAGCCCAGTTGGTTTCTCGGCTTCCCACCAATTTCTTGTAAATCCTATGAGTTTTTAATAAAGTGATGTTTTATAAAATAAAAAAAAAAAAATAATAATAATAATAATAATAATAATAATAATAATAATAATAATAATAATAATAATAATAATAATAATAATAATTATTATTATTATTATTATTATTATTATTATTATTATTATTATTATTATTATTATTATTATTATTATTAATATTATTATTATAATTTGCCACTTTCAGAATTAAAATTGGGATAAAAATTTGCTAAATCTAGAAAAAGTTACTTGAAGATAAAAACCATCTACTTGTTCACCAATTTCAAACTCTTTTCTGTTTTCCTTCTTCCGTTCAGACTGAAAAATCTCAATCTTCCCATCAGACAGTCCTTCCTGAAAACCACTAGATTGTACCATGTTCATCGATAAAATTCCCTTAGGTATTGCAACACTTGTATTCGGAGGTATTCTTGCAGTCCTGGCTGCTTTTGGGTTCGAAATGTTTCGAGTAAGTCGTCTCCCAAGTGATCATGCAGAGATAGAGTTCACTCATGTCTTGTATGCAACCACGCTAAGGCGCGAACAAGTAGCCTTCCTGGAACAAGACAATGTTGAGGCAACATTGGATGTGATCGGTTGTGGAGACTCTGCTACGGTCTACAGGGCACATTTACAAGATAGCCTGCAGGAAGTTGATATCAAGAAGATCGTGTTGGGGGACCCTGATACAACCGAATATCAGCATCTTGTTGACCAAGTTGAAGCCGAAATTGAGATTGGGAAGCGAGTCAGACACCGGAATGTAGTTCCGTTGCTTGCCCTTGTTTCTACTCCTAGGTGCGTCTACCTTGTTTTTGAGTTTGTGAGGAATCTTAGCCTTAATAAAATTCTTACGGACGTCCGAGAGAGGGATTCTGATTTAGACTGGCCTTTGAAGTACAAGATAGCCTTGGGAGTTGCCAGTGGGATCGAGTACTTGAATCAGGGCGTGAACCCAAATGTCATTCATCGGGATGTGAAGCCTGAGAACATCTTGCTTGATCAAGACATAGAAGCGAGGATCGCCGACTTTGGGCTTGCAATAACGATTCCAGATACTAAGTATTTCATACGCATGCCCAATAGTAATGGAACCGTAGGATATATAGACCCAGAGTATTTTAACACGCGGGAATTAAGAAGATGCAGTGATGTGTCCAGCTTTGGTATCTTCCTCGTTGAGATGGTCATGCTCATGTCTCCTAGCAGCCTCACGGATACTACTCTGGTACAAGTGATAAATAATAATATGAATTTGGATGATCCAATAAGCACAATCGCTCCCATGTTAAAAGGAAGTGAATATGAAAAGCAAGTGATTGGCGTTGTTAAGCTTGCTATTCGGTGTACCCAACCAACATATAGTGATAGGCCAACTAGTCATGAAGCTAAATTAATGTTAGAAAGTTTGAAATAGATCTAGTTAATTATATTGTGTTGTAAATCAACTTTTAAAAGTTTGAAATAAATTTTTATGTATGCTGAAATTTTATTTGTATTTGATGCTATTTGATTTAGGGGCTCTTTAATTTATGTGCATTTGAACCGTATAGTAACTAATATGATATCTGTGAAGTTTGTTGCAACTTATATCATCCAAGTGTTTATTTCAATGTGGTGTGTTTGAATCGTTTATCTCTTAAATTTGTGATTTGTCTTGATGAATGATTTACTCCATTTCGTGATATAAATTTTTACCTCCTGGATCGTTAGATTCGTTACATATGCTCCAACATAAATAACACAATATATATCGAACTTGGGCCATCCTCATTCATTCGGATCATTACACTGTTTTCCGTAACGAAATTTATATTACAAGTACTTTATATTAGTTTTATCAAAACTCAAATAATAGTTTTATCAAAACTCTATATTTTTGGATATCCTATTTTCGGATATCCGGATATATATAGAACTGTTATCTGAGATTTCAGATATCTGAAATTCTTGAATAATTTTTGAGGCGGTTTGACTTTTTGATTGAGGCGGTTTATTTTATTTGTGTTTTGACCCAAAAAAAACAATCATTTTGCGATTTTGCTTGTTTTTCATGGCTAGTCGCGTGGTGTCTCGGATTTCTTGCCCGTTACAAGGTTGTGAAGGATGCAGTGGGGGAAATGGTGAAGGGCTTACTAAGAAATATTTTATTGACCATTTGAACACTCGTCATTTTAAAACGGATGTTTTAAAAGCTTCACACAAGGATCGGGTTGCAAAGGATTTTTCCTTATTTTCCGCGCTTGACCAGGCACTTCATGCGGCGGGTGTTTGGCTTTGTGGGGTATGTTTTTGCACCTACACTTTTAGTAAAAATTGTAAACATGCCGACGGGGGAATGGTTATAGCACCTAGTTTTTATGACGTTGCGACATATGGCATCACTGCGCCTCCTATACCAGTATCAGATGAAGTGAATGGCGCTATTGTTGCATCGGTTATTACTGCTGGTGATGTTGGTGAAGGGGTTGATCTTTTGGTACCTTCACAGGCGGGTGAGTCAGTTTTCTTTGACATCAACCTCCTGGCCCGGGTTTTCTTGAAGAAGTTACGTACGGTCAAATGTATCCCACCTAGGCTACGTCTCGGGTTCGCTAAGATTTTTCGTAATGCACTAGACAAGGTCCTTGCGTGCCCGGGGGATTTATCGGTGTGGTGTAACTTCTCATCCTGCCATGTTGTGTTTTGACCACCTTCGCGCCAACAAATAGAGCCCAACGACGATCTAGAGAGCAAGAACGGTGCCAGTTTGAATGTATCTCTCGGGCTATTCTCCGTTGGAAGGATCCTGCTGTCAGGATTGAATTGGTTACGGAACGCTTATCGGGGGTCACTTCATCCCTCGGTGGGATGAATAAACCCAATGATCTTGATGCAGCTAACCTGGTTCAATGTAAGCGTAAACTGGGGGACAGACACTTTACTACTGCCATTAAGGTGCTTACATCCTCTGGTGTCGCCCCCTTTACAACTGACACCCTGCATGAGTTAGAGGCCAAACATCACCATGCTTCACCTCCAATTTTGTCATCTTCTCCTCTAGGCGAAGATGCACTTATTGTGGATAAGGACTTGGTGTTGAATAGGATCCGCAATTTCCCAAAAGGGACATCATGTGGTCACGATGGGCTTAGAGCACAACATTTAATGGATTTTTTTTTGGGGGGGGGTGTTGCGTCCGCTATTGCTGATGACCAGCTAGGTTCTATCACTGGGGTTGTCAACTTGTTCCTGAGTGGAAAGTGCCCTGCTCCACTTGGGGAATATATTACTAGTGCCCCCTTAACTCCTTTGGTTAAGTCGGGCGGAGTCATACGGCTTATTGCTGTTGGCACGGTCTGGCGTAGGCTTGTATCGAAGGTTGCTTCTTCTTCAATTGCCAACTCTATGAATACCTATCTGCAGGACTTTCAATTTGGGGTCGGCGTTCCTGGTGGTTGTGAGGCTATTCTTCATTCGGTGAATCGGCTTATTGAGTCTAAGGGTCACAATGTTGGGTCCTCTATGTTGTTGGTGGATTTTCAGAACGCTTTCAATCTGGTCGATAGGAGTGTCCTTCTTCAGGAGACCAGGATAAGATGTCCCTCTATTGCTCCTTGGGTTGAGTTTTGCTATGCCAGGCCTGCTAGACTTTATTACGATGACTCTATCCTTTGGTCCTCTCAAGGGGTTCAACAAGGGGATCCGCTAGGTCCTTTGTTGTTCGCCCTCGCTTTACACCCCCTAGTCCATGCTATTAATCGGTCATGTGAGCTCACTCTTCAGGCTTGGTATCTTGATGATGGTACTATTGTGGGAGATACCCTCATGGTTGCCAAGGCGCTTGACATTATTATGACAGATGGTCCGGCTCGGGGGTTGTTTCTGAATGTCGATAAGACTGAATTTTTCTGGCCTGTGGAGGACCCCAGAAGCAGGGTGGAGGTTGTTTTTCCTATAAATATCTCTCATCCGGCCATTGGTGTCAAAATTCTTGGTGGTTCTTAGTTTGGATGAAAGCTTTTGTCAGGAGCTGGCTTTGAAAAGGGTTTCTAAAACTATCTTGCTAATGGAAGCTATTCTTAAACTTAATGACCCCCAGCGTGAGCTCCTTCTTCTTCGCAATTGTGCCGGGGTTGCGAAATTATCTTATGCTTTGAGGACATGTTCCCTGTTGGAATCACTCCTAAACTATATTTCAAGTGTTTGTAATCAATATGTAATAGGTTGCTTGATAGGCTTTTATGTTTGTATTAAAGGCAAGGCTTATGTAGAAATCCCATAAGCCTTGGCCCAAATCCAATAAGGAAGGAAAGGGACTTGTAGTGTTGCCCTAGTCCCTTCTCCTATAAATAGACTTGTAAACCTTCATTTGAAGGTTGGTTGTTCACTTCACAATATATCCTACGCCTATTATTCTCTCACTCATACGTGTGTGTATTGTGTGTGTCTTCATCCGATCATCTTATCTATATTTCTTACATATTGATGCTTGTGTTACATTATGGTGACCTAACAGTGGTATCAACCGCCATCTAGTTAGGTGAAACACTTTTGTTTTTTGTAGTATTGTTTCATACGCGTGGGTTTTGCGTCTCAAATCTTTCATATGCCTAAAGCTTCAAATTTTACACTTAAAAACACAAGATTTTTGTGGTTTAAGGTTTATTTAGTGTTAAAGTTTAAGTTTTTAGCATCAAGTTTGAAACTTTACGTGTGTAGAATAGTTTTTGAGCTTGGTTTATTTGTGTACTTACTTCTACGCGTAAGGTTGAATTTGGTTTTGGATCATCAAGTTTCACACTTTTGTGTTATTTTGGTGATATTGAAGCTCGTTCATCATTAAAATTAGGTTTCTAAACACTTTTGGGCATAAAAATCAGTTTTGGTGATAGTTTGTACTTTCTACTCGTAGTAAAACCCTAGTTTTACTCGTAAGCTCCAACTCTACGCCTAAGCATCTGTTACGCGTAAGCATTCCATCATTTGATCTTCAGAGCTCTTGGTTTACTCAGTGTTTTCTTGCTTGGATAAGCCTGAAAACACTTCGACTTTGGATATCTTTTACATTGGTATAAGTGTAAAGGATTTTTGGGCAAAACCCTAGTTTTACGCCTAAGCTACATACTTACGCGTAGAATTATCTTACGCCTAAGCCTCTCCTATGCCTAAGCTTGTCTTACGCCTAAGGAAGTATTACGCATAAGGATTCTACTCCTAAGTCTTTGGTTTACGCCTAAGCTAAGTTTTTCTCAAGTCTACGCGTAAACTTTCACTACGCGTAAACTCTTGTATACGCGTAAGGTGGTTATTACGCGTAAGGTATTTTATACGCCTAAGCTGGTTTCTACGCATAAGGTTACTTCATCAACAAACTCTACGTTTCATTCGACTACAAAGATCCATCATCAACACAATTTTCAAGATGTCTCAACCACCATACTCTAGCTACTTTCCTCATGAGTATCCTCAACAACAACAACAACAACAACAACAACAACAATTTTATCAACCATATCCTCCACCATCTCCACAACAATTGCAACAATTTCAACACTTTCCTCAAGGAGCAAATCCTCTTCCACCACAAATGGTTCCACCAAACCCTCGTCAACAAGTACAACATTATACATACTTTCAAAATTCGTATCCCGCCAATTATGCAATGAATGTTACAACACCAAAGGAACCCTCTTGGTTTGCAAAGATGTGTGAAGCTGTAAGTAGCCAACAATCCATTCATGAAGTTGGATCCCTTGACAGACCTCCAATGCTCACTTCCGGAAACTACGATCAATGGGTGATAAGGTTCTTTAGGTTTTGTGATCTAAAGAAGCCACATGAAAAGTTTTTGAAGAAGGTCATCCTTGAAGGTCCTTTTCAGATGCCTACTCTTACTATACCCGGAGATCCGAATGCTAATCCACCAAGAAATGATGTTACCAACGTTGTCGGTCTTGATCAACTTACTACTGACCAACTTCTTCACTTAGAAGCCGATGAACTTGCCATGCAATATATCCTTTTGGGATTACCCAATCCGATACTTCGTAGTGTTGATGCTCAGAAGACTGCTAAAGCAATGTGGGAGCACATTCATCTTTTAATGGAAGGCACAGAACTCAATCAAGAGGATATGGAATCCAAAATCTACTTAGCATATGAACACTTCATGATTGAACTAGGGGAGACATTAGAGTCATATCATCATCGATTCTCAGACATCATCAATGACTTGGATAAACATAATATCATTATGCCAAGGATTGCAATCAACACAAAGTTCCTGAGCTGTCTTGGTCCTGATTGGGAAAAGTATGTTACATTCATCCGTCAAGCGAAGAATCTTCATCAAGCTACATACGGATTGTTGTATGACTATTTGAAGCACCACCAAAAGGAAGTTGACAAAGAACGAATCATCCGTGGAGTCCCTGCTTCACCCTAACTCTCGGATAATCAAACTCTTGCTTTATGGGCTCAAGCATGTTATCCTCAATTTCCAACCTTGCCAACTGTCTTCAAAAACCCTCCACAACCAACTGCTCAGATTACACCATATGACCCATCACAGCAACAATCACAAGAAACTCAATTGGTTCCATACAACAACAACAATGATCAAGCACTCTACAGTGAATCAAATGAGGATGCAGAAGCCTTCGATGCATTGAATCAAGGATTTGTTATGATTGCAAGAGCCTTCGGACGATTTGCTAACAAATCCAACAACCGCATTCGCACCTCATCAAACACAAGGAATCAAGCTGTTGTTAACAATGGAAGGGTTGAGGTTCAAAATCATGGAAATGGTCGTCAGATGAATAACATGGGTGCTCCACAGCAACGGGTTCAAGTGGTTGATCAGGGAAATGCTCAGACTGGGGTTAATGGTCTCCGATGCTATAACTGCAATGAGAAGGGTCATCTGGCTAATGCATGCCCAAAGCCGAGGATAAGAGGCAGCGCTTATCACAAAGAGGTTTTACTCTTGGCTCTCAAGGATGAAGTTGGTGGCACTCTTACCAACAAGGAACAGAGCTTCATGGCTAATGCAGATTTTGATGATGACATGGAGGACTTGCAGGCTAATGCTGCTGTGATGTTAATGGCAAACATGCAAGAACTCCGCAAGAGTGACACAGGCCCAGCGTATGACACTGACGGCTTGTCTCAGGTACTGGATCAAAATATACTTATTACTGATCTGATATCTCCGCTAACATCTGCATCCGACAAGGCTCAGAGTGTTCAACATGAACCTTCTACATCTCATTCTGATGATAATCAAATGGATCCCGTAGTTATATTTGACGATCAAGATGACCTTATGGTTAATATTGAGAATCAAGTTGACTCCGTGGTTATATTTGAGGATCTAAATAATGATAATGTTGAGACTCACGTTGAACAAGCTGAACCTTTGTCTAATCCAGATCTTGAGCTCATGACCAACTTAATTAAGACCACCCAATCTCAAATGGAAAAGTGCAATGACATCATTAAGAAATTGCAAGATAAAATTGCACTGTTGACTAAGGATAATGAATGCTATAAGTTCCAACTCAACATTTTTCAAACTAAAGAGAAACGTGAAAAAGGTTTTGAAGTCGCATTTGCTAAATCGTACCAAAATGAAAAATCTTTGGAAAAACAGATATGTGATCTAGTTGCATCCAAGAATGCTTTGTTTTCTCAAATAGAACAACTGAAATATGATCATAAACAACAACTTAATGCTCTCACTTCGGAAACTCAAAAAGCCAAGTCTGAGTTGTTAACTTGTCAAAAACAGTTTTGTGAATACAAAAAGAATTCGAGGAAACAAATAGATGACTATCTTGAGGAAATTGTCGACTTACAAAACAAAATCAAAGAGTTTCGAAATGTTGTTTATAAATATGGTGAGTCAATCACAACAATTCAAAAGTTTTCTTTTAAACCAAATCCTAATGGATATGGACCAACTCTTGCTGATTACAAACCATGTTTTTCACATAGAGCATTCAAACCTAATCCTCAAGTCTACAGTGCAGAACATAGAATTGATGATTCAATTATGAGTGTTGTTGAATATAATCGAATAGAGGAATTAGATGCAGAAGACGAGAGTCGGTTAAAATTGGAAAATGTTGTTTATAACAAACCATTTAACTATTCAAAAGCCATAACTTTCGTCACACAACAAGATAATTCTAACACACCTTGGGTTATCACGCCTACTCCTTAGTCCTCTTCTAATGATGCTCCCCGACCTAATGTTGCACAAATTAATGGTCATTTACCTTCTTTTAGTGAAATAAAGCCATTAGCTGAACGATGTCAGGTTCTAAAATACTTTGACACTTTCATGTATGACATCAAACTTTTGCAACATGCAATTGAAGTAAATTCTAAAATAAAAGCTGAACATTTTCAATCGCCATTTACGCGACAACAAAGGGATATTTTTCAGAAAGGGCTTTTACCACATGTTCGAAATTTAAAAATGTGTGCAATATATTGGGAACGGGAACTTCAGAAGGAGATTGGGCTTATGAAAACAGTTTTCGAGAAAACAGAAACATCGATTTCAAATACTAAATAGAAAAAGAAAATATTACGAAATCATGTTGATCGACTCTTGGAAGATGTTATCTGTGCTGATACCATAAATGTTGTGCTATTACATTCTGTTGCATATGCATTTGATTATATCGCTGTTGATTCTGTTGATAACATTGCGAATACCAATACTGTGTCTCAAATCGTGTCTTTAAAAATTGAAAATGAGCGATTGTTAAATGAGCTTTCCAATGCAAAATGTCGTCTTCAATGGTGTCAAAAAGATTGTCAAAATCGTGAACTCACTTTGCAAAACAAGATTAACTAGTTGCGTTCAAAATCTTTTGATCCAAAAATAGAACAACTGGATGATGAAAACGTGTCTTTAAAATGTCAACTTTCAAAATATGAACACGAAATTGCCAAAGTCAAAACAGATGTTGGGAATTATGTGAAAGTCTGGATTATGCTGAACTTAATGCCGAAGTGTTTCTACTGAAGTGAAGTGGATTCTGCCGAAGACTTATTCTGCTGAAGTATAATAGTTATTAGTTTGTTTCTGCGGATGTGTTTATTCCGTGTTTAGTTTATTTAGTGTGGATATACATGAGCTTTATTAGGAAGTGATTGTGTATATCTTTATTAGTTTTATGATTATACGTTTCTTGAGAAACGGTTTAGCGATATTGTTTAGGGTTCCTTGTCTATAAAAGGAACACATTAGAAAGAGTTATGTACCGATTGGAAAAACTCAGTTTAGTTAATATAAAGATCCATAGAGGATCAAGAAGTTCTTAGTTATTTGTTACTTGTGTTTATATTCCGCTGATAAACATTAGTAGTAGAGATTGTCTTTTATTGTGCTTGTGATTACATAGGCATACATAACGATCCACGAGCTCAAGATCTATCAAGGTCTTTGTTTGTTTCAACAAGTGGTATCAGAGCCTCGTGAGAGTCTCTACGATACTAAGGACAAGCTTTTTCTAAACACCCATACAACCATAACAAAAACATCATGCCTGGTTCAGATGCTGATACTGAACTCACCAACAACCAAAACTCCACCCATCTGCAACAACTAAGTCTCTCTAATAGCAATGCTAAGTTTCCTTATCTTAAAAGGGAGGAATATGATCTTTGGGCTATGAAGATGCAAAACTGGATCTCCAACATTGATTGGAATCTATGGCAGGTAATTTTGAAGGGGAACAGTTTGAAGAGGACTACCACGGATGCTGCTGGTAATATGATGAATGTTCCTCCCAAAACTGCTGAAGAGTTGCTGGCAGTTCAGAGAGAAACAAAGGTCAGAACTATTCTTTTGCAAGCTATTCCTGAGGATCACTTGAGTGATTTTCACTTCATGCAAGATGCCAAGGATATATGGTTAGCTATTAAGGCGAAGTTCGGTGGGAATGAGGAGTCTAGAAGACTGAAGAAGTCTATGCTAAGACAACAGTTTCAGGACTTTCAGATCTCTGAAGAGGAAGGAATTCACAAGGGCTATGATAAGTTTCACAAGATCTTAAGTCAGTTGAATCAGCTACAGGCAAAGCCGGATAATGATGACTGTAACTCTAAGTTTCTGAGGTCATTACCTCCATCCTGGCTACATGTAAGCATAGCTTTAAAAGCTAAAGGTGGTTTGGACATGATGACTTTTGATGAGCTGTATAACAAACTTAAAGCTCTTGAACATGATGTTAGAAGCCCTTTTCGATCATCTTCTACTGCTAATCATACTGCATTTGTTGGAGCCTCTACTCCAAAGTCTAGCTATGGTCCAAGTCCATATCCATCATCATCTAATACTGCTCCTTCATCAAGTTCTCTTCCTAGATCCAGTGGTATTATGGAAGATGTTCTTGGATCTTTCTTTGCTGATTATGATCCTCAACAGGATCTAGCCTATGAAGATTTTGATCAAGTGGACCCACTTGAGTTTGAAGAGATGAAGCTGAGGTGGCAAGTGGCCATGCTTTCCATGGATATCAAGACCTTTGAGCGCAAAGCTGGCAGAAGGTTTGGATTCAAAGGTGGCGATCCAGCAAGGTTTGATAAAAGGAAGGTTAAATGCTTCACATGCCAACAGATAGGTCACTTTTCTAGAGAATGCAAAGACAGGAAAGCTGGTGATGAGACAAGATATTCTACTTATCAGCAGTATCAGAAGGATGCAGGAACTTCAAAGGGATCAACTGCATTGGTCACTCTTGATAGCAATGTGGACTGGAAGCAACATGAGGAGTCTGATAATGATGGTCCTGATAATGTTGGGTTGATTGCAAGCTGTACTTCAGAGGATAGGCATGATCAGATTGCCTTGATGGGCATCTCTCAGGTACAAAACTGTTTGTTTGGTTGTAGTGAGCGTTATAATGAACTGAAACAAGCTTATGATATTATGGAACCAAAATATAATGAATGCTATGTGGAAGTAGAAGCTTATAAACAGGCTTTAAAAACACTAGAAAGACAAAAGGTTTGGTTACAGAAGAATGAAATAGCTTATGGTGAGAAAATAGGTGTTTTAGAAAGAGATCTCGAATGTGCTACAAATGAATTAAAATGGTCTGAGAAGTTAAGAGCAGATGTAGAGTCAGAAAATCTAGAGCTTAAGGAGAAACTTAAGGAGGAAATTGCTAGGAATAATGACTGGATGATGAATGGTAATAAGTTGGCTAGTCTCATTTATAGCAGTCAAGCTCCCAATTCTACAGTGGCTTTAGGTTTTAAGAAATATGTAGGCTTAGAAGCTAGGGATGACACACGTAAATCTACTCCAGCAGGCCTAGCTAATTTTGTGAAAGAAGGTGACCTACATGCTGTACGTGGACCAATTAGAGGTGAGCACATGCCCATTGACCTTTCCACTCTTAATGACTTTGATGGATCACACCATCTGTATGGCAAAAAGTCAAGAGACTTGCCAGACCCTAATACTTCTACTAATGACTTTGTCTCTTGTGTTAACAGTGACAAGTCCTCCAAGCAAGGGTCTACAGAGTGTGATTCAAATGACAAGTCTGACCTTCCCAAGTCTGACCTTCCCAAGACTTCACCCCTGCCTGCACCCAAGACTACCAATAAGCATGACAGAGTTGCTGCGAAGGAATGCACTTCCAAGACAGTTGCCTCTGAAGACTTGCTTTTTAATTCTTTGCATAATAATACTGTTAAAAACAATTCTTTTCATGGTTTTGGTTTGAATACTTCTGCTTGTAAGAATACTTCTTTTGGTTTGAATAAATCTTCTCTTCAGAAGAAATGTTTTGTGTGTGGAAGTAAATCTCATTTAATTAAGGATTGTGATTATCATGAGCAAAGAATGAGTAGGTGTGGTGATTCTAGGAATATTAGACCTATGTGGACCAATGTTAATGATATACCACCTTATGTTCCACAGGCTGCTAATAATAATACTTCTTTTCCTTGGAGAAGATCATTTGGAAAACCATATGTTCAACCAACCAGTGAATATTTTAAAAATGGTTTTTGGCCTAGATATGTTAACCCTATGACTGATGGGAGAGGGTACTGGGATACTGCTGTCAAGACCTCAGCAGGTTGTTCTTGGAATAAACAGAGACCTAAGTTTCATTGGAAACCCAAGAACAATAGTGGATCTTATACTTCTATATGGCACAACTCATATGATCCACAAGGCAGGTTCAAGTCAGCAATGACTTGAGCCTCCATAGTGTACTAATTCTTTGTATATTTTTGTTGTTGTAGGATCATCCCCTTAAGCATAAAGATGTTGGAATTGTTGACAGTGGTTGTTCTAGAAGTATGTCAGGAAACAGGGACATGATGCATAACTTTGTACCTATTGAAGGTGGAGGCAATGTAACCTTTGGAGGAAGTGATGGACGAATTACTGGAAAAGGGACCATCAAAACACCTCAGCTGGACTTTGAGAATGTTTACTATGTTAAGGAACTTCAACACTTCAATTTGTTTTCAGTCTCACAAATATGTGACACTAAGAACAAAGTACTCTTCACAGAGGATGAATGTCTTGTGCTGTCTAAAGACTTCAAACTCCCAGAAGAAACTTCAATTCTGCTGAAGGTTCCTCGTAGTCACAATCTGTATACATTCAACTTAACTAATGTCAAACCAGCAGGTGATTTAACATGTTTGGTGGCTAAAGCATCTGTGGATGAGTCCACCAAGTGGCACAGAAGGATGGCACATGTCAATTTCAAGACCATCAACCAGCTCTTTAAGCTGGGCCTCGTACAAGGTCTTCCTGCCAAAGTATTCACCAATGATCATAACTGTGTTGCATGCAACAAAGGAAAGCAGCACAGAGCCTCATATAAAGGAGTTCCTGTTACAGCAGTAACCATTATTTCTGAACCTCTTCAGCTGCTTCATATGGATCTGTTTGGTCCAACTAAAGTGAGAAGCATTGATCATAAATATTTTTGTCTCGTGATCACTGATGGTTTTAGCAAATTTTGTTGGGTATTCTTTCTAAGGACCAAAGATGAAACATCTGACATATTGAAAGATTTCATTACCCTTATTGAGAATCAGTTGAACAAGAAGGTGAAAGGAATTAGGTGTGATAATGGTACAGAGTTCAAAAATGCCATTCTGATCGAACTCTGCAGGTTAAAGGGAATCAAAAGGGACTATAGCACTCCAAGAGCCCCTCAACAAAATGGGGTGGCAGAAAGAAAAAATAGAACCTTAATTGAGGCTGCAAGATCAATGCTAGCAGACTCTAAACTTCCTACCATGTTTTGGACTGAGGCTGTTGGTACAGCTTGTTATGTATTCAATAGAGTGTCCATTACTAGACCACATCTTAAAACACCATATGAACTTCTTTTTGGGAAAGTTCCTGTTATTCATTACCTTAAACCGTTTGGCTGCCAAGTGACAATTTTGAATACCAGTGATCCTTTGGGCAAATTTGATGAGAAAGCTGATGATGGTTACATTGTGGGATATTCTGCTCATAGTAAGGCATACAGAGTTTACAATGTATCTGCAAAGAAAATTGAGGAGACATTGAATCTGAGGTATCTTGAAGACAAGCCTAATGTTCAAGGACAGGGTCATGTTTGGTCATTTGATCTTGACTACTTGACTGATTACTTGGGTTTTGCTAGACATAAGGCTAATCAAAATGCAGATTCTGAAGCATCTCCAAATACTAATGCAGACACTTTGGATGCTCATTCTGACAGTGGGTCTGATGATGAACAACCCATTGTAGTACCTTCCTTCTCTCCTAACAATTTTGTAGGTGACACTTCGAAAGGTTATACTGATGTGGGTGAAGATGAATTCTATTATGCTGAGGACCTTGCTAGACTGAAGAAACAAGAGTATGCAGCCAATTTAGATGCTGAGAGGAATATTGAAGAAGGATCAAATGAAGCACTCGGCAGAAACTTCAATTCTGCTGAAGGTAGTTCTGTTTCTCCTCACCTCTCCAATTCGGCTGAAAGACATGGTGACACTACTCCTATTTCTACTAAAGTGTCAACAGACCTTGGAGAACCTTATACAAGGTTTCCAAAACCTTCAGATCTTGGTCATCATCAACCTAAAGCAGGCATCTTTAACACACCACCTTCCTATGATACTGACTTTGAACCTACTATGACTAATCTTGATTCCTCAATTGATGTCAACACCACCACTACTACAAGGATCAACAATGTTCATCCACAGTCTAATATAATTGGTGATCCTAATGCACCTGTTAGAACAAGAGGTACTGTGGCAAGTTCTAAATATGGACAGGTGGCTTTTGTCTCTTATGTCTCAAATCAGCAGAGAGACAATCACACAGACTATCAACATTGTCTGTTTGCTTGTTTTCTCTCACAAGTGGAACCAACCAGTGTTACTCAGGCTCTTGAAGACTCAAGTTGGCTTGAAGCAATGCAGGATGAGATGCAACAATTTCAAAATCAGCAGGTTTGGATATTGGTACCACTACCTGATGGTAAGTATGATATTGGGACAAAATGGATTCTGAAGAATAAGAGAGATGCTCGGGGTGTTGTCATTAAGAACAAAGCCAGATTAGTTGCACAGGGTTATAGACAAGAGGAGGGGATCGATTATGATGAAGTGTTTGCACCAGTGGCAAGAGTTGAGGCTATCCGGATTTTCTTAGCTTATGCATCCTATATGGGCTTTATGGTCTATCAAATGGATGTTAAAGGAGCATTCTTGTATGGTGAAATTGAAGAGGAGGTGTATGTCACTCAACCTAAAGGATTTGAAGATCCAGATCATCCAAATCATGTCTATAAGGTGGTCAAAGCTCTCTATGGACTACATCAGGCACCCAGAGCCTGGTATGCTAGGCTCTCTACATTTCTGCTGAAGCATGGTTACAGAAGAGGTGCAATTGATAAAACTCTTTTCCTAAAGAAGAATTCCACTGACATTATTCTTGTGCAAGTCTATGTGGATGATATTATCTTTGGATCCACAAAGGAAGCTTGGTGCAGGGAGTTTGAGGAGCTTATGAAGGGAGAGTTTCAGATGAGTGCAATGGGAGAGCTGACTTTCTTTTTGGGTCTTCAAGTTCAGCAGAAACCTGATGGTATCTTTATCAGTCAGGACAAATATGTGAGGGACATCTTGAAGAAGTTTGGTATGGAGGGTGTAAGGACGGCTACTACACCTTATGAAGCTCCAAAGACAAAGACCAACAATGAAGCTGATCCACCTGTGAATGTTCATCTGTACAGGTCTATGATTGGGTCTTTGATGTATTTAACCGCTTCCAGGCCTGATATTACTTTTGCTGTGAGTGTTTGTTCGCGACATCAAGTTACTCCACTAACTTCCCATCTCAATGCTGTTAAGAAGATTTTTAAGTACCTTAAAGGCCAACCTTTTCTAGGTCTTTGGTACCCAAGAGAGTCTCCTTTTAAGTTGGAAGCTTATAGTGATAGTGACTATGCTGGTGCTAATCTGGATAGGAGGTCCACCACTGGAGGTTGCCAATTCCTTGGAAAGAGATTGATTTCTTGGCAATGCAAGAAACAAACTATTGTGGCTACCTCATCTACTGAAGCAGAGTATGTGGCTGCTGCTAATTGCTGTGGACAGGTTCTTTGGATTCAAAATCAGTTGTTGGATTATGGGTATAATTTCATGAACACAACAATTTTTATTGATAATCAAAGTACCATATGCATTGTTAAAAATCCAGTTTTTCACAGTCGAACAAAACATATTGAAATCAGGCACCACTTTATAAGAGATGCATATGATAAAAATTTGATAAATGTGGTCAAAATTCATACTGATGATAATGTGGCAGATCTGTTAACAAAGGCTTTTGAAGGACCAAGGTTTCAACACCTTGTGGTCCATATTGGCATGCTTAACCCTTAACTGCAAAGTTTAAGGGGAGGCATAGGCCTCAGGGGAGGCATATGCCTCAGGGGAGGATTTGTGTATAACTTTGCATTTTGCTATGTATATTTGTATATTTGGTTGATTTTAACTAACTCTAACCTGCTAATGTAATTTTAGTGTGTTTCTTTGTTGGTTTGTGTATGTTTCTGTGTTTGTTTTGCAGAATGGTTGTCTCTGATCTGTTGAGATATGGTCAAGAAAGCTTAAGCTTGTTTCCACTGAATTCATTGTGCTGAAGTGTGTTATTTGTTTCCTCTGAAGTTGAAGTACTGAAGTTATATGAATCAATCAAAAGCAGTACAGAAGCAAATAGATCATTCATTCATTCAAGAAACAGTTTACAGCTTACAGATTACAGAGTACTGGCAACATCAAAAGCATCTACATGATCTAATAGTCCTAATCTATTACATATCATCTGTTCCAACATCTAAGATGAGCACGATGAGCATGGCTGCTCACATCTTTTGGCACTATATGATGGCTATGCTTTTATGATAAGCATAACCAACCCTAACAGATGCTAAGGATCAAAATGGAGAGGATGGATTGATGAAAACGAAGAAGCTGAAGCTGATTGTGGTAGAGAGATGAGAAGGAAAGATTTTCCTTTGTGCATCATCTACTCTTTCCATCATACAACAACTTACATCATTTTCCTTTTTCCATTCCCTTATACGATACGTGATGATGCACCAAAACCTGATGCAGTAAGACCAAGCACCACCTTTCTTCCCATAGGAAGTGGTGGATTTTTGGCTCGTGGCCTTCGTTGAGGCCTAGGTGCTGAGGGTTGGGAGTAAGATGTTCCCTCATTATAGGATTCATCAGAATCTTCAGCAGATACACTTGGTTTCTCA